>OZ018392.1:22741619-23171900 GCA_963969525.1 Ontholestes murinus | reverse complement strand
ATAACCATTATGGACAAAACAGATTATATTGATAAAACATTATCACTTTTAAATAACTCTAATTTTTCTATTCTAAAGAAAGACCCCACAAATAAATTCCAAACCGAATTGAAGCAAGCTTTAAAATCATGCTCACAAATCATTCATCAAAACGAGACCTATAAATTACTAAATATGAATCCATTACCACCACTACTATACGGTCAACCTAAACTGCATAAGGATAACACACCAATTAGGCCGGTTGTAGCATACATGAATGCCCCTGCTTATGGGGTCTGTAAATTCCTAAATAAAATAATACCTGAATTTATTAATTTCACACCCAAATACTCGATTAAAAATTCAATAGAGTTTGTAAACAAGACAAAAAATCAATCCATCCCACCTAACGCTAAACTGGTTTCATTTGACATTAAAAGCCTTTTCACATCGATACCAATCCAAACCCTAAAAAAGATATTATTTAATAAAATAGACAAAACTCCCCATGACAATCAAGCTAAATTAGAATTAAAAAAACTCATTAATATTTGTCTTCAACAAAACTATTTTAAATTCAATAGTACCATTTATAAACAAAATGAAGGCTTACCTATGGGCTCCCCTTTGTCCCCATTACTTGCAGAAATTTACATGTCCGATTTCGAAGAACACATATTAAATAATTCAAACAATAGATTTTTCAATAATATACATCAATGGGTGAGATATGTAGATGATGTATTTTGCATATTTATAGGAACGAATAGACAATTAGACCAACTTCTTACATATATGAATTCTATTGATAATAATATCCAATTCACTATAGAAATTGAAGTAAATAACAAATTGAATTTTCTAGACCTAACTGTAAGTAAAATAGAAGACCGATTAGCTTACAATATTTATAGAAAGGATAGTTTTAGCGACGCAATAATACCGTCTGATTCATATCAATCCTATCAAATTAAAATGAGTATTTTCCATAGCCTAACAAATAGACTACTTAATATACCAATGTCAGAAATTGATTTTAATAAAGAGGTGGAAACGATTAAACAAATTGCAACTAATAACGGTTATAAACCAAGCATAATAAATAACTTGATAAAGAAAAAACGTAAATCCTCTTTATTAAAATTAATTTATGCCGGAGTAGCTCCACTAGATCGAAAAATATATTATTCATTAAATTATACAGGAAAAACGTCCCAAAAAATAAGTAATCTTCTGCACAAATTAAATATAAATATAATATCTGTTAACAAAAATAATTTAAAATCATTACTAGTAAATAACAAAGATAAGGTTGAGAAAGATCAAAAAGTGGAGTATATGAGATACAGTGTTCTGGTTGTGAATCAATTTATATCGGACAAACAGGCAGAAACTTCAAAACCCGATTATACGAACATAAAAAATCTATATTAGATAAAAACCCAAAAACAGGCTTCGCAAGACACTGCATTGATAACAACCACATATTTGATCCATCTCAATTTAAAATTTTGAGACAAATGCAAAAATGTAAAAAACTTAATTACTGGGAAGTTTTTCACATTAAGAAAGCCCTAACTTGCGGCAAAATCGTCACTAATGATAATCTGGAAATTCCAAACTCCCCGTTGCTAAATACATTTATTGCGTCTGTCCCGAAATAGGCTTAAATTAGATATATAAGCGAGCAATATTTTCTTAGATTTTAGTAATCCTTGTAAAACCCTTTGAGAATGATCGTGTGATCGAAACTAGTTAGGGAAGTAAAATAAATAAAATTGTGAAACAAATAAAACCAAGTGAAATTAATTACACATTTACCCAATCGCTAGTAATATATACTTCATTTGTTAATGTTCTCAATACGATGTCATTGTGGAGTGATTATTTAAGGTTTGCACCAGTAGCTAACGTGATGTCAATAAACAAGAGCGAGATAATAAGAAAGTGTATACACTTAAACAATAATCTTTATACCCCATGATCAGCCAAAACATAATAGGCTTCACAAAATTAGACCTACTGTTGATTTTCTGAACAATTTTATTCGAATGCCTTGGAGCAATATGTCACTATAGGCTAGAAAATGTGTTCTATCAAAGCTGAGCATTATATGAAACAATATTGGTGCTCCAAGTTTCCTACTCTAAATCGAGTAATAATAAACAGTTTTTAACAAATTTTACACAGTAGTTAAATCTATTTATTAGTGATATGGTTTGTGAACTATCACAAAAACAGGTTAGTGTATTCCGTGATAATTTTCACTAACCCAACAACGTTATATCTCTTCGACCGCATACCTGTTTTTTGCACTTTCTCGGCCCGAGATTAAACCGATTCAACAAAAGAATATGTGCTGGTAGCTGTGGATTTGGAGTATCAAGTTAAAAGTTCTTGCGATACATGTAAAAAATCGGTTCACCTTGGCTGCATTAACAAACATCAATATTCTGAATCACTACTACTAGAAAATGTGAAATGCTTCATTCCAAATTATGACAACACAGTCGACATTTCATACAATGTTTCTGAATAATTAGTGAACTCATGTCTTTAATAAACGATCTACAAGTTACTGTTACATCAATGGACAATGAACTGAAAGCCTTACGTGCTGAAAATGCGGAAATAAAATCGTCGATGATATAAAGCACTTGAATGATGATAGCAATCATTTCAGAAGAACTGTTGTCCTCTTGAATTTTAAAATTAATAATTTGGAACAACAAAATAATACACAAAATCACGATCTAAATCATTATAAAATATTATGCAGGAAATGCAAAAACGTTAAATTCGAGAATCCAATGTGATTTTATACAATGGATAAAATATGATATGGATAAAATTAAATCATGTTTTGATAAAGTTCACCCGAAAATTTCGTGGCTGGTTTATCTAAAGCGTCTCCCTCAATTTTGAACGCTAATACAAACAGATTAATTTTTACTTTATCACAGAGATCCCTTCAGCAACGTTTCTTGAAATGTAGTATCTTCCTGTCAGACATTCTTCGAGTTCTTCCTATAGTGTATTCCTCTTTCTTGTCCTGATCATCTTAAGTCTGTTAGTTAGTTTTGATGGTGGGTAGTTATATTTTAACCGCTTCATTCTATTCAAGTTTAACCACTTTTTAATTTACCTAATGAACTCTTGACCTTCAAAATAAATTGGCCACATTCCAAGATTCGAGAAGTTTTTCCTATGGTTTATCCCTAATTCTTGCCCTGATAATTTTAGGTCTGTTAATTAGTATTAGTAGTTGCCCACGCTGTTTTCATAAGGATTAATTTCTCTTCCTTACAGGCTACTTCCATGCTTCTCTATGTATACTCAAAATTCATCTACACCAGATAAGATGTTAAAGACAATAAATATATAATTTTCGAAGACGATAATAATAACGGCAAAAACTGTAATTTTATCAAAGAAGATCAACGCAGGACAATTGATCAACTTGAGGATTTATCCAGGTTATCCTGAAGCTCAATTTAACTTAGATTTAGTAATACAAATTGTGGCAGCAAATTTTGTGCCCAGATTTCTCAGGGGAGGTCAATGGGATCACCTATCTTGAAATGGAGGACGCATTTAAAGACAATCCCAATTATTTCAACAAAATCATCACATGTGTCAAGTCGTAGTGCTATAGATAGGTTCCAGAAAGTAAACCACAGTCATCTCAATGAAAGTCAACTCACTTTGCTGAAAAAAAAACTCTAGAACTGAAATCAAATACGAAGATGATGTTTTTTTTTACAGCAAAACGAGCGTACAATCTTAATTTGTCCCTCGATGGTGGTATGGCTACGATACAAAAGTATTTATAGAGATAAACTGATCCATCTCGTTGAAAAAAAAACTCAGCAGGTGAAACCAAATGTGAAGAAGATATTGATTTTTTTTCTATATCAAAGCGATCGAATACTCAAAATTTGTCCCTCAAAACCAGACGGTAAAGGAATAATTAAAGATATAATGAAAAGGTTGCGCCGAAGATTCTACATAAAAAAGGTATTCCAGGGATATTCCACTTAGTATTCGCCACTGTTCTGAAAATGAAATCACTTACTTAAATTATTATTTTTTCCAACAACTTTTTAAAATTATTATTTATCTTATTTAGAAAAATTTTAACCGCTTATTTCAATTACATGTTCACCTTTTTTTTTAATTTACCCAACGTACTCTTGACCTACCACAATATACTATATATTGATCTGGCGTGTAACTGTTATAAGTTAATTAACGTTTTATTATGATAGGTCAGGGTAGCGCTAACTCAATATAATGTCTATTATGGTAGGTCGAAATTACGGCAGGTCAGGGTGTCATTATTATTGTAAGCCGGGATTAACATAGATTTTATTGGGTTAGGTCAAAAGAACGCTACATTATTACAAATGAAATTGTTGTAGGTCAAGAGTACGCTAGGTTTATATAAAATTGAGGTATTACAAGTATAAAAATTCGAATTTATTAGAATAATAAACACTTTAAACTTTACTTAAAATAATCAGAATTGTCCGCACTAATAACAGGATAAAGATTGTAAAATATAAAAGAGGGCTTAAGGTTCTGAAATGCAGGTAAAGTCCTAAAACTGTCGAAGCCTTAAAAGTTCTTTGTTTGTAGAAGCTTTATATTTTTAGAGTTCCTCAGAAGATTTAGTCTAAAAGTTTTTTAAGTTGATGTTTTTGTTATCCTAAAAAACATTTTTTTTTAATCTCTAGGTATTTGTAAAATGATTTAGAATATAATTTTTAAAAATTTTCATTAATTTAAGTTTTGAAATTTCTTTCTTTCTAAGATTATAATGTTCTTAGAATTTCTCTGTAAGTATTTCGAATAAGTTTTATGTTAAAGCAATAAAAGTTATTTCTTCAAGGATGTTTAATACTTAATCTTTTCAAAATTTCACTATATTATTATAACCATGTAAATGTCCCAAAAGTACCGTTTTAATTTTATTTTTTTCTAGAAGCTCGGTGTAATATATATTTTTTTGTTAATCTAGAAAATTGTGAAGGTCTCAAACCTTACGGAAATGAAAAGATCCATCAAACTAAGGAAATTTTAAATGTAAAATCCTTTAAGACTACATCGTAAAGAAAGTCAAAGTTGTTAGAATTATATGTTTTTAAGATCCTTTGTTCGTATCTCTGTAATTCTAGAAAATGTTAACTACAAGTGTAATTCATTTTGTTTAATTGTTTTTATTTCTTCAACTCTTCTTTTAATTTTTCCGTCGGTTTATTTTCTAGAAGCTTTATATTTTTAGAATTTTTAAAAAAATTTGAAAAGTTTTTTAAAGTTTCAAAAGTTCTAGAAGAGTAGAGATTTATTGATTTTACTAGCGGACAGTCTTTATCTTTATTTTGAAACTTCTTTGCTTCTATAAGTCTATAGTATTCTCAAGAATCTCTCTTCATGCTTCCGTAATTCTAAAAAAATAATTTACTTTAAATTTCTTGTTTAGTGTTATTGAATTTTTCCGTATTTGTAAAAAGTTTCTCAGTGCCATTTTCAACTTAATTCAAATAAACTTCACTATAAACCATATGGATAGGTTACTAGTTCTTTCATTAATATTAGGATTAATTTAACACATCATGTATCAGAGGCTAACAATTCTCTTGTTACTATAGATCTGTATCACGCTGCATTGGAATTGACAATCTAGCAAATTAAATGGTTAGTAGCAGCCCTATCTACAATTTCAAGAAAAAAGCGAACTTTCCGGTATTATACTCTAATATTTTTGATATTGATTCATATAGGCAGAGATTCGAACACAGCTTGTGAATCATTCCACAACCTAATCTATTAATGCTGCAAAATGAGAAATACCGAGAACCTCCGGGGAAATTTTCCATTATGGTTTGATAAAAGTATCATCTGTGACATAAGAAAGGAAAAAATGATGGTGAAAATAAGACTAAATTACGTAAATGAGGAACTAGACTGCGATAGAACATCGACTTAGCATACCCGAAATTTATATTTGAAACCGAAAATAAAATATCAACCGATACTAAACAGCATGTTGTCATACATCAACGCAAAGAAGAACACCAACAGTAATCCAAGCATTATGCATTATGCCAATGCCTTAAAGGTGGAGAGGATATTGTAAACGGGTTTTCTGAACTTTTCAAAAGGTCTTCAATAATATCAATATCCATATTTTACACGAAGCAAAAACTATAGCTAATATGGACTACTTAGGTAACTACTTATCCGAAGATTTAGTACTAATGAGAATAAAGAAACTGAAATCAAAATTTACATGAGGCACAGATGATCTGCCAGAATTCCTCATTAAAGATTGCAAAAAAATTATAGGACAAATTTTGACATTCATATATAACATAATACTGCAAACAGGACAGTCCCCAGATTCTTGGAAGAGGGGAAAAATAACAACAATCAATGAGAAATGTACTAAAGCGCCAATATCGACCTACGGACCAATAACCTTCATAAACATAGTTGCCAAAATATTTAAGTCATTGATAAGCAATTACATTTACAAACAAACTTCCCACCTTAACTCATCGCACCAACATGGTTTCTTTAAGAAAAGGTCGACACTATCTAATCTGCCACCTCGGAAAATTTGGACAGAACACTTCAGACAGATATCATATATACTGACATGACGAAGACATTTGACCTCAACCCGCACAACAAACTAGTTACAGTTGAAACCCTACTCCATCAAAGGAAATATAATTTTGGTGATAATAATACTTGACAGACAGGTAGCAATTGGTCGAATTCGAGGGACATCGGTCACTTCAATTTGTAGGCCCGTCAGGGGTACCATAAGGCTCAAATTTAGGACCGTAACTTTTCATATTATTTCTAAATTCTATGTGTGAAACAAAAGTATTTGAATAGTGAATTGTAGTTACCAAATTAATCATACAGTTCTTTTAAAATTTATGTTTAAGTTATATATCGTTAATAAAAGAATAATTAAATAATGAAATTACCAGAAAATAGAAATTTAATTTACTTTTAATAACTCAGTAAATATACAACAAGCAAAACTTCTTTGTTACATTAATTGTGTGTACATATTTACATTTTCAAGTAATTAACACAGGTTATAAACTTAAATGCATAATTACGGTTAATTTTCACGACCATTCAAATTTTAAACGCATTATCGCACGAGTTATCAACAGCCAAGTCCGACAAGTTCGACGGCATAGTACGAGAGCATTTAAAATTTCATAAATCTTTTTTTTTAGGATTCCACGTCCTTGGTTGTTCGTCGTGTCCTGTAATATTCACGTGGTATATTTAAGCCAATTGCGGAATGCCGTGGTAACTTAACCAAATATAATTTAAATGAGTGAAGCCGCGGACTCGTACATTTTCAAAAAATGCCGACCGCTACCTCTAGATGTTCTCGGAGGATGAAAATTTATTTGATTTTGGCGTTTTTGGCCATTGTAGCGTTAATAGTGGTGAATGTTTTTATTTTGCGAAAGGAGCCCAGTTTACTGTTTGTTAATGGGGTAAGTTTTTTTATTATTATTATTTAGTATTTAAAAGCATAAAATTGTGCTCATATCAATGAAAAAGTGTGCCAAATGATTTTTGTGTCTAAAAATAGCTTCAAAAATTAAATTTACATATAATTAGCATATGTGTTTAAACTGATTATTGTTTTTACAATATTCCCTTCTGTTCATATGATATTGACTATTATCTATTAAAATTTGTACAGTATTTTTTTACATGTTAAAGTATTCTACAATTATTATTGATTATTTTTTGTTGATTTTCGTTATTCTATTATCTATGTACACGTAAACTTGAACCTCTTAGACTTGTAACTTATAATAGTCTTAATATTTACATGAGTACAGTAATTAGTTAAATATTATTGGACACATGTCCTAGAGAGGATTGGCAACACAAAATATTCGTGAATGAATACATTTGATTGTAACATAAATAACTTTAGATTACTAGTAATATTATATCATTGACATAGTTTTGTATTAATTAGCATCTTATCGGTATTTGCAATCGAAAGCGAAGAAACTTATTTAATTATATTAATTACGATAACAAATTAGACAAAATTGTTGATGACTTATGAGTCACTACGAATTAATGTATTTTTGAATGTAGCAATTATGATGCAAAAATAAGTATAATTTTGTAAGTTGTTTTTTTTTTAATTTAAAATTGTTTTAATTTGAAATATATATTCTGTTATATTAATTTGACACCACTTGTAGTACTTATATGATGACTTTTAGATGAGCACCAAATACTTTAAATTTTTAACAACGTTAAAGTTGTTCATAATAAGTAACAACTTTAGATATTTATATTTTAGTTAATTTATTTTATTAGGAAATTTATAGCTTTTCATAATTAATTCAGTCTCACATTTGAATTTATTATTTACGTCTAATATAATTATTTACCTATACCTGAAACAGAACTATTAGTAAACATGTAATTGTTGTTTACATTGTTATTTATAATTATCATTTTTTACAGTTCCCTAATTCTCGGTCCTTTGTCTACTTAATTAGGGAAATTAGTGTAATATTTAAAAATAGATGACTTTATCCATGAATGCGCAATTAAAAAGAAATTTGAATATATTATAAACTAGACAAATTAATAAAAAATAATATTTTATTATTTTTTTATTCTAATTATATAAATAATTAGAAGTCGAATCAATTAAATTGAATTACCACCGACATTAATAAACAGTATTATAATTATTTTGTAAGAAGCATCAACTGTAAACATTTTATTCCTAATAATTAATTAATTATAATTAATTCATGATAAACAGAATACTAAATATGGTCCGGGTTTTAGTTTAGTGCTTATAAAATGATTGCCTCCATATCAAGAACAACCACGGAGCGGTTTATATCAATTTTGGCTCTATCAATAACCGTTACAGTTTTAAACAATCCGTAAACAAAATCAAGCATATTAAAGTAAAATTTTGTAAAGGAAACTTATTGGAAAATTTTAGAAACATTAAATAATGGTCTATGAATTTGGAAAATAATTTCCTTAGTCTTATTTGATTGATTGATTTGCAAGCCCTTATTCCACCCTTAATTCATGCAAGATATAGCAAGAAATGGTGAAATAGAAATTATAGACATTTAAAAAAAAATAAGAAATTCTAGAACCCTTGAAGATAATACTAAATATATATAAGAGAAATTTCTGAAAATCAAAACATGAAAAAAAATGGTTGGAAAATTATAGAACCCATGAAGGATATTCTAAAATAAAGCAAGATGTGGTGAAATATTATGGAGAAATTAATTAGAAATTACTTAAAAAATTATATAAATTTGCAAATAAACAAAAATTGTAAGAAATTCTAGAACCCTTGATGAAAATACTAAAAATCTGGAAAGGATATTTCTAAAAACTAGAATACGAAAGAATATTCCAGAATAATAAAGCTGGAGACATACAGAATCATCAAATGATACCAACAAAAATGTAGTGAAATACAGTAAGAATTATAATAAACAAGATAAGTTATGTAAGTAAAACCGCATCATTTTGATGGTCAAATTTTCTGAAGCAATTTCACCTTAATGCAAATTGATTTTGCGATACAATTATTGCTTCCTTGTCAACAATGATAATCACTGATCTGTTTTCATCGATTTTGGATCTCATCAGATCAACGTAGTTGATATTTCAGGCAGAACTCAGTCCAAAATTTTATGTATGTTTTTTGTAATTTATTTGTTTTGAAATGCATTGTTTAAGAAAGATGCACAAAAAATTAATAAACATAAACATAAACATAAGAAATATTATATATTAACATTTCCGGCAATCTACATTTTGCAATGCCTAATCGTCATAAAACAAAACATATATTGTTGTATCACAAGCCAAAAACGGCATAACTAAAATATTCTCAAAAATAAATCAAATGAAATTCAACGCAAACTCTTACGGAATAAAATTTTTCAATCATTTACCTGTCGAAATAAGAGATTTGCCATTAAAATCATTTAAGAATATGATTAAGAGCTTACTATTAGGTTTAATACCATTTTCTGTTGATGATTTTCTACTTCTTAATTTTAGTTATATAATAAATTATATGTTTTTATACAAAAGTTACTTTTAAAATTGACGAGTGTAACTTTTATTTGGCACAATAAATCATTATTATTATTATTATATATAAACATCTTTATTAATATACAAATGAAATATTAAAATATCTAGTGCAGTGTTGATGATAATAATTAATATTGAGAGTACTAAATCTCTATGAGCATTACTGCACTAATGTTTTACATAATAATGTAAAAACTCCAGCTAACAGTTAAAACAACTACTCCCCGTACTAAAGCACCGCCAGGCATTGAATGATATAACTGTTAGCTGTCGTTACATGTCTAAAATTATATTTAGCACTATGTAACAATTTTGTGGTGTTATCGTTTCTTAACCGCGTCTCGAAAAGTGTTATGTAAGACAATCTGCAGACACGTGTTTCGCTGTATCACAGCTCATCAGTGCAGCTATGTCGTAATTACGTGCGTCCTTCCTGTTGGAAGGCTGCCACGAGAATGAATCAATTCCAGTTAGAATTGAAACATTGCAATATTATCATCAACACTGCACTAGATATTTTAATATTTCATTTGTATATTTAAATGCCGAGAGCGGGCCTTTTTTGTCCGTGGTGATATCGTTTTTTAAACGCGCCTCGAAAATCGAAGATCGGCAATGTTTCAATTCTAAGCTCGGACTGAAATGATGAGATGAAATCAAAAATGGTAGAATGTGGTTTTTTAAATTTAGCGATTATATTTGGGTTTCTAGGAAAGGAAGGAAAGAAGACAGTATAGACAGTATAGGGATAACATGTGAAAATTGAAAGAATTTTTGGAGATTTTTTTTGATAGGAATAGAAAGCGTTCTTGAATAAGGATAACTAGGGTTATATCATAGAGGAGTTATGTAAAGTATTTAGAGGATGTTGGAGTTTAGTTATGGTAAGAAGGGATGCTCGCACGCTAACTTGAATATTACGGGAGGTTGGATTGCTAGGATTGGGATAGAGGACACAACCATAGTCCAGTAGTGGGCGAAAATCAGTTTATAAATTTTTACTGCTGTTTTAGTAGTAATACCAATATTTTTATATGTGAGACATCTGAAATTTTGTTTTTTATTATAGAAGTGTGTTTTATAAAATTCATTTTTGGGTCTATGGTTATGCCAAGGTAATTTACGGAAGCTGAGGGGGGGATAATAGATTGATTATTGGTACGGTTATAAGGAATAAAGAGCTGTGATTTATGGGGACTAATTTTAATGCGCCATTTTGAAAACCAATGCTGAAGGGAGTCAATAAACTCCTGGAGGAATTGAAGGGATTTTGGGGTAACGTGGGAGTATGGGTAATCGAAGCTAAAAATATTGTATAATAGAGGTACAAGGGGAGAGCCTTAGGGAAGTCCTTGTTCAGGAGTAAAAAAAAAGAGAAAGAGTTGTGGATTTCAACTTTTAGGTATCTATTACAGATGAATTATTTGATTATATAAATGATGTGAAGATGGATGTTTAGGAGGTGACATTTGTACAATAAGCCTTGATGCCATACAGAATCTGTGTCCTGTCGCTGCACTTTTTCCTTTCTTTAAAATCATAAAGTATTCTTCGTGTGTAAAAATGTCCGTCGATTGTAAACTGTTATTCTTTTTTCGAAATATTTAACGTACCAGTCATTTACTCTACAAAGATGTAAGCTGTCAAAGTTTGGTTTTTGTGTCATTGTATAAGTCTTATAAGTGCAATTACGTCTAAGTCGGTGATGGTCTCATTAGTTAGCGGGTCGAAAATTCTCTGTAGATTATCTGTCTTTTTGTATTTACTGAATTTGTTAATCTCAGTCCATAATTTTTTCCCCTTGAAACACTAATTTTCTTACAAGTATTTAACCAAACTTTCGTCTTGAATTTTTCGTCAGTTATGAGTCTTTTAATGTCTTTAGTAATGTAATGTCAGTTGTGTCTGTTAGTTGTATGTCTCTGTACAATTATTTTTTAAATTTAATGAGTTGTAAGATGTATTTTGGGAGGGGATATTTATAAAATTGTCTTGATATTTGAGGTGTATTTTGAATAATGGAAAAAAGAGAGGATTCCATTGAAGTGGGTGATCGAGTTAGCATCAATAATAGGGTTGGTAGTAATGTATTCTGATATTTCTTGTTGAACTTTCTCAACGTTACATTTCTTAAAGTTGTAAAATAACTTAGGGATTTGTTGAGGAGGATCTAGAGGGATTTTTATTTGAAAACGAATTGCAAGGTGATCGGAACACAGATTAGAAACTAGGTTAACGGAGTGGATAATATTACGGATATTTTGTGTACAGAGTAATACATCGGGGGTGGTGGCTTGTAGGTCGTTCATGATGAATGTGGGTGGAGTGGGTAATATTATTATTAAGTCATTTCGGTTTTTGCTATAATAATCAAACATACTTATTATAGATAGAAAAATTATTCAGTTATGTTTTAACATTTTTTTCGAGTGCTTTAAACCATCTTTCGGGTAACATGATGACGCTCAAAAAAACGTCTGCCTTTTTTAGCAAAAAAAAAGGAAGCAAGTGCTGTTTGACACCATTGACTTATTTAAAATTCAAAGAGTTTTTGCAAAAGTTATGGTGACTAGCTACAGAAACTTTTGGCGGGTCTCTAAACTTACTGCTAGGTTAGATGATTGGACTGAAGAAAGTTGCTTAAAAATAGAAGTGTCGATATCTTTTAATCTTTTTCATAATAATGTGTATTTTAATCGGAATCAAAAAAAACTTTAGATTCGACCAAATCATTAAGTCTACTCGTATTAATTGGAATGCCTATAAGCTTCTTTTTATTCGGAACATAGCTTTTTATAGAAAAAATAGTTTTATAATAAGACAATATTCTTGTGAGAAAATTATGACTAGATGAATCAAGAAATCGCTATAATTTGCATAGATGTGAATAGAAGATGCCCAAAAAATATAGAAATCTTTAAAATAAAATTAGTAAAAATTGTAGAATCTGTAAAAAATGCTAATTTGTTGGAAAATAAAAGCGTCCTTAAAAAATATTATTGGATTTTGGAAATTTCTTCCTTTTACATCAATTTTAATACCAATAACAGCTGATTGGATTAGAACTTATTTGGATGTCATCAGCGGAGAGGCGTAGTTCCATTAGAGAAATTTATCACAAATATTAAAAATAATTAAAATATCAAAACAGGGTTTTATTGCTCTATTAATTCAGTGTACGTATATTGATTCTCAACATTTCATTAACTTTTTGCCAGGAATATAGCCATTTTTAAAAGATAGTTATAAAAAGAAACAATATTCGGACAAGAAAATTCTCATACGATAATTAAAAGCATGCTAAATTTACAAAATATGACAGTTAAAAACCTGTGAAAAAATTTATGAAAATTTAAAAATCCTTGAAGAAAATATTAAAAATCTCAGAAAGAAATGTAAAACTTTAGAAAAAAAGTAGTTAAAACTGTTGGAATACTCAGGAGCACTAAATTTTTTTATAGGTAGTCAGATCAAATGAGACAAAGGAAGCTGAAAAATACAATTAATAATGTTACTTTTGAGAAAATCATAATATTATCTCTTAGATGATGAAAAATAAGCCTTAATTAAAGTAAATATTGACATAGAAAATGCTATTATTGCCTGCTAAAAGTAAGGGTTAATGTTACACTACGACCCAAATACTTTTTTTCAATATTTATTTATTTATTTATACGGTAATCATCATTTACAAATATTAATACAAAAATATTAATCAAACATAAACAATAAATATAAATGCCGGATACAATTTATTCAAAATAATAACAATTAATTTACCAAAATAAAAACTAAAATAATATACAAGTTAATACACCAATAATAGAACATAAGAAATTAAATTCAATATTCCATGGTATTCAACAACGTAAGAGTTAAAATTTTCTTAAATATGTAGAAGGATCCACCAAAAATATTTATATTCTTATTAGCCATAGAATTGAAAGTACGCATCGAACGACACAAAGGAATATTTAGTCCATAGTTTGTTTTATGGTGATTTAACCTAAAAGTCATTAAATTTCGTTGTAAATGCGGTAGAATAGCATTAAAATTTATATAGTACAAAAGGTCACTACAATTTATACAATTTTTTCATATTAATGTGTATTTTGTTTAAAAAACTGCTAAAGTATAATGAATAAATTAAATTCTCAAAAAAAACGGGATCCCCTTGCAAAAATAATAAAATTATAAAGCCATTCGAAGGAAATTTATATTAAAAAATTAAACAAAATAGGTGATAAAAATACAAGCTCCTTATTTTAATGGCAAACGTTTCTGCACCAATTTTTTAAAGAAACTTTCGGTTTTGAAATTTACTGGAATGTGGAAGAAGTCTCTGCACCTTAACTCTGAGAGCACTAAAAGTGAGTTATAATTTCACCAATAAATTAAATTACTTCCTTAACAGGAATAATCACGGATAAGTTTTTATCCATTTTGGATCTTCTCAACGCAGCGCACTTGTATTAGGGAAATTTAGTGCAATTTTTGTTTAAATATTAACCTTTAGCTGCACCTGAGGGACCCCATCCTTTCTTAAAAGTACTTTTTAATTATTTAAAATTTGGAAATATCCTAAAACTAATGCCCTGATATTGTACAGTTCTGTAGTCCTATATAGAGGATAGAAGAATTTTTAAGCAATTTTTCAAGTTGGGGTCCTGGAAGACCCCATGTGCAGTTATGTCACAAAATTGAAGTGGTGCAACTAATGGTTAAGAAAGGATTAGGGTGCTCTATTTTGAAGTGTACAGAGACTAATCAGAAGGCCTTTAAGCCACTCTCAATTTATTATTTTAAAAAGACATAATATCGTGGTAAAACATTCAGCTCAGAAAAAGCAAATGCAAAATATCAACTTCTGTTATACTTTTAAGGTTAAAGTAAATCAATTAATTGTTGATGCGTTTGTTTGAATATAATAAAGAAGGAGACATGATTACTTCGTTTTACCACTTTATATCTATATTTTTATATTAAGAAGTCGTCTCTTGTTCATTATAATACTTTTAACTTTATCACGATAAGTTTAAGATTCATGTTTGAAGTATAAAATATCTTACAATATTAAGAAAATAAATTATTTATAATATGAAAATTAACAGTATTTCTTGTTAGTTTTTCAGGCATGGCGATAAGTCACTAAATTTCAAACATACCTATAATAACGACCCTTACCAGAATCATTCATATTATCCGAATCCAGTGGGACACATGACAATGGTGAGTGAAATTGAAAATCTTGCATTAAACCATAGTATCAGAAATCATATTCGATAGTCATAGAGAAAAAATCAAGAAAGTTTCAATTCCGTCCTAAATACGTCTTTTCTTGTAAATCAATTTGCATTCACAAAAAAATACGTGTTTAGGGCGGAATTTAACATTTCGTTATATTTACTCAGACTATCAAACATGATTTTGTTCAGAGATGCAATAAAACAGCAATGCATTTATTCCAAGTTGCGAATCTGTCGTTTTGTTAATAATATTTACAATAGGTAAATATTTATTTTAGATTATTACTATTATTATTATTTTTTTAACTCTGTTTTTGTTTGATAGGATGGTAAAAGGAAAATGTATAAAGTAGGGAAAGAGCTTCGAATGAGATACAATGACTTTTTGGGGGAAATATACTCAAAGCATTTAATTTTTGCTTTGACCTCAAACGTACCTAGGACTGAAGAAACAATGCAAGTACTTTTGGCGGGTCTCTTCAAGCCCACTCCAGAATATGAAGTAGAAAAAGGCTTTCCGTGGCAGCCCGTTATGTATGATGTTATTCGATATGAAGAAGATGATGTAAGTATATTGATATTAAAATATATGTAATTTACTGATAGACTCTGTACATGTCTAAATAGAATTTTAAGTAACGAGTTGAATATTGTACCTTCAAAAAATTCAGCTATTATATGACGATTGTTTTCTGCTGTTGATTTATCTAAGTTAACTGCACCATACATTTTCTACAGATTGGGCTGCCATTTATAGTTAATTAAGCAGTCTATCAAAATATGAAGCAGCCAGTGAAGATGATTTTATGCGGGATCATATAAAAAAAAACTTGTTATACCTAAGCACCAAATGTTTATCAATTATCCACCTACTTTTCATATTTATCAGCACTTATATGCAATTAGTTGAATTTGCCAAGTTGCGACGCAATGAAATCTATGGACGATCAACAGCAAAATTATCAAAATTTTACAACAAAGCGCTCAGATGATTCAATACGTATTTGGTTCCCTGTCGTATGATGACTTATTTCAGAATGAAATATCTTTAAGGAGAATGAACTATTCTCTTTACAGACATATGGTCCTCAAATACATCATGCAACAATCTGTACCATTTAATTTAAAAAGAAATGGCAATTTACGATCATCTTCTGTTAAAGTCTATTAAATTCAAAATTTCAACTAAATGAAAGTTTTCTGCTCAGAAAATTATAATTTCAGTTTTTGCTAATATTTTCTAATTTCTTACCATGTTTGTCTAGAATTTTACTTCTTTTATTTCATCTGCAGATTTAGGTACAAAAAAATCTCCCGGTGCTTCTAGATATTTAATTTGAAAAGAAATGGCAATTTACGATCATCTTCTGTTAAAGTCTATTAAATCGATTGATTGGTATTGGTTAACAAAGATCCCACCATCCTTTACATTTTTTTCTAGTTCGATTGATTCTTGTTGGACATCTTTGGTGGAGACATCCCTAAAGGCGTGTAGGTTGTTTTTTGATGAGAGTACTTCTTCGCTACTACAGAGCAAATCATTTTCTTTCATTAGTGAGAGTCGATACCCAGTTGATCAATGCTTCCTCTAGCAACACCGTGCAAAAATAAACATTTTTGATGACAACTATTTATTTAATATTTAATTCTTAATAAATAACTAGCCAGAAATTAATTTGTAGGCGTTTCACTGTACTGATATTAAGTTATACAATATTAACTAATAATACTTCGTTATAATTTTGCAACAATACAAACTGCAATTTTTTTCTAATATAAGAAATTAAACAAGTAAAACTCTATTAACCAATTTATCGGCCTCATTGTCGATTAAGTTATCATAAATAATCATAAATATCCTGTTTTGATGACCTCTGTTTTCGCCTCCATATTTTTTAATTACTAGACCGAATTCTATCTACTAGGATGTTGATCTTATAACTTTTGCAATTTTTGAAAGAGGTATCGATCTCGTTGTGGATTAAATTATCATACATAGTCATAAATATCTTGTTTCGATGACCTTGTTTTCGCCTTCGTTTTTTTTAATTGCTAGACCGATAAATAAAAAATTAAAAATAGATGTTGTTAGTTCTAGTAATTTGATTTACCAAAATTATTTGATTTTGTATGTAAAGCTGTTACTCCCGTCTCTTTTGTTTAAATAATTCTTCATACCTCACATTACATTCAAAATATTTTCTCTGATAAAAATCCAATTTCAAGAGAATACCAAAACGACTTAAAAAGCTGTTACTTCCGTTTTTTTTCGTTTTAACAGTTCTTCATACCTCACATTACATTCAAAATATTTTTTTTGGTCAAAATCCAATTTCAAGAGAACACCAAAACGACCGAAACCAATGCTCGCACGAGTGTTGATGTGTCTTGCTTTGATTACGAATATTCGTTGATTTATTAATATATTACCATTACTAAATATTTTTTCCAGATTGATTCGTCTCGAAAATATACCAAAAACTAATTGCAATTGCGGTTCGAATAAATTGCCAAAATTGTACTTGCACATAGGTATATTTTGGGACAGTATCTGCAAGTCAATATACAGGGTCATTGAAATATCTCGAAAACTACACGCCGAATAAAAAAAAAATATAAATACAATTTGTTCGCCTCGGAGGGGGACATCTAATGATACGAAAGTCTACCCACTATCCTCAACCCCCTAGGGGCTATGGGGTGAAAAATAGAAAAGTTAAATAGGAACCCCAACTTTTTTGTACGGATTTCAATACTCCGGGAAAAGATAAGAAAGTTTTGTCTGAATTTTTTTTTTGTATTCGTGGAAGACGACGCTATAATCGACAAATTTCAAAATTGGAAAAAATCATTGAAAAATGGGGAATTCCTGAGAAATACGAGGGGGTTTCGTAAAATAAGGTTCTTTATGCCGATGAGAAATAATGCAACGTGCTAAGAGAAATGTAAAACACTGACTTAAACTGTCAAATCTCCCTCTCTCTAGCCTAGCAGCCTTCGAAGATAGAGATCCCTATCCCTGTTACCGCCAGATGCGAAGTTCGCACTGTAATACGTTTTTTTTAAGTGCAAAACGTATTTCGCCTATTGACATTAATCGTCAGTTAATCGAAATTTATGGGGAAATTCATCGTAAAACGACAATGATTCGACTCACATGCGCATCTCTGACAAAAAAAAGATTTGGATAGTATTTATTTTCTGCAGAATTCATTTAATTTCATTTCTAGACAACAATTACAAGTGAATCATGCCTCGTGCAAACGTAGAAGAAAAAAAGATGATTCTAATTTATCGCGAATGTATGAGAAATATGGACAGTGTAAGACAATGTTTTACATTTCTCCCAGCATGTCGCATTATTTTTCATCAGCATAGGGAACCTCATTTTACGAAACCCCTCTCGAATTCTCAGGAAATCCCCATTTTTCAACGATGCCAATTTTGAATTTTGTCGATTGATCGACTGATTTTTTTTTTATTTAAGACAGACGACGGTATGTCTGTCTTAAATTTTAAAAAAATCAGATAAAACTTTCTCCCCCTACCCTCTACTGGGTTGAGAGGAGTGGGTCGAGTTTCATATCATTGGATGTCCCTCTCCGAGGTGAACAAATTTTAATTATAATTTTTTTTTATTCGATTTGTAGATTTTCGAAATATTTTAATGACTTCACTTAAATTGAACACCCTGTATATACACCACTACTCTGTGTTCTGATATTCACCCTAATGTTAATTAGTCTATGTGGTTATATATAATATAGTCTGTACCTGTTGGTCAATTTGAATTTTCAACGAATAACAGCCACATCAATTAATATATCAATATGAAAGTTTCCTAATGAGAAAATTATAATTTCACTTTTTGATGATATTTTTTATCTTCTTACCATGTTTTCCTAGAATTTGAATTCTTTTATTTCATCTGCAGATTTAGATACAAATAAATTTCTCGGTGCTTCTAGATCTTTATATATTAAAAATTTTTACTGACTGTATTCTTGATTTCGAAATTTTACATTTATAAACATTCTTGGTATAGTGGACCGCCCCATTTCTCTGCTCAATAATTCTCAGGAATGGCCTTTGAATAGCAGCTTGGTTGGTTCAAATAAAGAATTTTCTTTTATGTAAATAAGTAATTGTGGAGGCTTTCACTTCGTGATACATTTTAATAATTAAAAATAAAACAATTAACTTTGTTGATATCATGATGACGTGATACCAACAAAGTTAATTGTTTGTTTTGAATTTCTTTTATATATTTCAGAATTATAATAATAGAAATGCTCCATAAAGTTTTTCGGCAAATTATGAAAGAAGTCTTCTCGTAGTCCAAATCTTTAAACATATAACCAAAAGGAATATTGTCTATCACTTCTAAAATTGTACTTTTAGGGAAAATTGATAATTAATTCCTTTAAAAAATCAAAAATGCGTTGTCCTTTATTATAATTTCCTAATGAGTTAATTATAATTTTAACTTTGGCGAATATATTGCAATTTCTTTATATGTTGGATTTTAATTTTTCTATTTTTTCTTTGTGTACTTTACTTTGTTTTGATTTCTTATTGCTGTAGTTCTTATAATAAGTTCTCAGTATCAGAGTGTTTCAGCAATTTTCTTAGTTGTTGTTTTTAAATTTTGTACTACAGGGGCTATTTAATATCAGCTTAATTGACTTTAAGAAATAATTTTATTTTAAATAAATATTACAGAAAGAGAAATTATTCACAGATTTTTCTATTTCCTGTTCTAGATAATAATAGGTAGGAAAACGGTTAAAACTCTCACACAACGCGCTTCTCTATCTAGCCGAATTATTTGATGCTGGTATGATACTTTCTTGGCATTTTTGGAATCACAAATATATTTCTTATTATATTGAACCAAGATAGATATAAGAAAATTCTGTAACGTGTCGTCGGTAATGGGTACATAAAACAAGAAAACTCGTTTAGAATGAGTATATCTCTTGGCATTGAAATAATTTTACCATTGGCTAGAGCATCTTCAGTCGAGACCAGGTATCTTATTTATTGCACGACTTTCTTCCAAAATGTGACAATTTTTGAGATGCGTTTAAATGCAAAAACACATATTCTAAGGTATAGTTCTCGAATGACTTTCCCATCCGATGATTTTATTTATTAATTTTATTATATTATTTTATTAAAAATACATACATTAATATACTAATAATTAATGTAAAGAACTTGAAGGCGGAGTTCACGACTCATCGTGTTCACCAAATATTTTTGGCTACTGAAGCAATATTTTTCCCATTTTCTGGGGTATTTGGGTCTAATTTCTGTAGACCTTATTTTATATGTTAATATGTCAATACGGCATTTATTACGTTGATGTGAACCTTTTTAATTATCCTTAGATTATTGTACCTTTTAGTCTAGCATGGTCTCACTAAATAAGTTTTTCGTCCTCTAGAGGTTTTACTATTATTACTTGTGTAATGTCAACTTAGAATAACAGGTAACTGTTAGATTTTAAGTTGACTACAATTAATACAAAAGCCTATAGGCTATTGAATAATTCTTTGATGCTCTCCCTCTGCTACGATTCAATCAGGTCCACATTTTTTTGCTAGCGGCAAATTTCTCTTTATATACCGAATAAATATTGCATATTTTCTTATCAATATCATGTTGAATGATGTTGGTTTATTTTCTTTGTACAGGATAAAATACAATCTCTTATACTATGATGTGAAAATTATTTATTTAGTCACTTCTCTATTTTTACTTCACATGATATAAGATTTATACATATGTAGCAGTGTTCTGTCAATTCAAGAAAATTTCATTTGTTCTTTCTAGTATAGTTTTATTAGTGTTGTCAAGAGATTTCCATTAGTCCTATACGATAATATTGAAATGAAAAGTGCCTATGGTAAAGAAAGATATAATTTAAGAGTAAATAGTAGTTACTAATATTCTTACAGTTTCTAACATTTTAGGATTTTTAAAAACATTAATCATAGTAGAACCCCCCCATATTCAGGAGTAGACTAAATCTTGCATCGATATATTCATCTACAAAAGCAGTAACTTGGTAGTTACGAATTATACTACTGTAGTTTAATAAATTCGCGTAATGAATTTAACTGGATCTGATAAATAATACTGTTTAATATAGAAAGGTTACATTTTACACGGTACTTCAACAAGTTTGATAATTCTTGGGGTACTGAAAATAATTACGAAAATAATGATTTCTTAAATAAACTGCTATTTATTAGCCAAAGTATCAGATTCAATTTTTTAACTTAATAAATATAATACATGTAATGTATAAATTAAAATAAATTCTAACATAGTTGGTCTTCTGTTTCATGGCTATCGACCAGTGGTTTTTCAGTCCTTTTTTACTTTTTTTAAGGTTATTCTCTCTTCTTCAATAGAAACTAGCTTCTAGTACAACTATGACAAATACCATTTTTTGTATGCATCTAATTTTTTGACATTTTGAAATGGATTCCTCGAAAAATCCTCTATGTTTTATTGAACTTCTTTTCCCATTCGTATTTAAATCTAGGTCTTTTAACTTCGACTTTAACATTTTCGTAACTCGTTTCATAACATCAAGAATAAAAATTTTCGGGACGAAAACGTTTCATGATAATTCAATAAACATGCCTGAAATACTCTCGTCACATGTACGCCAAACAGTTTTATATCTTAATTTTAGTTTTGACCACAAAGATCTGTATAAATGTTTATACTTAAGCTAAAACAACTTTATATATAACTAAAAAAATATTTCCCTGAAAAAAATAAAAAATATTTTCCTTGGAAAACAGTAGCAACAATAGTTTCAAGTGGTTATAAACAATACTTTGAATTACAAATATAACAATTATTTACTTTTTGTAGATATCTCAGAAAAGGTACAAAATTAAACTATTTGTTTTTTAGATGATTGCGTTTTGGGGGAAATGCGAAGAATACTTCCAACTACTTGACACCACGTTTTTAAACACGACCCGAACGAGAGGAATATATGAAAAATACAACGACACTTTTCATTACTTATCCGAAATGAGTGGAGACGATATTAATACCATTTTTAAAGCACGCAACCTAAACGACGTATTAAGGTTTCAGGTACATTAAATTAATATACAATAATTATTGAGACGAGATAAATTCCTGAGCGTTTGATGTATCTGTAGATAATTACTAACTCATTAATAAATTAGATATTATAGCTGTAATTAAGACAACGGAATATATAATTTCAGCATGACGTAGGATTGGACCTACCTGAATGGACAAAAAATGTGTATCCGGAACCATTAAAAACAATTGATAAAGAATATTTCAAAGGCATTTACGAACACGAACAACTCATCAAATACTCAGCAGGTTAGTTTTAAATTAAAAATATATTTGCTACCGTATATATAAAGAAATTCAAACACAAATAAACTTTAATAATAATTAAACTTATATTTTTAATTTAAAAATTTATATTAAGTTTTTAATAATAATAGTAAAGTGTAAAACATTGGAATACATAAAAATTAAAAACTTGCAATAACAAAAACTGGAGATTCTGTTAATTTAAATTCCAATGATCTTTTTACCCATGTCACTCAATAATTAGTTTCGGAAAGAATCGCAGTACAATTTTAAAAATTAGTAAAATAATAATAATAAAATAAAAAATAAATGGTATGGTTATATATTTCATTGACACGCTAATTAATGTTTTGAAACATTTAGAAATTTTAGTCAATTTAATTATAAATTTTAGTCAATTTAATTGTAGATTTACTTGTTATTATATATCTTAATTTTTCTGTTCTAATAAATTTCAAGGTTTTGCTTGCACATTGGTGCTTTTTTTTAAGTTGTGTTCTAATAAATTTCAAGGTTTTACTTGCACATTGGTGCTTTTTTTTAAGTTGTGGACAATTTAATTTGTTGCTGTTTTAGGAAAACTTTTCAACAAATTTGGAGACTCATTTCGACAAAAAGCAACAGAAAAGTTGCACAAAGATCACAGAATAAATTTATTCACTGGGCACGAATATGGAATTTATGGTATATTAACAGCTCTCGGTATAGAATTTTCAAATGTGCCCTATGGTGCCTATGTTTTATTAGAACTTCATAATATTGATGGAATTTATGGTATAAAGGTAAAAGACAATTTTGTATATCTTTATTATAATCTATACCACGTTTGCCTCTATTGATCAAAATTTTTGAATTTAGAAGCTTGATTGTATTGACGTAATTAATTTAATTGCTAGCTTTCCAATAAATGTATATCAATAATTTTAATTTAAAATTATATCAGTGAGTATTAAAATTTTAATAGCTTAAATATTAAATCAGACATAATTTTCCTTTTTTGCTATATACCTTTGCTTAAGTCTTTAACATTCGCCAAATTAAAATATAATAATAATTTAAAAATAATCTATCTCATATGAAGTTATTTATGCCTTTATTGTATTAAAACAATTTCTTTAAATAACTATTGGTAATCATTTATATTTGTTTAAGAGTAATATAAATTATTTTACAACTTTTTGTATTTTAAAGTTATATGTTTCACATTTTATTATATGTTTAAGGTGTATTATCAGGATTACTCTACAAATGAACCAGTTTTGAAGAAGATAAAAAATTGTGACTCTTTCTGTCCATTAGAAGATTTTATTCGACTGACAAGGAAGTATTATCCAAATCCAAATATATGCGTTAAAACAGACGTCATTTAATAACTAGTAAAAAAATTGTATTATTGATTTAAAGTATTTTAGTGTAAAATAAATTTATATATTTATTATATTTAAGATTATTATTTAAGTTATTATCTGGTGGAATTTGAGGACATGCAAATATATGTATATTTATTTGTTTATCGCCTATAAGAAATTTCCATTTATTTAAAGGTTTATTTATGTAAATTGTGATGTTGTAAAAAGGATTTTCTAGCAAGTACTAAATCTTTTCAAAGTACTGTTGCTTAGTTTCAAGAAGAAAAGTAACTATAATATGTGCTGCAAATATTTTATATTAGGCTATTTGCTATTATTGCAGAGAATTCGTCATAAACTATCATTTTTAATTAGAAAAATGTTTTATCCTTTCTCTAGGTGAGAATAGTTTTTATTGTACGTTTTACTACTTTCATCTTTATATGAATTTCATTCAAAAACCGCCAAAATTTTGCAGTTAAGAGTCATACTTTTACTAAAAAGATAAATTACTAGAATAATCAATATTTAAAAGCTATTACAATAATTAATTCTCGACAGAATGATCTAGTTGACATACGAAAGTAAAATCATCAACATAAAGAAGATACAATTATCACAATTCGAAACGCCCTAAAATCTTAATCTCAGCAATTATTTAAGCTCAAAAAAATGTATTACACTGAATTGAAAAATTCACTATGTTTTAACGACAAATATTTATTCTTACTTATTTGTAGTTAAAACATAGTGTGTAAGTATAGACTACCACGTAGTAATGGTCGCAACCATTCTCTTTATTAAAAAATGTATTATAATGTGCTTTAATTTACAAAACAAGAATTTCGTTGGATAGCACTTTTTTTTCAAGAAACTACAAAATAATCCGAATTACAGTTGAATATCCTTTCCTAAAACGTGATCTATTTATGTAGAGCATTCAACTCTAATTTAGTCAACAAATGAAACGGTTTTAAAAAATATACAAAATTGTGAGTCTTTCTTTTCATTAGAAGACTTTATTCGACTGACAATTAAATATAATATAATTTTGCTAAATTTAATCTTGATGGAAATTAGGTTTGCTTAGATTTAGTAGTGCAAAGAGAGTCTATCATAGAACCAAAAATATCATACTATAAATTTTAGTAAAATATTCAAATTCAGTTCCTTTTTTATATTATTGGATACGAGAACTAAGGTGAAAATTTTGCCCCAAGAATAAATAGTGAGTTTTTTAGGAACGTGATAGCCTCGCACGACTGACACTGACCCTTCAAATTTTATTAACAATTTAATTTAACAATTAACAACTAATAATTAATGCAAACAATTAGGAACAATAAAGAAAACAATTTCAACAGTAGAAAACAAACATTACAATCAAGATCTCCTCTGCCTTCTTCAAGAACGCCTCTTTCCTCCTTAGGATGGCGGCATAGACCGTGTCAATGCTCTTCCAGACGGATTCATCCCTCACCTTTTTGGTTATCAATCCCGCCGAGTTCCTCGCCTTTAAATGGTGTCCTAGACCCTTCTCCACATTACCTTTTTCCTCCTGCCGTTCCGGGAATAGGCAGTGGAATGCCGTGTCATTTTCTGCTAGCTCCACCTATACTGCACATACTCCGCTTTACTCATCCGGCACAAGTAGCTCAGGAAGCATCCTATTCCGGATAGTAACTGGGTGCTATGCTAGTCTAGTTGCAGGTGCTCCCTTTCTACCTATGTTTTCACTTCCAGTATGAGCGTATGGGTCTAATCTCCTTTTTTGCCTGCGCTACCCCTACTCAGCCAGTTATTTAGCAATTTAGCAGACGTTGCCTGGCTTCGCGCTTGGCCACCCTGCACTTTCCCCCTGCCAGCACTACGCCGTGAACTTCTGTCTTCGCAGCTATTTCCAGGACGATAACATTTCAATGGCCTCTGTCGAGATCGTGTGGTAGTGTCAGACCTTAATCCGTTTTTGGGGCAGAAAAGGCCATATTGGGCAAATTATTTGATAAAGAGTCATCAAGAAAGTGTTCGTGGAGAAGAACTTTTGCCAGAAGAATAGAGGGTGAGAATGGAAGACAATTTTTCAACTGCAATCGAAATCTTTGTAAAGAATTATTATGTATAATATTGGAATACTTTTGTTAGCATGTTGGATAAAACAAATACTATCTAATACCTAATACCCACGTGCGAAGCAGGGCGTCAGGACTCGGAGCCCATTTTAGCCTTTCCACATACCGCTGTGATCCGGTACGGGTAGCCCATTCTGGTGCGGGCTATAGATTGAACTTGACTGCGCCTAACAAAGTTCTGCACCTTTGTTTACGACGGTTGCAGCTGAGCAAGTTGGCCCTGACTGCTAAACTTAGTATTTGCCTCGATCTGTACTTCCAGGTACTTCATCTTGGGAGTTAATGCTATGTCCTGTCCCAGCAGAAAGAAGATATGTCGTCTGCATGTCCTAGTGATGTGGCCTTGATCTATATTATACTACTCTAATTTGATTTGATAATGAACTATTTCCTTAAAGAACGATAGAAAGCAACAGATTTTCAGTCGAATATACTTTCTTTCTGATATACAGAATTTATTATTGACTTTTGGAATGATAAAACTATCATAAGTAGTCGCAGTAAGATTGGTGTAATTTTGTTGCCTAACGTACTAATTTAAAACAAATTAGGCAAAATTATACACGCTACAATTGAATCGTATAACATTGCGAATTATAAACAACAACTTAATTTCTTTTATAGGTATGATGGCATCTACATAAACTTGTAAAGATATGGTTAGCATATGAGTCACAAACAAAAAGTTAAAATGCAACGTAATTACGTTTGTCATTTACATCTACTATTAAAAGAATTGGTTACATAATATGGCAAATCAATTTTGCTTTATCTGCATAATGCTCGGCAGTCTTCTACATGTTTTTATTCCATCATGTTTGATTATATAATTCCTATAAAACAATGACCTAAGTAGTTTAGTGGCTTTGATAGTAGAGGGTATTAAAGAGAATATTAAAGTTCTATAGAACATACAAAATCTATTGAAACTGTATTTTTTATATAAACGGATTAAGGTTCATCTCCCATTTATGTATGAAGAATTATATCCTCCATATGACCACTTAAGTCCTTTTTTTAGCCGGGAGGTTGAAAATCTTTTATAGACGAAGTGTGTGACTCTAAAGAACAGGTTAACCCACTAAAAACGGTCAGCGTCCTTGATGTGTATGTGTGTTGTGTGATGAGTGTGTATGTTTAGTGTGATGTGTGTGTGGGTGTGTGTGGGTGTGTGTGTGATCTGCATGTGTGTGCAGTGTACGGCTCGGGTACGTGGGGTCGCTAATCCCAAATGGCTGTGCACGTCAACAACCCCTGCGGGGAAATCACAAGACCTAAGTTCGTATGATCTTGCCCCGCAAAAGTAAAATTTTTTGGGAGACTTTTCAGTCAGCAAAGCAATCGTTTCACGAGATGTGTGACATGTCGCACCATCTTGTTGAAACGAAAAATCGTCATTTTTATCCACAACTGTAAAAAACAATCAGAAAGTATGTTTCTGTAACTGTTGCCGTTCACAGTGACTTTTTATCACTTGGATACGTTGCTTAGTTGTCATCTGCTTCATAGCGAAAATAAACATCAAACTACAATGCACATCACACAAAAGCTATAAGGCTATTAATGGGAAGGATAGCAAATAAGAAACATGAAACAATCACGACTAGCAAAAGTCATATGACAAAATGGCGCCAAATTCAAATTCGTCCTTACTTCCTGGATGCAGGATTATACAATTAAAGAGCTTTTAGTAAAAAAAATCTAAATTCGGTGTTTTTGTAACATTAGAATTCAAACAAACAACGACATAATCGCAAATGTCATGTGTTTTACTTACTTATTACTTTGTATAATAAGATCTGACCCTTGATCTAGGTTGGATCTGGATCTGTATTTATTCGATGGGAGACCAGAGAGTTCCGCTGCACGTAGACTCCAGTGGACCCTTTGTACTTCCTCTTATCTGAGTCCTCATTTCTTGCTACGGTAAAGCTAACTCAAGGCATTGGCAAATATCAGAACTCTCTAGCAAGAAGGACTCTTAGTAGGTCTGATGACTTTAGATATCCCTTTCCCACTGTGGATTCACGCAGGTTGGATTACATCGGGCAGTCTGGAAGTACAAGCTCAGCGGTTTTCTTTGCCTCTTCACACCATCTGCAGGTAGGACTAGATTGTAGTGCCAGTCTGTTCAAGTGTGATCTTAAATTGAATTGAATTGCAGTGTCATGTTAAGAGCCATTCAACCTTTCGTAGGTTTTATTTGAACACTTGCATATAGTATTTGGCCGTTTTGATGTTCATTAAGACCCTTCAGCTAGGTGTGTTGTCCCTATCGTTTCTTGTGGCATCTAATTTTAAAGTTTTTTATATATCCAATTATAACAGAACATTGTAAAGTAAAATAAATAAATAAATAAATACAATTTTCAGAAGGGTAATCAAGTCTAGCAGAGAAGGCGACAGGGAGTGGTCCAGGCCGCAAATAGTTCTTTAGGATGCATTACTCGCCAAACCATCTGCTATTATGTTACCTCTTCTGTTGTTATGTCCTGTTACCCAGCACAGAGTCACCTTATTGCCACGAGTCACTTCTTCCAAAGCTTCGTAATATTCCAGAGTTAATGCTGAGGTAATTTTATATCTGGCAATGGATAAAATTGCTGCTGGCTGGCCGCTATGATGTATATTCTTTTTCCCTTGATCTTTTTGTCAGAGATTATCTTTGCTATATATAGTATACACCCGAGTTCCAACGTTGTGGGTGTGTTAATTGTCTTACCTAATGCAATACTATATTTTAGGGACAGTTTTCTGCAGAAAATTCCTACATCTGCCCCTACTATCGTTGACGACCTATCAGTGTATATATGAATGTCTTTGTGTTTGCTTCCTACTCCTGAGTCGTCGTATCTCAGATCTATTTGAAGCTTTCTTGTAAATATGTATTTTCGAGGGATACTTGCCGGTGGACAGTATCCCTCGAAAATAATCTCGAGATTTATTTTTCTGAAATCCTCCAAGATTTTGTGGAGTTTACCTTCTCCTTTGCTTACAGGTCATCCCTTTATTGCTCGAAGCCTCATTGCCACCGCTGCTGCCTGTTCTCTGATAAATATGCCCAAGGGTGATAGGTGCAACAGGGCTTCTATAGCCGCTGTTGTTGTTCTCATTGTTACGCTCAAAGGAGCGCTTCTTTGAACATGATATAGGAGTCTGCTTTCGTGGTCGTTCTTGGCCACCATATTATTGATGCATATGCTAACAATGGCCTCACGATGGCCGTTTACTCCACAACTTGTCTGCATTGTCAGAGGGCTATGCATGTTTTTCTAGATCTCTCCGTCAGATAGGCATTCTTCTTTTTCTTCAATGTTAGTTCTTCTGGCTTACTTACCCTGTAGTTCTTCGTACAGAAAGCTTGGTGGCTTAAAATCTTTGATCTTTCTTTTTCTTGTGAACAGTACCAGTTCCGTTTTTGTTGGATTTATGGATAACCGTTGGTCTATGCACCATTTGTTTACTCTATCAAGAGCAACCGACATACGTTTCGCTAACATTCTTTCGGAGTTGCCGGAAACCTACCATATAGAAGCCGTACTTAGTCAGTTCAGTAGTTCTTCGACTGGGTTCCATAGTAATGGGGACATCTCTCCCCCTTATGGACAACCCTTTGCGACCCAACCTGGAAGTGTCGTGTCACCTATTGTAATCTTGAGTGTTCTCCATTGCAACATGTTAGAGATCGACTGGCTGTAGGCCACCGAAACTCCCCACGTCGAATTGCAGCTGTTATCTATATAAAGGAGGTCTTATCAAAGGCCTCATTGTTTTCAATTTTAATTGAAAACCCAAATCTTTCATCAAATAAAAACCATTAATATTCGATAAAATATATAAGTCCTTTACGTTGTAGAAAATTCACTAATAAATAGAAATAACACGAACATATTTTCGTAAAATCTACAACAAATGAGTCTTATTAAAACTACAAGAACCAATCACTTTTGAAACAACTACTTCTCTAGCTAATACTTCGACAGATATTGAATAATACAAAAGTAATTTGCGTGTTACAAAATAGCAAGGCTATCTAAGCAACACTAGTTTGAAAGAAAGAAATACGTTCAAACTAGTGTTGCTTTGATAGCCTTGCTATTTTGTAACACGCAAATTACTTTTGTATTATTCAATGTCTGTTGAAGTAATAGCTAGAAAAGTAGTTGTTTCAAAAGTGATTTGTTCTTGTAGTTTTAATAAGACTCATTTGTTGTAGATTTTACGAAAATATTTTCGTGTTATTTCTATTTATCATTAATATTCGAGACACATACATTTATTTACAGTAACCGATGGCGTTATTACCTATTTAGCCTACCCATCTTATATCTTTTCGACTTATCATTTCAAATGGAAAGCAAATATAGAAGCTGATTTACAAAACTAGATGTTGATTAATGGTCAAGATTATTCTAACAAAATAATTGATATAATGTGTTTACAAGATGTTAGTATTTAAACTGGATTTTAAAATTCTGAGAAGTAGAGTATTTAGTTATAATGTTACAAGTATGTTTTTTGAAAAAGCTTAATTTAGCAAGGAAATAAAGGTGATTTAATTTATTTCGTATAGTAAATTATTGGTTCGATTATGGAGTGAATTATTAGGGTGTCGCAGCTTTTATATGGTGCTATGATATTTCTGCTACAATGAAATGATTAAGAGGCAATATTAGGTAAAGAGGATTCTACCATAACCAAAAAAGCGGCTAATTTAAAAATGTTTTAGTTTTTAAACTATCAAGAATGCCGTTCCCTTGTTTTGATTTTAGATTTTAGATTTTAATGGAAAAAAAATTGGGATATTAATACTAATGTTGACCCAAATAGTCTACCAAAGTATTTAAAAGTGTAAAAAGTGTAAAATTTTGGATATAAGGATTACAATTTTGGGTCAAGGTGGAGTTATTCTGTGGAAAGGCATATAAACCTTGGATTTATATGCTTGTTTCAAGGAAATTAATTCATATTTAGGGAGATTTGCAGATTATAAGATATAAACAGACAACACTAAGGCTATGTCTTCAGTGATTAGAAGATAATATATGTTTGAATTAAAGTATTCCGGATCGGAGTTGGTAATTTCTAAGGAATATAAATAGTATAAAGTAACTTAAAGCGCAGAGCCTTAAGGAACAGAGAGAGACAACCATCTTTATTTATTATTGAATACATTCGTTATGTACAATATAATCGTAATTGATTTTTATTACGGCTATAGACCCCTGGTCTTTCTGCCAGTCTTTGTAATTTGATGTTGTTAGTTGTCCGTTGGTGATTATGTTGATGAATATGTAGATGAATCATGAAAAGATGTTATAAATTCGAAAATTGATGTGGAAGGATGTTTGGTTTTGGGGGGGTGTAAAGGATTGCGAGGTAAACATAGGTGCTTGAGGATGTCTTGGATATCAGGGTTAGGGGCAAATTTTATAGCAAGGTGTTCCAGTCTGTTTTCAATGGGGATTAGTTGGGCTTTTTGGTATAGCAGTATGTTGGAGGGATTGTGTAGAGGGTTATTGGGATGCCTTAGTTAGTTAGGATTCGCAAGGCCGATCGCTCACTCACTTGCAAGTTTCTCAGAACAGGAGGGCGGGGATTTTTAAGAGAAGGATTGCTGCATAGTATAACAGAGGTCGACATATCATTTTGTAAATATTGACTGTAAATATTGTTTTTGTTTAAATCCCTTGATTTTTGAATGTAAGGTGTCTGAAATATCGAATTTTGTTTTTAATTTTCATTTTAAGGGTTTGGGAATGGTGTTTGAAGGACAGTTTAGGATCAAAGGTAATTCCAAGATACTTGCAGGTTGCGGATGGTGAAATATATGTATTATTTATGTTAATACCAAATGGAGATGTGGATGCATGATGGAAGGGAATGAAAAGATGGGATTTATTGGGATTGATGGTTATTCTCCATTTGGCAAACCAGTGTTGCAGAGTGTCGATCAGTCCTTGCAATGTACTGAGGGCTTTAGGAATTGTGTTGCTAAGTGCAATTATTGCTGTACTATCAGAAAACAGAAGACAATATGCTGTGGGATTGAAGTAATTGGGATTAGGATTGTATATGTCATGGACAAAGATGTTATAGAGGAGTGGGGTTAGATGGGACCCTTGTGGAACACCTTGTTGTGGTATGAATGGACGGGAAAGGGAACTATCTATTTTGACATTGAGGGATGTGTTGTTAAGGAAATTGTCGATTAGAAGTAGGGGGATGGACAAGGAGTTACATTTATACAGCAAACGTCTATGCCACACAGAGTCGAAGGCTTTCTGGATGTTGAGGAAAGCTATTGCAGTTTTGCGTCCTTCGAGGTTTGTGTTTTGGCTGTTGGAGGTGATTATTGCTAGGAGAAGGTGAGTGGATCTATTTTGCAGGAAACCGAACTGGTAAGGAGGAATGGCATGGGAAATATGGTGAAGTAACTAATTTTTTATTATGGATTCGAATATTTTTCCCAGAACTGGAAGCAGGGTAATAGGTCTGTAACTGTAGAGGGTCGGCCTCTTGTTTGATTATGCATGTTATTATACCTCGCTTCCACTCCTGGGGAATAATTTAGTTTTGGAATAGAAAATTTAGGATTAAGATTATGTACTTGTGGATATGCTCAGGTAACGCTTTTAGTATGGAACGGGTTATGCTATCATAACCAGGCGCCGTGTTTTTGCCATTATGTAGTATTTTATAAAACTCTTCTTCTTTTATGTCATCACTTGAGATAAGGGTAGGGTAGGCAGTTTTAAACGAGGAATACCAGGAGTTGACGTAGGAAAGAAAGTTGTCATCGTACGTATTGTTTGGTTTCGTCGTGTAGCAGTCTTAAAAGTAGTCTGCGAATAAATTCCCTATCTTATTATCGTCAGTCACTGTCTCGTCAGTCATGGGATTTTGAATTTTCTGAAGATAGTCATTTTTTTGTATTTGGATAGTTTTTTTTATGCTAGTCTAGTATTGTCTTCCCTTTTGCGTATTAATATCTTCGCATACATTAATCCATCTGTCCTGTTTATATTCTTTTATAAGCTTATGAATGTTTTTGTTTATGTTTTTAAATTTTTGTTTTGTGTAGGGTTCACCTGTCGTCAAAAAGTCTCTGTATAGTTGTCGTTTCTATTTAATCAGTCATAGAATATATTTAGCCAGATGGTATTTATAGGGAGATTTGATATAGGTAGGAGTATATTTTCTAACGGATTCGGAAAAATGATTTATAAAAAGGGAAATTGTGGAAAGGTCAATATTATGATGTGTATAAATAAAATCGGTCATGTCCCTTGTCAGTTTGTTCATATCACTGCCTTGGTATATGTAGATTGTCTTCGTGGGTGCGGATATTGGAGGATTCCTTTTCAGTGAAAACTGGATAGACAGGTGATCTGAACATAGGTCTGGAATTAGTGTTACATTATGGATTAGATGTTGGATGTTGCTGGTACAAAGGAGTATGTCGGGTGTAGTTGAGTGGTTATTTGGCATTATGAATGAAGTTGTTTCCGTTTAATGTTATTCATATTTAAGTCACCGATTATGTTGCATGATCGTAGAGGGAAGCTTCAGTCAGGATGGTATCTTCAATTTGGGACGTGGGATGTATATAATCTAGGAATATGTGTAGGGAGAATAGTGGTAAGGGACATTCTATTGGATTTCGAATGAAGGAAAGTAAGACTGACAGGTTTTTACTTTGCAGATGAAAATTGGTAAAAATTCATGCATTAAAATGATGAGGTGGTTTATCATATTTAGTTGCTAAGTAGTGTAAGTATATAAAAGGCAAATATTGATGACAAACAGAGGATACCGATTTATTTTCAACATCTTAAAAGACAATCGTGGACGGCTACCATTTGGTGTACTCTGTTTGTATTATGGATACTAGGATAGTTGGAGGGAGAGTAGTTGATTTATTGGGTAAGAATCCAAATTGGTGGTTCGGGATGGAATACATTGTGTATCTAAGAATTGTCTGTTCTACAGGGATTCTGTAAGCTTAGATTGAACTGGGAGTATGGTAATGGAGATTTAGTTTGCAAAGATCCAAGTCTGGTTTAGACATACAAATAATTATTCCTACCTTCCATTCGGTCGGAATATTATCGTTGGAACACCAAAAGTTTAGGATTTCTAGAATAAATTCATGGAGAGTGTTAGACAATACATATTTATATACTATTAGGCATAATTTTTACTTTTTAGTTACTCGCATAGATTGTAACAGCCTTTCAAGTTTGGTATGAAAATGTAGATACGAAACTTTTTCATTAAGTATCGCTTTTGCCTCTCTGGATAAAGTCAGCTCGTTGCAATATTGGCTTTCACATTTCTTTCAGACAACAAAGCGACGTATTCCGTTTATAAAAAGAAAACTGTATTTGCACTTCACTAAGAGCAGAATCCCTTTTTTTATTTTTTTTCAATAAATTTACTTAATTTTGTTTTTACATGAATTAAAATTCTTAAAATACTATTTACAAAACGTAAATTACTTTTTCATAATCATATGTATTAGCCAAGGAATTAGTTGTTTCGATAAGTCATTTATTTCATAATCTTAAAAAGCTTATCGAAACATTTAAAATTATTAGTTTAATATTATGTCAGTGTTGCTTGATTTTTTATGTAATAGATAATATAAATTAGATATGAACTATAGACGCTTAAATTAAATAAATTGTAAAAATTACTTTTATTTTATTCCTATTTATAAAATTATGATTCTATATTAAATTTACTTACTATAATCTATAGTATACAATAATTAAAGTAATTTTAATCTTGTATACATCACAAAAATAGCAGCACATGGCACCTAATATTATAATACTATCAGCTATTTTGTAATGGAAATGCATACTGTGGGGGAATTGGTCGCATAAATTCCGTGAAACGGCAGTAAATATTAATTTATCCAAGATTTATGCGTGAACCGCATTCGGCCGTATAATTTATGGGCACATGTGGTCTCGTTATATCCAAGAACTTGTCGAAGGGACAAAGATTGTCGCAGCCCTCTATTGTGAGGCTCCTGGGTTCCTCGTTAACGTCCCGCACGTAGAACACCTGAATCAGATTTAATTGGCGTTGAAATACAAAAGAGTTTAAAATAAATACGAGTATTAAGATGGAGTGCTCACTTTAACGAGGCGGGCGTTTTGCTCCTCGACGTAATGAAGTTCCAGGATAACGGCCGCACTATACTTGGGAACGTGAGGTTCGAACAAGTTCAAAGCCGCCAATATATTAATCACGTTATTTTCATGACCTGAATAAAGATGGATCTTTCTGTCGGGCAACGCGTTCTCGATTTTCAGTTTCATGGTTTCGATCATTTTCTGTAAACTACGACCTAAAACATAAACATATATGATTAATTAATTTATGGGAAGTTAATTAGATGCTTACAATTACAGTAATTATAATAAAGATAATGATTGTAACCGTTACTACGTGATAATCCATACTATTACTGATTTTTTCAATTCAGTGAATTGAAATTTTAGTTAATATGATTAACGTTTTTGTTTACTATGTAAATTCGACAAACCATAGATTCGCGATATGATTATGAAGTGTTTGTTAATGGCGGATGAATATTTGCAATAATTAATTATTTACCCCCATTTAATCTTTTAAGAATTGCACTATAATTTTCTAAATAACACTGCTTCCCCGCCAATTCAGATATTGGGTTCGGATAAATTTTTTTCGTCCACTCCGGCAGCGTCAAGTTCATGACATCTTCGGCCTTGAGAGTCTGGAATAGTTGGAAGGCGTCCTCCAAAGTCTTTATCTCTTTCCCGGAATTCTCCTCCAGATATTCTAAAACCTTGCGATTCTCCTTCAAGATTTTCGCGGCGATATCAGAGTCGAGGACGCGCTCTAGCTCTTTAGCATAAACGGGACAATAAGCGAGCGGCCTTCTTATGACCTGGAAACATCGAGGCACGTCTTTTACTAATTCCCTAACATCTCTAATTAAGAAAGTTGGGCTTTATGCATGCACTTACGTAGTCGTATTCCGCTTTATACACGTTGTAGGGAATTGGATTCCAAGCCAGCTCGGCGTTCCACTGCTGGGAGGGATTTGGTGGAAATAGTCCGGCGAGGACCAGCAGTGCGGACATTTTTGTACGGTCGAAGTCTGATGAAGCGGCGCGAACTATTTCCGGATTGTAAATATCTCCCAGGAAACTGTCGTATCGCTTTCGAAGTAGCCTTCCTAAGTTATAGGAAAGCAATTTGCCATCCTGTGTATATGAAAAATGACAGAAATATATATATAATATATATATACTATAATAAACATCAAACAAATAAACACATAAATATAGAGTATAGAGATTCGGAAAATTCTTCTATTAAAATAGAATTAAAATTGCTAATATAGAACAGACGAATTAAGTTGATATAAACATCGACTATAATTAAGTTGCTTAATGTACTCAAATAATAATATATTTTAGCGAAATCCCTTTAAACAAAATAATATATGAAACTTGAAATATTGATTACAATGTATATTATTTGTGCAATATGTTTTCCAAATTTTATATTTAACAAAACACTTACTAAAATTGCATAGCAGTAATTATTTTATACTTTCTATTTGTAGCTTCAGCTCTATTACGGAATTAAAACAAGATAAAGAAAATTGATTTGATTTGATTAAAATGTATATATATCTAAAACATAAATGTGCAACTTTACATTTTTGGCTTATCTTAAAAAAAAATATGTTTTATCGAAGCAAAGTCCAAATGATCAATTTAGAAAACCCACACATTGACAAACAAAGACAATAAGAATGACCATGCGCAGAGTAACAAATTTAGAGTAGATAAATAAAATAATAATTTTATGTTCGACAGTTCAAATTGAAATTCATTTTTGTAAAGCTTAGCACGGTTAAAATGGTTTAGTATTTCAAATTCACTTATATTAAAAGAGATTTAACCATTTTTACAGATTAGGTTGACATTTATAACTACTATTTCGTTATAAATTTTAAAATAGAAAATGCAATACTTATTTACTTTGTCTTATAACTTTATTTATTTAGTGTTTAAGCAACTTAACTTGCTTCTGCCAAAATTAAGTGTGGCGTATTTTATATTTCCTTATTCTTACAATAAATATTTTTGATTGATTATTGTTATAGTCATCTTCGCGGTTTGTTCGTTTTCGTATCATAGACTCGGTTTTTGTTCTTGCAGATTTCAACGAAATTTTCCTACTACAACATAGGAAGTTGTTCATACAATTTTATTAGATTTCTTTATATTAAAATGATTTTTTCGAGGACGTTATTTTTATTGTCTATTTATCTCATCAAAAGTTTGTATTGTTTTGAATGAAAAATTCAATTTTATTATTCAACATAGTTGCCTTTGAGAGTGATACACCAATTATAGCGATTTTCCAAAGTTTTTATATCACTTTTGTAGTATGATTTGTCTTTAGCCTCGGGGATTACTTCTTTACTGGTGCTAAATTTCTTTCCAGCGAGCATTCTCTTGAGGTTTGCAAAGACAAAATAGTCTCCGGGAGGACAAATCTGGAGAATACGGTGGGCGGGGAAGCAATTTTTAGCCCAATTCATTGGATTTGACCATTGTTTTGATCGGCGCACAAGGTGCATTATTTTCTTGTCAAAAAGGGCCGTTTTTTGCGATTTCATCCCTCAAACGCTCCAGCAATGATATTGAATTATCGATTGTTTTTCAAAATAATCGATACACCATGCGCATCCCAAAATACAGACTGCCAGCCAACTGTTCTATTTTTTCATCGCTTAGGCTTGATTTGTAGCGTGCAGTCCACTCAGCTGACTGCCAGTAGGAGTAGTGATGGATCCAAGTTTCATCCATTGTCACATACCGACGCAAAAACTTTTGTTTATTTCGCTTAAACAGTTTAAAAAAGTGCTTTGAATAATTAACACGTTATTGTTTTTGATCTACTGTGAGTTCACGAGTCACCTACTTTGAACAGAATTTTTGCGTGCCAAAATATTCATGCATGATATGTCAAATACGTTCCTTTGATATCTTAGGAGTTTCGGCCATCTTGATCAACTTCACTTTACAGATGTTTAAAATTATTTTGTGGATTTTTTTGATGTCTTCGACTAGAAGTGCCTCGTTTAGATAGCCAATGCACTCATCATTTTCGATGCCTATACGATCTGTACGGAATTTAGCAAACCACTTACGCATGGTTGCTTCTGCTGGAGCAGATTCTGGATAACACTTATTAAACCATATTTTGGTGTTTTTTGCGGGTATTTACTCGCAACAAATAGTCCTATCACTAGCTATACTCTTAGAGAAGCACACAACTACTCAGTGAGTCACAACACTCTGAAACAAGCAGCACAATCAAACAATATTGAGCTACGCAGGGTAAAAGGACACAATAACGAAGGAGGCAACATCAATGCAGACGAGCTGGCGCGGGCTGGATCGGTTCTCAGTGATACCACGGACGGGCCCCCGATCTCGCCAACACCGAAATTCCTCACTGACATCCTCAAACATAACACTCTCAAGACGCTAAAACAATGTTGGGGCAACACCTCAAGCTGCAGACAGGCCAAGGAAGCAATGCGTACTCCCCCCCCCCTGTCCCGGGGGAATCTTCGTCTTCTCAGACGGTTCACTGTCAGCTAAGGAAACACTTGTTTACTATGTGTCTGGTAGAAACCCTTATATGTAGAGCATTTGAAGAAGTAGAAGACGAGGCAGTGGAGCTTGTGTTAACCACCTGCCCGGCTCTCGCCTACCTTAGAGAGTACATACTAGGGGAGCTCTGGCCGAACATGGCCAACATTAGGGAAACCCCCCCAAGCGTGCTGTCCTTTGCTCGTCACCTTGGGTGGCTAAATGATTGATAGAACAACGGTGGGCTGTCCCAGCCATGGGGGCAAAACTGGTCAATGATTTGATCAGTCTTGGAAAACTCGATCCAGAACCACATATTTTTGTTCCAGCACTAACTTTTTCCTTTAAAAACAGTGTTTCGAAGCACACGAAATTACTTTTAATCCATTTTTTTTTCAATAACAAAAGTTGCTTTACTCAAAATGCTATAACTGACAAACCAATTATCCGATCACTGACAAATTTTAACACTTATCGTTTGAAGGTTAGTTGACATTGAAAATAATGTGAAAAAACTCTAGTGGCACCCTCTCTTAGAAACGATACGAACTTTTCAGACAAACTATTAAATCTAGGACTACCAAACGAAATTTATCACTTGTTATTTAGGATTTATACCAAATTTTCTTTCAACAGTTACAATTGATTTTCACATTTGTGGCCTACTTGTATTTTGTACTTATTATTAATAATAATAATAATAATACTTTATTAACGGGATAACCCCTTTTTTGTTACAATACAATTATTACAAAGTAACACGAACTTATATTACAAATTAATTTATATATTCTTCTTAAAGCCTAACAGTGCATCAAATAAAGATATATAATTAACATATTATGTATTATAATAACATTAAGAATAACGCAGAAATAAAATATAATAAAGGAGGAAATAATCAATACGAAAACCAAAAAATGAAACAAAACAAAAATAGTAATATCAAAACAAAATAAGCGCATAAAGTCTACATAACACCGACTACACTCTTTTTGAAACTCGATAATGAAGAACTAAAGAAATTTACTCGGTTGTCTAAATTAAATTCATTACCTAGTCGCATTAAACGATCAATGGTGTTATTTGATGAAAAGTTTGTGCGATGTAATTTTAATCTAAATAAGGGTGTATTTCTACGAGATCGATCATTTAAATATACGCGAAAATTCAACTTTTCTAAAATTAAAGGACTGCAAATGTCACCGTTAATTATTTTATGCAATAAACATAAATCTAACACCTTTCTTCGTGTTTCAAGCGATTGAATGGATAAGTTGTTCATTACCCACGTATAATTACCTTGAATATGATTTACACCCATTTTAAATTCTATACATCGTAGAAATTTCTTTTGTACGTTCTCAATGGAGATAATGTCCGTTTGAGTATATGGCGACCATATACTGCTTGCATATTCCAATTGAGATCTAACTAGAGAATAATATAAAGTAACCACACATGACTTACTTAACTTACGACCTATATGCCATACAAAGCCCCAAATACGACAAGCTTTTAAAACCATATTACAAATATGTGATCTAAAAGAGAGTTTGTTATCGAAAACGACACCCAAGTCTTTAAATTCTGTAACACTTCGCAATTTTACAGAATCGAGTTGGTACACAAATTCTGTACGCGACCTAGATCTAAAGAATGAAATAGAATAGCATTTATTGCTATTTAAGAATAAATCATTTTCGTCACACCACTTATTAATCCTATTTATATCACGTTGAACTGCATAACAATCATCTATATTGTTAATTATTTTGTACAGCTTTAGATCGTCCGCATATAATAAACATTCAGAACTCTTAATTACCTCCACAATATCGTTAATAAATAGCAAAAACAGAATCGGTCCGCAATGTGAACCTTGGGGCACACCCGAAGTCACATTGAAATATGATGATTTAAAATTATTAACATTAATACATTGAGACCGATTTGTTAAAAAAGAACTTATCCACAACACAACATTCGGATGAAAACCAAGCTCCCTTAACTTACGCAGTAGCACAGAATGGTTTACCCTATCGAATGCTTTAGCAAAATCGGTGTATATAACATCAACTTGAGAGTTGTTCTCTAAAGCATGCGACAGAAAATCCCGGTACAGTATTAAATTTGTTACTGTTGACCTTCCCGACAAAAAACCATGCTGCCTATCGGATATTATATTTCGGCTCATCCAAAGTAATTGTAGAGAAATAGTTTCATCCAGCAATTTCGGAATTATGGACTGCAAGCATACTCCACGGTAATTTGTAATAAGTTGTCTATCCCCAGCCTTGAAGATCGGTCGCACAAAACTTCTCTTCCAGATGTCAGAAAAAATACCTTCATTGATGGATCTCGAGCATAAAATATAAATAGGGTTCACCAGTGTAAAAGCACATTTTTTCAGTACACAAGAAGGAACTTCATCGGGACCGGTTGCATTATTTTGTTGTAGAAGTGAGGTAAGTAGCCATTCTCGGTCGACATACAGTTTGGAGTTATGTACCTGTTTTTTGGCACCAGTCATAAAATTGTCCATAACACGAGGAGCAACATAAACGGCTGAGAGATACTTGGCAAAAAGTTCAACAATGCTATTGCCATCGCAAGCAGTGCTATCATTGAAATGCATGATACTGGGAAGTTCTCCTTCTTTATTGAAGTCATGAACATAAGTCCAAAACTTTTTTGGATTAGAGTGAATTGCCGATTCGACGTTGATAAGATAGCTGTGAAAAAGTTCCGAATTGAGTTGTTTACAGCTTGATCTTAGTTTACGAAAAATTTGGTAGTCATCAAATTGTCCACTTATCTTGTACTTAACATGTGCCTCTTTTTTCTTTTTAATTAATTCTTTAAGATCTTTATTAACCCATTTAGGGAATTCATCATTTTTATCAGGAACGTATTTAATCGGTATATATCGATCCATGCCGGTATAAACTATATCGTAAAAGAGGGCTGCAGCAGTGTCCAAGTCTAGATCATTCAGGAAATTCCAGTCAATAGTACTAAAAAAGAGATTTAGATTTGCAAAATCTGCCAGATGGAATAAAAATTTCTTCCTGTACGTCTTTAAGTGATGAAAATTTGCACAATTTATAATAATATCATAAGCAAAATAATGATCAATAGATTTAGAGAAGGGCGCATCATCCACAGTTACGTTAATACCATTAATATTACTGAAAACTAAATCTAAAAATACATTACGAGTATTTGGGATGTAATTTACTTGATTAAGATTAAGAAAACAGTACGATTCCAGTAATGCATGTGCTGCAGTATCGGATTCCTTAAGAGAGCTGTATACAATACCGTTAGTGTCCCATTTTAGGTTAGGAATATTATAATCGCCACAAATGAAGTATTTGTGGTCATCGTTATCGTACACTAGATTTTCCAAAGCAAAACAATGATCAACATAAACTTGCGATACAGATCCAGGAGGAATGTAGACAGCACCAAAGATATATTTAGATGTGCCAATACTTACTGAAATAAATAAATGTTCAATTGAATTATTACATAAAATTAAACGAGACGAAAAACATTTCTTGACAGCAATCAAGACTCCACCCCCACGAGTGCTGCCAGTATCGTACCTATCAGATCTATAAATTATGTAATTATCAAAGCGTAACATTGAATTGGAAATATTCGAGTGTAACCATGTTTCAACCAAAATAATTACATTAAAATCATTACTGTTTACTGATAGCATAATATCTGAAATTTTTGTGCGAATACCACCAACATTTTGAAAATAGATTAAAAGTTTTTTGACGACTTATTTGCAATATTCTCACGAGATTTTCCCTTTGAAATGTAGGGAGTATCATTGCGGTACCGAATTGTAAGGTCCGACTCTCCATTTTCCACTCTCGAATTTAATTCTCCTTTAATTTTTTTAAAATATTGACGTTGATTGAAAGTTCTATCTCTCGAAAAGTGAGTTGGTGAATTTTTATTGTTAGAATTAGCGCTTAGGACATCGTTAACAACCTTCACATCATCAAAAATCATTTTTAACGGTCGAACATAACCAGGTCTTTTCACACCAACTCTTACAACTTTTTTAGGTCGTATTGATACATTTAAGGAATGAAAAATCTTATTAATTTCTTCAGTGTCATACAAAATTCGATCATTAATTACAGCAGCTTACGATTCCGGTATATTGTATACAATAAGATTGTTCTTCCTTAATCTACGCTCTTCGAGTTCATCAATAACGGACTCCATGGAATTAGGACAATTAGTTAAGCTATCCTTTAATGCATCTATTTCTCGCTTATTAGAGTTTTCCTGGGCCTCTAATTTTTGTAATCGAATTTCAACTTCTTCCAATTTAGTGTTAATTGTTTGAATTATTTCCGCTTTAGCTTTATTTATTTCACTAATTATTATTTGCGTTATTTTGGATACCGATAAGTTAGATGTGTCTAAGGAACAACGATTACACACCCACCGATCTCCGGCAGAAGGCAAATCATTTAATTTTAAATTAGTGCATTTAATGTGAATGTCTTTATTACACACGCCAGTACATCGCAAATACGGAGTAGCCGGTGTAACTGCCTTACTACAAATTCCGCAATAATTAACCATAATTAATAAATAATACAGTAAATTTAAAAATATTTTAATAAATTTGATATATCAGGGTTAGACAATGGACAATTTTTCACACCGAGGGGTCCGTCACGGTGACTAACACATATAAACAAACTCGGAAAACTGGACCACGGAAAGGATGCGAATATAGGAAGGATTTATTGGAATGACAAATATATTAGCAGTTATACTTATAGTAAATATGAAATATGAATTCGCAATGCGATTAAAATGGCACTTTTTATACTTTAATAAAAACTGCAATCAGTATTAACGGCCTCGGATGCGGCCGAATTTAATTTCAATACACTGTACCAGTGTACACAAAAATATCAAAATACAGGAGCACTTACTTGTTCTAGGTCAAATTAACTTAATGCTAAACAGTAGTTATATAGTTAGTACTATAGGAATACTACTGTATGGAAATCCTTTCAGAAAACACCAACACTATGAGTTTAACGCAAAAATTTACGGAGCAAAATAATAATAATATATATTAAAGATTGTTTTTATACCATCTTAATTACACATAATTTTTGGCATTACCAGGAATTTCGTGAGTTCAGTAGTCTCCTTCTAGTTTGTAAAAATATCTTAAATGCAGATATAATACATTATAAAACACCAGTTCAAACACATATAATTTGAAAGAGGAAATTTTTCCTCAATAATGGACGGCCTAGGTTCTTGCAGACTATTCTAAATTCGAATGCTCTTCATTATTGTTGGTTAAATAAGAAGATTCTTTGATTCATTGTTATACTAGTAATTTTAAGTTTTAAAATGTAGTATTTATGAGATTGTTACTTGGCGAAACTCTATTATGCACTTGAAAACTTAATCATCCGTGTTTTAATTATTCAAGTTTTTAAATTTTTAGATATTTTTTTCACTAGTTTTTCCCACACTAAACATTCTTATATAGCTTTTTACAAACATAAAGTTATTAATGGTCATTTGTCGATTTTGCAAGGGCTTAAGGCGCTACAGCAGTACTACTGAGATAAATGTATAGCTTAATATTTCTTAATTGCATCTCCCATCTTCATGAATTTATTAAGTGATTTATTTGCTGCATGTATTATATCCAGGAGTTTTTAGTTTTATATATTTCTTTCAATGATTTTTTCATCCACACCTTAGCTGAAGTTCTGATTGATTTATCTATTTCGTACTTCTATGCGGGACAAACTTTTTCTGTAAATTTTATTTGTAAAATCATATTTATAACACTATTTGCCAACTAAGTAAGTTTAGGGAAAAAGTATTACATTTATAGAATAAAAAGTAATAAATAGTACATGTATAACTTGCATTGTCCTTGATTTTTGTAGAAACCTGTTTTTCTCAGCGGTAATTACTCCGATTAATATATTAGGACCTTCTTTCAAGGTAATATAATTTTAAAAGTGGTTGTTGTTAATAATTACATAATGCGATATTATCAATACTTGTGTAATGTGATTTTTTATTGTCGTATAATTTGGAAAATCATAATAGCAAAAAGTGTTCTTGTAATAATATTACATAGGTAGTAGAAATATATTTCTCAAGTTGCGTGATGAATATTATTATAGTAAATTCTATTCAAAATATTAGCGCCTTCTTCACAAATTCATTTTTATTAACTAAATGTACATTTCAAATACAAATTTGTGAAGAAAGTGTTGATATTTTGGATACAATTTACATAGTTAGTAGTTAAATTAGGTGAGATAAAATTCTCGTTTGGTATTTTAGTGGAAAATTTCCAATATTTTATATTCGAAAATGGCTTCAATGAATAGAATTATGTTTGACGCAACTGATAAAAAGAACTCTTACAAAATATAATAATATAAATAAGAGACCAATAAGAAAGTAACACGAAACGTATTCAATATATTTTTTTGTGCAAAAACCGTACATGATGTCAAATACTGTTAAGAGACAAACATTTTTTATATTAAATAGTCTCTTCAACAGTGATTCTAAAGCTTTTATTGAATGCAGGAATAAAAAACTATTTTAGTTTTTAAGCGGTGGTACTACTGTTTTTTATACTTAAAATCAATCACTAATGGCCATAATAACTGAAATGATGCATTTGATTATGGTAGTTATTAATAAGAAATTTCATTCAAATCAGGTAAAGCGTTTAATTGTTATAAACAAAAGAAAGTTTTTTGGAATGTTGAAGACATATCATCATATTTTGACCCCAGTAATCTCTGGTCCAGCTATTTCCCCACATTAACGGGACACCCGTTTAGAGTTGTGATGTTCTTAATATAACTTATTTGAGATCGATCAAACATTCAAATCAGATTTTTATTTAATTTCTGTCTAATCATATTTACCACTTTGGAAGCATTGTAATCCTTTTGCAATTCAAATATAATTAGATTTTTTTTCTTTTTTTACATTTTTCAATTTCATCTTTTAGCTGTGAGTTGGTTTAGTTTTCATCTTCTAAGTTGAGATGTTAAATTTCTGTGAATGCCTAACAACATTAAGTGATATATGTAAATGTATTGCTTGCTTCTAACGTCTGCATTTATAATCTTTGTTTTTTTTAAATAATATTATCAACAAACATTTTAATTCTTTTCTAGCCTTCTCAAAGATGCAAAGGTACGCCCTTCTTGAAGCAGATTTTCTTGGTTGCTTCTATTGTTCCTTTTTAATGCATTTATTTTGAAAGACTGGCGAAGCAAAGATTGCCTTGCCTTGTTAGTGCTACTAATGGTGGTTTCTATAATTTCCATGAGAGAGTTTAATTGAACGTTCATCTATTTTTTACATGATTGACCTTAATAATAATAGTGTTAGATGGTTTCCTTCATAGTTATCTGTACAGATGTTTCAAATTTCCAATCTAAGTGGATGCTTCAGTTTAATTAGCTATTTATAAATACACCAAGATATTTTCTTTTCTTCTTGAGGAACAACATATTATTTGTAATATGATTATAACAAGTCGTTAATTATTATTTTACGTGCGACTTAATTAACTTTTTCCTTATACCAGTTTCTTACTTTATTAAAAATACTTAATGCTCTTAACCACATCACGAAAAAATGGTTCTAGAAAGAATGAGCAAAGAAATCGAATTCCTATTGAGCATAGAAAATAAGGAAATTGGAATTTCTTCGGCACATAGTTCGCAACTCAAAATATGAAATTCTGAAGCTCATTTTACAAGGCAAAATTGTGGGACCTATAAGCATAGGCCGTCGCAGAATCTCATAGTTGTGCAACCTATGAAATTGGTTCAAACTATCATCAACTGAATTATTCCGCGTACCCTTCTCTGAAGTAAGGATTGTCATGTCGTTCAGCAACCTCCGAAGGAGATGCTCAATAAAATAAGAAGAAGAACGCACTTAACTTAGTAAACAATTATGTTTTTATAAGCTTAATTAGCTATCTATAAATACTCCAAGATATTTCCTTTTCTTCTTGAGAAACAGTACTTTCTCAGAAATATGATTATAACAAGTCGCCAATTATTCTTTTATGTGAGAAGTAAATTTACTTAGTCCTTATACCAGTTTCTTATTTTATTAAAAACACATAATGCTCTTAATCAAATCACGAAAAAATGGTTCTAGAAAGAATGGACAATGAAATGGAAGTCCTATTCAGCATAGAAAAAGAGAAAATTTGAATTTCTTCGGCACATAGTTCGCAACTCAAAATATGAAATTCTGCAGCTCGTTTTACAAGGCAAAATTGTGGGACTTAGAAGAATTGGCCGTTGGAGAATCTCATAGTTGTGCAACCTACGAAATTGGTTCAAACTATCATCCACTGAATTATTCCACGCAGCCTTCTATGAAGTAAGTATTGTCATGTTTATCAAGAAACTCCGAAGCTCATTAAAATAGGAAGAATGTTCTTAACATAGTAAACAATTATGTTTTTATATTGTCCCAGCTATTAAAATAAAAGGGTTTTCTAGGGCACTTCGACATGTTAGAATGAAGGTGTATAATATTGTCTACCATATAAATAGTATTCTAATCAATCCTAAAATATTTAGTTCAATGGTTGATGAGTAACTTCTATAATATATAATCTATAGCAATGTTTCTAATTAGGCAAGATGACCGAAGAGGAAAGTTCTCCAGATGGTTCTCTAGAGGGACCTGCGTCGTGTTCCTGCTATACAAAAGTTTTGTGCAAAACTCTTTTATGTATAAAGTGTGGAAACGCATTCTGCAACAGTGCTAGGTTGTAGCATTGATGTTGCCTGCGATCTATTCTATTCTGCTATCTTTGGCATATTAGATCTGCATGTACCAAAAGTTAGCCCGGCATGTACAAAAACTTCTCGTTTTTGGTTTAGTTCTGGTTTAGTTCTGAACTAAACAATCTTCTATTTTTGAAGAAAAAATTACATAAGTCGTATATGTTATCCCGGTGCCCTTCAGACTATTTCAAATTTAGTAGTATTCGTGATAAATGTAAGAGATTAACCAATGAATGTTATTCTAATCATATTCTTAAGATTGAAAATTCCATTAAAAATATCAAAAAGGGTTTTGGGGTTACGTTAAATCCAAGCGTAATTCTGATTAATACTTACGACTCTTGTAGATGATGATTCAATTACTTCTAGTAAAGATTAAGTAGTTGACAAATTTACTCAATTTTTCGGTAGTGTTTACCGTTCACCTAGTGTACCTGTCGGGAATAATAATATTTTGGTTTCGAATGAATGTAAAACACCAGTTTTAAATGTTTCAGATGTGTTGAATGAACTTCCTTCATTAAAGACAAATCACTGCCCTGGCCCCGATGGTCTATCTGCATTTTTCCTTAAGAACTGTGCATTTATACTCAGCCGTCCCTTGTGGCTTCTGAAAAACATGTCTCTTTCTACGGAGACTTTTCCCAAATATTGGAAGAGCGCATTCATTACGCCAATCTTTAAATCCGGCAACCAAAAACATGTCGACAATTAAGGCTAATATCATTATTATCTGTTGTACCTAAGATATTTGAAAAACTGCTAGGTAGATTCTATCTACACTGACTTCTCAAAAGAATTTGATACTGTTGATCATGTGATTTTACTTGGAAAATTACGTCGCATTGTCTTTGATGGTACCCTTCTAGACTAGGTAAAATCATATTTAACCGATAGGCTTCAATATTTTAAAATTGGCAACTATGTGTCTCGTCCAATAGTGGTATCTTCCGGTGTTTAATTCTGATGTTTTACTTGTATGTAAAATTGTTCAAAATATTATAGATTGTCCTGACCTGCTCAAGAGGCATTAATGTAACTTCTCGTCGTCTGCGTGATACTACTGCATTCAGTATCCCTTTCCAAAGGACGGATTATTCCCTGCATTCGGCTACAACAAGGGTTTTAAGGCACGCCAACACAGTCACCGTTTTGATTTTTTTGCGGACTCGACCAGTAGTTTGCGTCGATTACTTAATTAAGTCGTTATGTTCGTTTTTTTTTGTATTTTAACTATTTTAATTACTTATATTGTAATTGTTATTTTAACTATTTAATTATTCTATTGTAATTGTTATTTTAATCAGCACTTGTATTTTAAATGGCTTCCGTAAATAAATATTATTATTATTATAGTTAAGTAAAAACCATAACTCAATCGATGGAACCAGAATCGTATGCTGCAGATTACCAGACGATTTAGAGGTTAGTTACTTAATCGAAACTAAGAAAAACTCGATCCCCAGATGAGAATTAAGTTTACTAAACACAATTATAAGCGAAATATGGGATAAATACATGGTTCTTTCTTTCTGTGGCTTACTGAAGCCGAAAATAATAAGCTTTGAAGCTGAAAAAATCACGATCTTCGTGACATTAAAAGTGCCCCAAGAAACTGGAATCCAGAATGAATAAAACCCAAAAACAAACCTAGGGCATTGTCCATCAGTGCTACATATAAATAAAATAACCCAAACAATGTTTAAAAATTCAATCCTGAGCTATCAACAAGCCCAACTCGCACCATTGCCGAGCAAAATGCAGCTCCAAGCGAGAGTTTTAAGACCGTGACGTATAATCCGAGGCGGATGAGCAGGAGGAACGTGGTAATTGGTACCGATGATAGCTACAAATCTAAATTAAAAGTGGAACCAAAGAAAACCATGGCTATTTGTTAAGCGAGTCACGGTGGAAGATATAACGAACCATGTAAGTGCTAAACACTGCTGACTTCTTGTCCAAAAAATTAAATACTAATAACCCTTCATCTCTGTCGATTACACACACCAACAAACGCTGACCAAACCCAAAAATTGGCCTAAAGGTATTGTAGTCGATGGTTATATTTATAGACGACCTGGCCCCAAAATGCAAAATAAATAACCATAATGTATCCCAAAAATCTCAATTAAATCTGCTTGTTGAAAAATTTTACTTGGTTTGTTTCACTAAATTGTTTATTTTATATTCGACTAGTTTCGGCACTGGGCCATTATTAAGAATGATAAGAATGATTTAGTGAAACAAACCAAGTGAATTTTTTCAACAACCTATTATTAACATAATGTTTCACCAAGTGAAAAATGAGAATCAAATACAAGATAAATCTGTTTTTTTATAACACCCAATGCTTGAGAAATAAATCAATAGAAATAGAACCAGCTTTAATTGAGAATAATTATATTTTTGATCTACTGTGCTTATCTGAACATTGGTTACATTGTTTTGAAATAGAAACACGGTAGGGATTTATAACTAATTCATCCAAAACATTCCATTATTTATTTTTTTATACATTTTTGGACTCTTTTCAATTAAATATACAACAAATCAATTTAAGTCCAGTTCACCAAAGGCAAGTTCTAGATATCCAAATATGTCTTTAGAAGATGATTATGTATCAGAAGCAGAATAAAATAAAATTAATCAAATTCCGCAGCAATCACGCCCAGCTACAATAGGAGCTGATAGACCATCAGTAGAAACCCCTGCTTCACTAAATACATCAGAAACAATAAGATCTAATGGTGTAATGTTCAACGTGAAATAAACCTTGATGTATCAAATGTTTCTGACGTAAATGGTGACCGCCGAGATTCAATAGATGGTAAATAATAGAGCGCATTCTGTTTAAAGAGATAATTCAGTATCTCAACCATAAAATACTATGGGAAGGTCCACTCGAGATGCCATTAGTGCATTTACTCAGGCTATCTATGAAGGATTTGCAAGGGGAGGATACTCTTCTTCGACGTTCATGGATCTCACAAAAGCATTCGACTGAGTTTCACATGACCTTCTCTTACATAAACTGTACTGTTACAACTTCCACCCTGCAGACTGGCTACGTCATACCTATCACACATAAGGAAAAGGTACGTTTCAGTGTACAGAGTTCTCCGGAAATTCAAAATACTCATGGTATTCCACAGGGTTCAATCTTAGGCCCTTTTCTTTTCATTATCTATATGAATGACCAACTGTTCTATAATACTGCAACAAACACCACTCTGTTTCCAGACGACACAACCCTATTAAACTTATCGGTGGATAAAGAGATCGCAATATACGATATTAATAATGCCTCACAAAAAGCAACATGGATTGCAGCAAATAAATTAATGGTTACCCCAAACAAATCAATCAATGTGACTTTTTCATTAAACCCTGGAATTGAAGTAGGTTTTGACAAAAGTTTGGGTATATGTCTGGATTCCAAGCTTGCATGGTTAAAACATAGTGGAGAATTGTCAACAAAAATAAACAAGGGTATATATCTATTTCGGCAACTAAAAATGCAACATTCCAAGGAGTCATTACGGATCGCATATTCCTCTCTCATTCAATCCCATTTTACAAATGGGCTATTATCATGGGGTCACTCAAGCTCCCTATAAAGAATGTTTGGTTGTCAATGTAGGGCGCTAAGAATTATTTCTAAATTACCATACACTGCAGATTGTAGGAAATATTTCATCAGTCTACAAATCCTTTCACTTTTCATTTTATAATAAACACAGGAAATGTTAAAATATTGTTTCATAAAATATAGTATAGTATTGCCTAATGTTAAAAAATGATTAAAAATCTACCAGAATTCAAGGAAAATTTATTATTAAAATGTAGTAAAAATATTAGTAATGTAAAATACTTTTGAATATATGTATTATTAATTTATAGCATTTATTATAAATATACTAGAAAACATATGTATGTATTTGGGTTACTTTTAAAATAATATTTTTTAATAAATATTAACTAATTTGTCTTAACATTATACCTTAAAACAAACAAAATTATGTGTTGTAAATATTAATTAATTACTTACGTTCGTCAGCTGCCCCCATCCCATTGGGCTGAAATCCTTATCACCGTATACATCATTAGGATATCTCGACTTTAACTCGGGAGTCCGGCTTCCGTGCCTGAAAAACTACAATCCCCATCAAAACTCCCTAATAAAATTTAAAGAAAAAAAAAATACTCACAACGTGCACGAACTCTAGAGTAGTCTCAGCTGTCGCACCTATCAGCAAACACAGAAAGCAACACAGAAACCTCATCATGTAACAGATTCGTCCGTTATTAAATTATTACTCTCTTGAAGAACTGAGCACAACGGACCCCCCATTGTTGCCTCATTGGTCGAGTTTATCGGCCTGTCATTCGTAAATCGTGTTTACACATACACATGCTGGAGATAAAGGGGATTTCTAAACGTAACCGGAAAATTCGGCCCGACTGAAGGCCGACTGCAGATCGAAATCGCGCCATGCACTTTGACCCCTATTTTTATGAGTGTTTATTTATAAAATTGATTATCATTGCTCAAAATGTTTTTATTTTGATGCCAATGCAATAATTGGGACACTTTCTTATCTCGTTGTCTATGTTATTAAAATGATTAATGCTTTGTTCGATATCTCATGATTTAAATTTAGATATAGAAATGCGTTATATGGTAAATTTTACTTCCTGTATAAAGAAAGTAGTGATTTTATGTTTAGGTACTTTCATTTTGTCATATTTATGTAAATATTTTTAGACAAATGTTCGTAAGAATCAACTGATTTTATTCTAATTGATTTTAAATAATCCCTTCTGAAATGTTTCTTCATAAAAATTACAGTTGTTATTGAGTACTTCGATATTTATAAGTATTCCGATATTTTATCTCGAATGAAATTTTTATTACATTTTTTATCGTTTTATATATTGTTTTATTTTTGTCAATGTCACGAGTAGAATTTATTTTTCCGGCAATAATAATTTCCGAACGTCAATGATCCCCGCTTATCGGAAATTTCGTTGAGGATTTACGCCGTTGGTCGTTGCCACTGTTGATATGTGTGCTCATCAAAATGTCCACAATATTTTTACGCAACCACGTGCAAAAAAAATTATCTGACAAATGCAGCCACAAATATATACCGATTTTATTTTTACATACAAATAAAAGTCTTGTATTTAAACTAATTTCGGTATAAAATGTTTTAACTAAGTTTTAATAACGATATTGGTAATCTATCAAATAAATATTCGGTAGTAATATACCAAAATCGAGGTTAATTATCAAAATAGTATATTGTTCAACGAGTGACGAAAGTAACATTTTTTTAAGCGAGAGAACAGTTTACCAAACGAGGCGAAGCCGAGTTTGGTAATGTTCGCGAGCTTAAAAAAATGCTTTCGACGAGTTAAACACTATACTTTTTCTACTACCTTACCTATGATTCTAACAAACTTTTATTATTATATACACAAATAGTTTATTTTGAATTAAAAATTACAAAACTACAGATCATATTTAAATTACTTATGATTTAAATATCAAATTTTTCAACAATTTTGCAAAATATGCTAACAGCATAAATCCAGAATATGAATTTACGCGATTATCTAAATTCCATGAATTTTGCATATATTTCTTCATACCTCTTTTTCGATTTTTCTGATAATAAATCCACATAGGTTTTCTCAGCTTGATTTACTATTTCAGGTGGAGTATTGGGAAGATCTAAATCACTTTTTAAATCAGAAATCATGATATGATGAAGTTACGAACAGCACAAATTCAAAAACTGACGTTTAATAATGACACGATATAGTGACAGCAGGTAACTAGACGGAGGTGAAAATTTGTAGGTAACTTTCGTCCCTAGTGACGAAAGTTAGCGTTATGGGATTTTCTCTCACTAGTGACGGAACTCAAATTTTCGCTGGAGTATTCGGTGACGAAAATTGTCTTTTTATAAAGGGTAGTAGAAAAAATATTTTTTTAATACCTTGTTACCGAGTAATTGAGCGAGACAATAATATTTGTTGTCTGATTATTAACCGAGAGCTTTAGCTCGAGGTTAATAATCAGTTGACAACAAATGTTATGTCGAGCTGAATTACTAAATGGTAACAGGTACGAAAGAAACTATTTTTTGATAATTAATTCAAGCTCGCGGTGTATTTGGATAGATAATTTACCAAATTGTTATTGTTTTTACCGTTTCCTTATACTCACTGCCGTCCGTTTTTGTCATATTGCTTGCCCAATCTTTGAGTACACCGGCAATCTGTACATTTATTTGCGTCCAGAATATAATTCCTTTCTTGGAAAAATGCGTCAAACATCTTGGTGACATATTTTCTATTATAAATCGTATTTGTTACCGTGTATGTAATATTAAATCATCAATATCTTCGGACGTTTTGGACCCAAAACGCGACATATTTAATTCAACAACTTAATGTCAGTGTCATAATGTCATGGCCATAATGTTTTTATAATTTTACAAGCTACTCGCCTAATTACCGTTTTTTTATTATCGAATCTAACCTGATGACAATGCAAAACATTGTTGTTATGTCAAGCTACCCCATTAATTATCGTTTTTCTGTCATCGCTCCTATTATTATGTGGTAAATTATCCTAAAATATAAGTACAAGTTGAAGATTATGTTAAAAGTGATTTTAAAAAATAGTTTATAATAAACGAAAAGTAAATAATTACAATGTAAATCATTAACGGTGTGATGGCACTTATATAAGCCGTTATTTTTAAACAACCGATTTTAAAAATTTTGGCAAAGGTTAATTCGGGTGATTTTTGTAATACTAATATTTGTATATAACTTTAAAACCCAATAGTGATTATTAAATTTTTACAAAATATTAGGAATATTTTATCATCAAAATGGACTCATTTCACTGTCAATAATAAGGCATTATTTAAACGAACATTTCAAAAATTACGTCCATCTGAAAATGACTTTACAGTAGAAAGTAATAATATTTATTAAAACATGTAAACATTTAAGAGTAAGTAAGTTTATTAATTTATAATGAAGATTACATTATTAAAGCTAAACTTGTTACTTCTACACAGACAGCTTTGTGAAATACTCTTGGCAAATAGGCGGGAGGTGCTCAACATATCGTTGTAGTTCTTTGTTGTCTTGGAGTTTTATGTAGTGGCGCCATAGAAAAGTTTCGATGTTTGTGTCTACCTTATCTTCTACTTAAAAGTAATACTTTCAATAATAGATCGTTTTCGTCCATACTTGTTTTGTAAAAAACAACTTGAGGTTCATTTCTTGTAAATCTCATCAAATAATTTCCAGCCATTTTATAATTTTACCTTCTGTGTTTTTCTTTCTGTTTCAAATTTCATCTATAAGACATTTTGTAGAGATTCGTTGAATTACATATAAATATGATAGTCGTTGGCAGTATATAATATATCTTTTTTATTTAATCCCAACTCCAAAATGAAGAAATGAATGACCGAGCAACAAAAATTTATGGTCACTTATAATTATTTGTATTTGTATTTAATACTTTGATCCACCTCCTAAATATCCCTCCTTACATTATTTTCTTTATCAAACAATTTCTCTCTAATAGATCCCTAAAAGTCAAAATCCATAATTCATTCTCCTCTTCCTTTACTCCAGAACAAGGACTCCCTCAAGGCGCTCTTCCCTGTGTTTTTTGTACTGATATCTACAACCCTGATTCTGTCTACTTTAATCCATCCAAATAACTCCTGCATTTTGCAGATGCCACTGCCCTAATCAAACATGCTCCCACACTACCAGAAGCCCTTCAATTCCTCTAAGAGCTTATTGACTCCCTCTAAAGATGGTTTGCAAAATAGGGCATTAAAATCATCCCCACAAATCCCAGCTCCTAATTCCTTATCATCGTAGCAAACATTCACAAAGTTCATATTTCCCAAACTGTGATCCCTCCCCCAGTTTTCGTTAAGGACTTAGGCATAAACATGGATCAAAAAATTATTTTTTAAAAACATACGGCCATGATAAAAAGCAAAATTACTTCTAGGGCAAAATGCTTTAGAAGTTTAACTTACAAAAACAATGCTATCAATACCAGAACCGAAGATGATCTGCCGCCCACTACTTGACTATGGTTGTGCTCTCTATCCCAACCCCAGCAATCCAACCTCCCGTAATATTTGAGTTAGCGAGCGAGCATTCTTTCATACCCTAACGAAACTCCGCCATCCCCTTAATCCTCTACATAATCCCTTCAATCAGCTCCTCTATGATACTACTTTAGTTATCCCCATCCTAGAACGTCTTCGATTCGTATCAGAAAAATTCTCCAAAAATCTTTCAACTGCCATACAGAAATCCTAGTATAAACGCTAAATTTAAAAATCCTATTTCAACCATATTTGATTTCATTTCATCATCCCATCCATCTACGCATTAACCACTGACGCCATATGACAGAAAAAAATAAGGCAGAAAGACCTCTGGTCCATAGCCTTTTTATAAATTAATATATTCATCATTTTAATGTAAATATGTACAAAATTTGTCAATAAATATATGTTAATACTACTACTTTGATATTTTTACAATAAATAAATTTATAATAAATTAGATAGATATAAATACATACTCTAGCTCAATGCTGCATTTTAAGATCTTCAGTTGATCACACTTGCAGACTACTCATTGCCATGTTAACTTCATTTTGCCTTAAAAAGTATTACTAAGCGACTAAATTGTGCTCATTATGTTGTTGTACAATCTTTAATCAAATCAGTGCTAGTTTTATGTCACTGCATGCAATAGTATGATCTTGAGTATTAAAATGTTGAATGTCTTTCAGGATGCTACTTCCTCGACACCCCTACTTGCTATAGCTTCTCCTCGTACATACATAACATGTGTATTACTCTTCCCAATTTAAATATTTTGAGCAAGTATGTAGCATAACAAGTAATTAATATATTAAAAATATAGATGGTGTGAAATTAGCTATGCTGAATAGAAAATCTAAGTTTAAAATGAAGAAGCATTTAAATTATATATTTCTTTTCATCTCGAAATTCTACACAAAATTGGTATGGCACATCATTCGATATAATAATTTTATTTTAGTCATATCCGCATCAACAACAGATTTTAACTGCAAAAAGATGCTCTTCCAATTGGTCATTCTGTTTAAAGAAAAACTACTAAACACTAATACCTCTGTGAGGAATAAAATCAAACATTGGTGTCAATATGTGGTTGATATTTTCTGTATATGGAGATGAAACAGGAATAATTTTTGAACAGAGAAAATCAATTTTAAAGATATAAACAGATACTGGATTGGCTGACCACTGCATAACCACAAGTCATCACATAAGAGAGATATTACCAATTATTTTTTTGTAGAAAAGGTCTTAAGCTTAACTTACTAGAGGGATTAAAGATCAAACTGGCCATAAATAAGAGGGATGATATGAATAGAATTGGTTTGTTAAATTCCAATCTCCATTTCTCAAGCGTATTGTCACTGGTGATGAGAAATTGATAGTTTACCACAACGTGGTATGAAAACGATAATGATGCAAGCCCGGTGAGGAAGCTTCAACCACTTCGAACGCAAATATCTATCAAAAAAATGTTACGCTCTCAATTTGGTGGAAATATTTTGAGTCACTATCACAGAACCAAACCATCGATATGGCGTTTTGGACAAATAGAATAAAATCATTAACGAAAAGCGGTATTCCACCATTAAACATATTTTAATGACTCACCAGAATAACTCAATTCATACAATGGTGTCAAAAAGTTCTTTGAATGTGGCATCAGGATGTTACCCTAAATATGGCAAAAAGTCAATATATAACTGAAAAAAATTATTTCTTTCTATAAAAAATCGCCTTTGATTATCATAGTAAATAACCGAAATGACTTAATACTCCACAGCCCAATAAAAGGCTCTCATAAAATAATTTTAGAACATTCTTGTACAAAATTTAACTAAATCAATACAAAGTTTAAGGCTTTTTATGTGGCACAAATGGCGTAAAGATTAAAATCTTCAATAGGCTAAACTTATGGATGTTTAGAGAAAGTGCATAAACTTTTTCGTGAACTCAATATGAGTTGTTTTATATTTCATTAATTCTTCCCTACGAGAAGCTCCCATTATTCCAACATTTCAATTCAAATCCAACTTATAGTAATAGTATGTATTTTAATATTAACAATTCATAGAGCAATTTTTTCATCGTCGGATCATCTTTCGACATATAAGTCCCCTATTTTGTTTGCAAAATAGCTACCTTTGTAAATAAGCTCTCTTGTGCTCTAAATTTAATGTCATCCGCAGCTATTATATGCTGCTGAATTACCCACAATAATGACTTTATTCTTGTCGAAGGTTTTAGAAGTAGGCAAGGAGAACCTTCTCTGAGAAAGAATTTGCGACAATCCATGAAAAGTTTATAGGGACTTTGCGTGCAACAAATTTGCAGTTACCACTTCTACTGCTTCCGTAATCTCTTGTGGATGCCCATAACAATATTGTTTTGAAAATAAATCATAAGGGTTGTGGCGACCGTTACTACGGTGTAATTCATGATAAACACTTAACTAACACACTTACTTTTTTAGTGGTTAAAATATAGTAAGTGCGTTAGTTAAGTGTTTTTAAAAATAAATTTTAATAATCGTGCTTACACCCATTTTTTTACTAGATAATTCACTTATACACATGTACACACATGTATTTTATCAAAATGTTAGTGGATTATGTTCGAAAACAAATATACTATATGATAATGACTTTGACGTTATTTGCTTGACTGAAACTTGGTTGCATAGTAGCATACCAATGTCCAAATTGTTTCCATATAATTACACAATTTATCGATATGATCGTTAAAATCGTCTTCATGACCGGGTAATTATTTCTGTTAAAAGTTCATTACAATCAGAACTAATTATTTCTACAAATAATTTTAATATAGATAAATTCATTGTTTATTTAGTTTTAAGACATACTAATCTTTACCTAGTAAGTATTAATATTCCTTCGTCATCTATTCCTTTGGAAACAAATGAGCAAAATTTAAATATAAGTGGACCTGTTGTTATTTTGGGTGACTTTATAACCTAATAAAAGTAAATCTTATATTGATCGAATGGAACAATATTTTAGATGACCCAAGAAAAATATTAATTAAAACAAGAATGCTAGTAGGATTCCAGATAAAATAACATTTTGAGGAGTTGATATTACTGACCAAAAAAAAAATGTTGACTGTTTCTCTATTTACTTTAGCAGTGTTTTCACAACTCCTGCTACAAAATGCGAGGCAGAGATTATTTCGACCAATTTTTCTGTCTGTAACATTCAGCCAGCTGAATGAAAATTGCGTCAAAACTATATACAATCTCTTGTCGAACCTCTCAACCATATTTTTAATTTAATTATTTCAACAAGTATTATTCCTGATATTTGGAAGATAGGTAGAATACGCCCATTTTTGAGTTCATAAAACTAATATTTTTCATTTCTGGCCAATTACTGTTAATTCATATTTTTGCAAAATTATTAATGGTTTTTTACAATGGGGCACTTGGTTGGTTTCTATTTTTTTTTAATTTAATTGAAAATATTCTACCATTTTATAAACAAGAACCAAATTCAACAAATATATGCAAAATTATTTGAGATTATGATGTATAAAATAATGCACAATCATATAAGCATATTTATTACAACGAGACAAGATGGTTTTATAAAAAGGTCAATTGTATTATATTTGCTCAGTTTACCGAAGTTGTCTCACAAAATCTAGATCATCGCAAACAAGTAGATACAATATTTCTTAAATTAGTTTCTCATGTAACTCGTGGTGAAACATTTTGAAATATAGAAATAACACAATTTACACTTGGTTTGTTTCACTGTTTATTTATTTAATCTGACTAGTTTCGACAATTACGTTATTATCAAAGAATAAAAAAAATGTCGAAACTAGTCAGATTAAATAAATAAACAGTGAAACAAACCAAGTGTAAATTGTGTTATTTCTATATTATTTCTAAAAGTGGATACGATATACAACCTCCGACAATAAAGTTAAATGAAGTTGAAGATGAATGAAGTCAGAAAAGCCGATCTGACAACACCGTCGAAACAAACGCTGCACCTGCGTAGTGGCAGGTGTTGATCATCTCCTCCCACCATTCAGTGATCGTCGTTTGTTTGACGTATATATTTGTTTTACATAGTGCTTGTTAAGTACGTTGGTTCTTAACGAACAAAAGATCAATTTAAAGTTTTGACAAAACACCGAAAGAAACTCATGTGATGCTAGTACGTATTTATAAACATGAAGCCGTGTCCTTGAAGTGTGTGTTCGAGTGGTTCGCCCGTTTTTGAGGCCGGGAAAGTGTTTCTGATAACCCCCGTAGAGGAATATCAGCGACCTGCACCAGCAAAGAATGCATTGAGAAAGTGAGAAAATAACTCAAGGAAAATCGTCGAATAACTGTGCGCATAATAGCTTACCTTGTAATACATTAATCGCCGTTTCCTCAGGAGGAAATTCCTTGTGGATAATACCTTCACTACCGACGACAACACGTTTTTCTTATTTCTAAATTCTGGGTAATGATTTGTCGCACATATTGACGGTTAATCTGCAGTTCATTAACCGTCAATATGTGCGACAAATCATTACCCAGAATTTAGAAATAAGAAAAACGTGTTGTCGTCGGTAGTGAAGGTATTATCCACAAGGAATTTCCTCCTGAGGAAACGGCGACTAATGTATTACAAGGTACATTTTGAACCGTTTCATGAAACGTCTACGCAGGTTACGACCCCAGTACACACAATAAAGTTCATGGTTATTTGTTCACGACAATGCTCACCCTCACACAGCCAATATCGTCAAACAGATTCTCACAAAAAAAGGGGGCGGTGCCAATTGAACATCCACTATACTCGCCAGATCTCAATCCTCCAGACTTCTTCCGTTTCCAATGACTCAAACTCACTTTGAAAGGAAAGAAATTTGACAATAATTCTGACATCCACCGAAAAGTGTCGAGGCTTTTGAACTCTATCCCAAAATCAGCCTTTTTAAAAAGTTTCCAGGACATATATAGCAGATCTCAGCGATGTATAGACTATTTCGAAGGAGAGTAAGGTTGTATCAGATGATTACTAGTATATAGTATCATTAGTGTGTACATAATAATAATAATAATAATAAAGTTTATTTTTTCAATTGTAAATACATGTTGTAAGGTTAACAATATGAAAATTCAAATTAAAAACGTTTTTTATTGCTAAATGATATAAGAACATAAATCAATCTGTTAAACAAAAATGTCTTCAATTGTATATAAACATCTTTCGATCAAAAAATATTTGAGTATTTGTTTGAAAATGAATAAAGATGGACTGGCTTTAATTGTTCAAGGTAAACAATTATAAATCTTGTGGCCATTATAGCTGATTCCTTTTTCAAATTGGGTAGTTTAATGAATTGGTGACTTAAACTGATTTTTATACCTAGTAGAATAGTTGTGTAGCGACAATGAAACTATATGTGTGATACTTTATATACATAGGTGGAGACTAGTGTTAAACTTCCACAATTTGTAAAACCTTGACGATATGAGTCTCTAGATTTTATGGAGCATAGGGCTCGAATGACACGTTTTTGTATTACAAATAGACGATGAAAAATCACTTTTTTCACAGAGGCCGTAATGTATACAGTAACGGATATTTAAATATTATTCAATCAAAGTTTTGTGTTAAGGGCACTTTTGATTGATGGACTTTCGTTAAAAGCATATTTTATTAAGATTAAGTGCTAAAGTTTCAATATGGGTTCCAAGCTTAATCTTAACATTTTCATTATTGTTGATATTTCGATGTTATAATCATCCAATAGAAAATTAAATGGTACAACCAAATATGATAGACACAGCATGTCTTATCAGAATTTAGAGTTAGTTTTTTTTTTACCAGGTCTTCAGAAGTATTCGTGTATTAGCTATGGCTTTATCAATTCGTTTATTACTGATAATAGTTGTGGTGTCATCAGCATAGACAACCTAATCATTTGACTGCATATTATGCATACTGTACACAATTTTAGTAGTCAATATATTAAATAAACTTGGCCCTAATTGATCCCTGCGGAACACCCATTTCAACAGGCAGTGATGTTGATATTTTTTGTCATACGATACTGATTGTACTCTACTACTAAGATATTTTAGTAATTGCAGACATGTACCTCTAACACCATATCGTTCTAGTTTAAGTAAAAGTATACTATGGTATCGAATGCCCTAATTAAATCTATAGCTAGTCCCATAGAGCAATCGCCCTAATCTATACTTCTTCTGATATTACTAAGAGCAGCAGTTAAAGCCGTGTTTGTATTTCTTTTATTTTTTAAAACCATGTTAAATTTTTGTAATTATATTTTGCTCATTAAGATGTTGGTTTATGACGTGTTCTAGTATTTTTGAAAATACTGGCAACATATACATATTGGTTCTTGGATCTTAACGGCGTTCACTTGGTGGTACATTTCGATATTAAGAATAAAGAAAACACTTTTACTTTTTTATACCACTTTAAGTTTTATTTTCAGTGACTAGTTTCGACTACAAGGTAATCATTATCAAACTAAGTACTTAAATTACGAGTAACAACTATTTATATACCTATTACAATGCTTCGAACAGTGGGGTGTACATTAGGTCAACCTGGTCGTTAATGAGGGAAATTCCGGGATTAATTTTCGCTTTGTAGATTTCAAGGGCTTCCAGTAATTTTAAAACACCATTAAATGAACATCAGAGGTCATTCAATTTAAAGAAAAATAATTCAACATTTTCAAATCACTTATCGGAATCAAACCATACTTTCGGCAAGGATGTACTTTCGGTAATCCATCTCGCCGAAAAAGGAGGTAAGATGGATTTACTGGAAGCCCTTGAAATCTACAAAGCGAAAATTAATCCCGGAATTTCCCTCATTAACGACCAGGTTGACCTAATGTACACCCCACTGTTCGAAGCATTGTAATAGGTATATAAATAGTTGTTACTCGTAATTTAAGTACTTAGTTTGATAATGATTACCGTGTAGTCGAAACTAGTCACTGAAAATAAAACTTAAAGTGGTATAAAAAAGTAAAAGTGATTTCTTTATTCTTTATACATATTGGGTTTACCTTTTTTAAAAGCGGTTTAATTTTAGCGATTTTTTGATAAGTAGGAAAAATATCCAGTTTCAAACACTTAGTTTATTAAATACTTTAATGGCGTGACTAAAGGAATACAGGCATTTCTATTACTATTGGTTTAAGTACATCAATATCAGTACTGTAACTATTGTCATTTTATTAATTAACTCTATTATCACTATTTCTGATACAGTAAACAGAAAAATTGATTTATTGTTAAATTTAACTGAATTGTTGATGAAAGAATTATCAATAGTTATGTTATCAAATTGTTTGCCTAATTGTACCGAAAAGTCGGTGCAATAATATTAATTGCTTCTGCTGTCTCTTCAGTCGAAAGCCTTTTAAGTAATGTAATTTAACGATATTTAAAAAAATGCAAATTCTTATGATTATTACTTAACCAGTGTTTTGTAATAAGCAGAACTGTGAGCGTAATATTATTTAAAAGAAACTAATATTTTGTTAGAAATGTATTGTAAATTTTGATGCTTAATCGAAATGGAAGTAATTACATTTGACATAATTACTTACTGTTTCCTTGTTTTCTTGGTTTTCTTTCGAGGCGAGAAAATGGAATTGGAACTTTAAAAAATCAGTACCATAATGGGTATTTCGACGTAAGTTGTTCGCACTTCACGTTTTTGAAATATTTTTTATAGATAATCCAACATCATAACAACATAAGTAGATGGGTTTATCCTAAAAATATGAAAATGTGCTATTTTTTCAACTTCAGTTAGTGGTCGCGTTGTAACGTTTGAATAAGATTTGATTTCGTTTGGTTTCAATGGAACATCGGTGTTTTTAAATTGTTGTGTATCTTGAATGCATGGGCTACCAATTGGTTGCATATCATCTTGAAGCGGTTTATTTATGTGATCCGAGATTGTCGCATCTCTGGTGCATAACTGGTTGCATTTTTGTTTATATATTTCCAATGAGTTCTTAATATATGATACTTTTTCCTATAAGAATATTTTATTCTCCATAAAAACATTGTTCTTTTCCTCCATTACAGAGCAGAGTTGTTTCAATAGTTTCACTTCTACAAGCAAAGTGGAGTTAATTCAATTGTTATTTTATCCAATTGGTTTTGAGGTTAATTCCTCCGCACATCAAATGACGCGGGCGTCCCTCTCAATAAGTGTACCTCCTTTATTTTTAAAGCAGTTGGTATGAAAAGTAGCACCACTCTTAACACATATGATTATTTTACATAACGTATTGCAACATCGCTTGCGATAATTAGGCTCTTGCGATTCAAGCGTGACCGAAGCCATTTTATATGTAACCTAAATTTCTTCGTAATAGGCAGCAGAATGTACATTATGTATCTAGCCTTAGACCGCTGTTGTTTATAATGTTCATAAACGATATTTCTGGGAATCTTCATACACAAACATGGATATGGTATCATGTTGGAATATACAAAGAAAACTATACGGAAGAATTATTTCAAAGCTACTTCACAGATAAATTTACCGATGTTACATTTAATATAAAAGCACGGAAATATGAAGATCGAGCAGCTGGAACTAAATACAAATGCTTAAAAGTAGGATGTGCAGAAGAAAATGACACAAATATCTTAGAACCAGATATTTGGCCGCTAGGAATTAAAATAAATAATAGAATACAGTTAACACATAATACAATAACAGCAACTCAAATTGATTATATGGTATTAACTATATCCCCTCAAAACTGGATGGAGAACTTTTACATACATCTTTCTGACCACCATACTTAGATGATGGAAATAGTTTTGAAACCAGAGCAGATTAATAACACAAAATGCATTACTACCAAATTATCAAGGAATATTAATATAGTTAATATAAACGAATTTAGAAATCATTTGCGAAAGATAAATTGTTTTGATAAAAACAAGGCCAATTAATGAAGCCTATAATCTCTTCATTGATGAATTCCTCCAATATTATATTTAACCTGCCCGTTAATAAAACAAGTTTTCCATCACAAACGAAATAAATCGGACTATTTTAATGTGAAAGTTAGGATTTGGAGTCAGAAGTTAAAATATCTCTATCAAGTTATAGTTACTACAAAATCATCAGAAATAAAAGAAAAATCTAAAAATGATGAAAAAGCATACAACAAGCTAATACAATTATCAAAAAAAGAATACTATTGAGCGAAGCCTATTAATAGTAACATTAAACAAAAGACAGTGTAGAAATTGGTGAAAATGAACTAAGTGCAGGCGAAGACGAAATTGGTACTTCAGTTTTATTACATACCATCAACGAAATAATGGACCTTCTGTGTTATCTCATAAACTTATCATATGAATTAGGAATAATCCCAAATTCTCTCAAACTCGCAAAATTTATACCAATCCATAAGAAGGGATCAATATCAAATAAAGAGAACTGGACCTGTTTCCATATTAAATACATTATCTAAAATATTTGAAAAAATATTTGTGAACAAAACATGGTTCTATATAAACCGATATAACATCTTAATAAGTTCTCAACGTGATTTCAGGGATAATCATTCAACAGAAAGTGCATCGATTGACCTAATGAATTAATTTCATATAAAATTGCTAACTTATGTTTCGAAATTATGTGAATGTAAGCTGTGTACACTTTTAATATTGTATATCAGCTGCAAGGATAATAATATAGATACATTATCTTTACTTTAAATAAATTATGTTTATTTCTTGGAATTACATTGATTTTATCGTCGCGAAATGTTAAAAAAAGAATACATTTACTGCGTAATGAAATTACGGCGATAAAAGTGTTTTCTGTTATGTATAAAAACACGCGATAAGGGAATAAAGCGATTGAATTTAAGTGCACCCCGAAAATCCGTTTAGTCCTGAAGACTGAAATGGCACGGCTAACGATAATATTTTGATAAATTCTACACGACAAGGCAATTTACCGAAAGGTAATTCTTTCGAGCGATTTTGCTTTAAAACGATTGTGTCCGTGTTCTGATGCTAATGCCATTAACGATCGAATTTCATTGGATTTGTATAGTAGGAACAATATTATATTTTACAGTGAATTTTTGATATCTATAATAAAAACAGTAATTAAATATTGGTTTTATAATGGCACAATATTTAAATTTTAAAAAATATTCTTTTTAAGATGTAAATAAAACCTTGAATGTTATATTTCATCTTCCATAATCGATTTATAGCTTAACAGGGCCAGTGAAAGCCAACTATAAAGGGACATATAATTTTAATAGAGCTTAAGCTAATGAAGGTTTTTACTTTCTATAATTTAACATAAACATGTAAATAAAGAAATAATTTGTGTGTAAAAATATCCAAAGTAATTTGTCGACAAATTGTAATATGTGTAAAAAACTGCGCTGTTAAATTATTCTAACTTTTGAGATCTGTATTGAGCACACTAAACTACACTTAGACATCATTAATTTACAAGAATTTGCTCATTACTGAAGTATAAGCTACACACGCCCCTCAGAATGTGTGTTCGTGTGGTACATGCATAAGGGTTGGATGTTAAGTTTACGCTCAGTCTTTGATGTTATTGCACAAACAAGAGGACACACATACTCATCCTTGAGCGGAAAAGAGAAGGACTGAGGGGTTTTGAAGGTGATAAACATCAAGTTAATAATTAAGCAATAATTACACGTTAGAATACAAACAATAACGATATCGTAGAATAGGATGATGTATTTAATCAATTATTTAGTAATATTATGAGATCTATTTAGATAATTGGATGAGGGGGAAATAAGAAATACTAAAACTACCAAATAAATATTTTTTTCACAAATACACTGTTATGAGAAACAAGGAAGATTAAATATTTAGTCACGTAAAATTAATTCAATTCAATTAAAAATAATAATTTTGTCCATAATTATTGTCAATTTAAAGCAACACTTTAGCTCACAAAATAATATAATTATGTAAAATACATAATTAAACCATTAATGGTCCACAAGGTTATTGATAAATTAGGCACTATTTAGATTAGATTATGAAGACAGGTTCGTTTACCTACATGCAGCCATACAATGCTTAGATTGTACTAATCCTACTACGAGTAAGGATTTCCTTGCTAAGATCATTTAACTTCTTAGGAGGCCATGCTCTGATCAAGTGGTTTCAATTTATTGGGCAATGTCCTGTTTGGCCTGGTGCAATTCCCGGTTTTTCATTTTTTTCCACGCTCTTCGCATGTGCTTTTGGTAGCCCACATGTTCGCTTTGGTCCAATCTTGGTAGTTGCAGCTCCTTCCCTGGCAAGTACGTCGGCATATTCGTTGTCTACTATACTTACGTTTCCTAATACCCACATTAGAGTGAGTTTCTTGCCCTTGTCCAATTGGTTCAGACCTTGTTTACAGTTTGAAGTAGTTATGTAATTAAGGCTGTACGTTTTGAAGCTCTTAACAATAGCCTCATTTAGTAGTTGCAGTTTCTGATTCACTCCCTATACTTGTGGTGGATCTTATGGTTTTCGAGTACCGCCTTGCTCCATAGTAAATGTTATTAAGTGATGACTATGGAGCAGATTTGCCTTTAGGATACTGCTTCTTATAACGGGTGTCCAACAATTATTGCAGTCCCGGGTGGTGTTGGAATCAAAATCGTAGGTCAATTATTTCATGTGCCAAATAAATAAACTGACATTTTAATTGTCAAACATAACTTCAATGTGCATGTAAAGTGTTGTTAACTTAAATAAGTAATTCGAATATGTTTCCTCAAGAACAGAAAAGGTTTTTATTAGAATCTTATTTTCGCAACGGCCGTCGTTTGGAAAATCGAGAATGGGAATATTCAATGGAACTAACGTCGCAAAAATTTCATAAAAGATTTCCGTAGGTAATTATTAACAACAATGTTTTCTCGTGATGTGACAGCTATTGTGCAATGTTTTCGCGATACAGGATCGGTGCAACACAAAAAGGGTGCAGACAAACCTAGTGTAAGAAATAAAAATGTTGTACAAAACGCAAGAATCACTATAGAAGGAGAAACTTTGACATCCGTTTTCCAAACGACGGCCGTTGCGAAAGTATCTAGTAAGAACCTTTTCTGTCCTTGAGTAAACATATTATAATTACTTATTAAAGTTAGCAACACTTTAAATTCAGATTTAAATTATGTTTGACAATTAAAATGTCAGTTCATTTATTTGGCACATGTGAGAATCGACCTACGTTTTTAATTCCAACGCCACCCGGGACTGCAATAATTGTTGGACACCCGTTATTGTTGTCTATAATTTTCTTCATGACTCTTGGAAGAAATGAACTACGGTTCAAATTAAATATCAAATATCATCCTAGCCTATTTCATTCCATTTGAATATAATCTAGTATAAAGCAAGCGCTGTAAACTGCCTACAGAGAGAGGACTATTCTAATTAGTCTGCGCCTAGTTTTTGCTTTCTGTAGTAGGTATGAATATGCTGTTTTCTATATAATGAGCAGTGTTTTCTTGGGAGTCCTCAAATTTTGAGCCCGAGGAATGCGTCTTTAAGAGCACACTGAGACTTTCGTTGAGTCCCTCTGCATAACACTTATCAGATTTCATTAGCCCGATGCTGTTGGTGGTGTCTTTGTACACGACTATGTGAAACCTAACTGTTAGAGTTTTATCAATAACTCTATCACAGCAAGTTCTCCACGTTCTTTTTCAATTTTGTCAACTTATTATTATAATCCGATAGTGCTTATCTATAGGCATCCTATTTGCTTATTCTTTCTGCCTCATACCATGTTGTGGGCGTTGTTATTACAGCCCAAGAGAAGCTGTTTAATATTTTTTTTATATCAATGCACGAGTCTACTCTGGTGGTGAATTGCTTTGTCTCCTGGAAATTGGAGGCCACAACAACCTGCATCTTCCCTTTGTTCATGGGAACTTCTAGCAATAGCCATGTTGCTAGGTCCCCTATTGTTAATTTTAGAATGAATGTATAACTAATGTCTCTCCTGAATAGAAGAACTGCCTTTGTAGTAATGCAATCTTAGTTGCCCCTCTTTTTTCCCCCACGCCATTTGTGGGCGTTGTTATTACAGCTCAAGAGGAGATTCTTAGTACTTTTTCTACATCAATGCACGAGTCTACTCGAATGGTGAATTGCTTTGACTCCTGGAAATAAGAGGCCATGGCAGCTTGCCTCTTGCTTTTGTTCATTGGAACTTCTGCTAGGGTGCTGCTAAGACCCTTGTGGTTAATTTTAGAATGGATGTATAAGAAATGTCTCTTCTAAATATTATAACTTCCCTTTTAGTAATGCAATCTGTTTTATATACTACACAACAATTTTCTTGGGTTAGGCTCCCTACCTATCTCTTATTAATCGAGGACTCCTACTATTTTAAATTTGGCATCTTTATTCGCTAGTAAAGGGCATTTGATGCAGATTCAATTTATATAGCGTCTGTCTGTATTTGTGTTTCAGGACTTTTTGTCTTTGCTTCATCTGGCTTTATGCCGCTCTTGATGATAAACCTTATACTTTTACGGGTGCCACCACTCATTCTAGCTTTATGGTCTTTGGTATTTAGATTTTTAATCACGTCTTCACTGACTTTCAGCAGCTCATTCTCAGTTATTTTGCTACAAGTTTGTATATTTCCTGTTGGCTACTTTTCGGCATCTTTGGATGGTGGGGAGCCGTTCACACCATATTTACCGTTTTGGTAAGACTAAAGTTCCCCTTAGCGCTGCATCCATCGGCCTTATGCTGTTTCGCCTTGGACTGGGTTATTTCATTTTGTTGTTGATCCGGCCGGTGGAATCAAAATCCTCTAGACTCTTCACCCGCTAGCTGGCCATCGATAGGGACAAGTCCGACATGTCAGGCCAGATGATTATTAAACCCAAACAGTTAATACTAGTTTACATCGGAAGTAATGATACTAGCCGGATAGGGGTAGTCTAGAAACAGGTTTGTGATCCCCTATCTTTGAATCCTAATAGACTCGGGGACGAATTAAACTAAGTTAGGTCCAAGAGGTTGTCAAAGTGTAAACGACAGATCAGACGGAGCCAATACTATTAAAGGGGAACCCTTACTGAAATTTGCGTCTTCAAAAAGATAACAGTTAACATTATAAGAGATATATATTTTCTATAAATTTTGCACCTTGTTGGTAACAGATATCAAATAATTTTGTAATTTTCGATTCGTATAATAAAGAGAAGTCTAAGTGTAATTTTCTTTTATTATCACCTCTGGGGATTATCTCAAAGATAGATGATGGAGAAAATTGTGGCATGAAGGAATTTCTTTTAATAAAAATAAGAATTTACAGTTAAGGTGGTAAATGTCGATATTATAAAGACACTGAAAATTACAGATGTTCCAAATTTAATGTAAACTTTAGGCTTCGCCCCCTTTTAGAGGAGGGATTGGTGAGTAGTAGAAACTGTTTTGGGAATCAGAGGGCAATGTCCTGGGTCATGATGATGAGTGAGGGAAGTAGTGTGAATGGAGTCTAAAAACTGCAATTTTAGAAATTTAGAAAAATATTTTACAGAAAATTTTTAAAATCAAAGATAAAGAAATGGTGATGTGGCCATCATAGTAGTTTCCCTATATTTTTCTCGAAAACTATGAGGTTTACGCAAAAAAGTTATTCTTAATAATTTATTCAATTTTAAATTCTCTACAATTACTTTTTATGTAACTTTTACGTAACTCCAATAGTTTATTAGTAATTTTCAAAAAATGTCAAAATATTCAATTTTTATAGTTAAGAATTTTATGAAAAATATGTTCAAATAAAATTTGTTCAGTTTATTATTCCCTTTAACTTTTGTTTGAACCGTTTTCAAAAATATTTCATATTTAGAAAAATATGACTAAAAAACCAAAAAACGCCTCGAGTAAACACCCACTTCCGGTTTATGAATGTTTACCAAAAGCTTTTCAGTTCCAGTTTTTAACGATAAAACCTTAAGTTTATAGTTTCATCTCAATAGGATGTTTCGTTTTTGAGATACAGCGCCCACCGACAGACAGACACACAGACACACAGACACACAGACACACAGACACACAGACACACAATTTTTTTCCAGAAATTAGTGCAATGGACTCAGGGGGGCTCAAAACGGATATTTCCGCAAAAAAAAAATTTGAAAAAAAAATCACGAAAACAATAGTTCCCCTATATATACTATATAGGGAAACTAACAAAAGATGAATTTATAAAAAAAAACAGAAAAAAAATTTCTGCTAAACTTTCAAAAATGTAAAAAAAATAATATCTTCAAGTAGTTTCTGTACATATTCATTATTCGACATTTTTTATATAATCAGTAATTTTATTATCAACTGTCAAGAATCGACAGTCAATTGTCATTTGCTAATTATTAAATTTCAACTGTCAACTATCAACCTCTGATTATCAACTGTCTACTTGTAACTATTAATTTAACAATTTTTACTCTCAAGTGTCAACTACCATCTATTGACTGTCAAGTAAAAGCTATTAATTATTAATTTAATAATTTTAAACACTTAACTGTTAATTCCCAAAAGCCAATAGCTGACCCTCAACTATCTATTTTTTTTTTCAAATATTGGATGTAAATATTTTTAATAATATGTATTATTAATCCATTTAGGACTTCACATCAGTGGAGCTAAAAGTATTGCTGGCAAAGCCTTTGCATGAACGAGTGCTAATTCCTGACAATGAAAGTTTCTTGCGAGGATGTGTGCAGATGAATATGTGATTGTGTCAATTATTAAAATCATGTCTATACGAAAAACAGTAACGATAAAATAAATCTCTTTGGCTTTAGAGCGCTCCAGTTTGACAACGCGTGGAAGATTTGTATCCCAACATATCACCTCCCCAGTAACGCCTGATTTCAATGAAATTTGTATTGACAACTTCCACGCGCTTGTTGAAGTTGCCCCTATCATCTGAGTAAATTTGTATCAAAGCTACACATGCGCACATCTTGCTCTTTACAAGTAATCCTAAGCCAGCATTTCTTTTAAGAATGCGGTATAGAACACCCATATTCCTGCAGAGGGCAGGGAGGAAAGGAATCGGCTCAATTAGATCAACATCATGGGTAATAACAAAAAGCTGTTTCTTCTTCTGTTCCACCGATTTGTTGACAGTGTTGGTGCCAGCACTAATTTGGACGCTTGGCCGGGACCCTTTATTTCTTTTCTATCTTACCTTCGGCTATACCATTTAACCCCTTCTTCTTTTCAAAGGGAGTTTCTGGCCTGTACTTTTGTAACAATTTGAATAATTGTGTGAACTGGTTGATTAATGGTGGCCCCTTCAACCTCTGTTGCAGGACAGCCTTCTGCCTTTAGATACGAATGTATTTGTTGCTATTTCATAAACCTAGATAAGTCACACACAGGTTGGATATCATGATCAATTACAAAATTACATGGCCTCTTCTCATATAGTGGATTCACCTCCTTCTTGGACTCGCCTTTCTTGACAGCGAGGGCGGCGGCTGCTTCCTGCTTCCTTATTGATTTGTTGAAAAGACTGAACGAGGAAAATTGGGTCAAAAACTTGCGGATTCGTCGAACTATTCTGTCATGAAACGTTTCAGTAGAGTAGTGAAGTTAAATGATGAAGAAAGAGAAATGGAATGGAAGAAGTTAAAAAGCCACGAGAAAATTTGAGGATGGATCGGATGTAAGCTATTTAGGTGCGGTGTTACGAACTTTCAATTTGAGGGTAAAATGTGTGATTCGTAACAAAAGGGGAGAAGGAGATATGAGGGTAGTGGACGACAATATGTTGAGATATAGTTGGGTTGAATTTTAGATGCCAGGTCTTGACCCTTCTGTGAAGCAGTTGCCGTATTTTTGAAAAGTAGAGACAGCGTGATTGGGTCTTTCACTTTTCACAAAGACGTTATCTGCTATACAACAGGTTTAAGACATGGAATCTAAGATCCTACTAAATCTTAACACACCATCTCCCACTGCCCTTAAATCTCCTTCTCCTCTCTTGGGGTAGTATCATCAGCTAAATTATTAAGCGAGTTAGGAACGAGATATCGTATGTGTAGAAGATGTATAAAGTGGATGAAAATACTAAACCCTGAAAGAGTGAAAATAGAAAAGTTTATAGATTGATTAGAGACTCAGTAGAAGCGTTTTTTTTAGAAAATATTGAATGATCCGAACGATTGGAACAGGAGTTTTGATAGAATTAAATTTTAGAAAAATTAGCGGTTTTTGCAGAAGAAGAAGTTAAGGTAAAGATGATATCATGGTATCATAAACTGAGCGAGAAGAACGGAAGATGTTTTGGTGAGTAATAATATGTTTTATTTTCGAGGCTTCGAGAAGTTATGAGACTAATAAAAGTTCTAGAAGCATGTTTATGGTGTTGTGTAGTAAGATTTGGTGTTATAAAGACGGATTCCCATCTTCTTACGGATCATGATAACACTGGCAGTCTTCCATATTACAGAGAAATAGTCTGCAGCAAGCTAGGATTAAAAGATTAGGACAAGGAATGTGATTAAATTCAGAGAGAGGGGTTTTAAGGCTCGGGATTCTGTGAAGACAAGGAGCGGGCTTTATGGCAAATTTGATGATTACAAAGACGTCATTTTCATACCTTTAATATCAATACCTTTTAGAACTTTTATAAACGTAATTATATTTATGTGATTAATTAGATATGTTTCTTAGATAATCCATAAAGTGTGTATTTTTAAGGTCTGTCCTTTGGCATAGGTTGATTCATCGCTAGAGATCCAGTTGGTCAGCGAGGTATCGAGAGGTATATTAGGTAATATGAAAAAATGTGCATATAATTTTAGTACATCTCAAAATTTATAACTATTATGAACTACATGAATTGCAGTAATGTTACCATTGCATTTATTCTATTTAAAAAAATACTTATAAGTGACTATTAAATATATCGATCCTTTAACAAATCTATACTTGATGATGATATAATAAACAGTTTCAATCTTTTAATCTCGTTGTTAAATTTTTTGCAACTGTTACTGCATTTGTCTTAAGATCGTCGTCAGATAAAATATTAGAAAGGTTCATTTGGTGCGTTTCTAATTTACCGTCGGGTTTTTCTTGTTCCTGCAGTATATCATGCCTGAGTTAGATACGCAAGATATATTTTGCATTCAAAAGAGTATATCCAATTCCTAATACCTACAACTATCATACTACTTAAATTAATATAGATGATAGTTACAGTTTCAATTAATTTTCTAATTGCTCACTAAATTGTTATTTATTTTTCATAAATCAGGGCTCATATTTCAAAACAATAAATTCAGAATTGTAACAAATAGGAAAAAAGGTGTGATTTCCGATGCTTTTACCTTTTACCTTCTATCGTTATTTAAATTAGAGAGATTAACAGTTTTAATGATTGTAGTTACAATAATCGGCAATCGGCTGATGGACTTTCTGCCCTGTTTAAATTATTACTCATTTAATGTTTTACTTACGAAAATGCAGTGTTATATTAATTATTGCAAACTAAAGATGTATGAGTAAAATGTTTTTATTATATCCAAAAAAAATACCAAAAATTGTATGTTAAATTGGAAAAAAGAATATTAACATTGCGTGCTTTTAATAAGTGCAAAAAGTGATTAATAACAAAACAGTGTAAAAATATGTTATATTTTATGAAGATAATTTTGTAGATATTTTATGTTGGATGGAAAAATAGGATTTCATTTAGGTTATGGGTAATTATGACATAAAGTGAATCCGTTTTAGATGTAGTCAATTCCTTTAAAACCCTTTATTACGAAGCATGATTATAAAACCAAGCAACAACGTATAACAACTCTTAAAACTATAAATACAACATTCTCCTTATATATAATATATTTATATATACCGTAACCACAGATACACTACGGATCTAACAATCAAGTAAAACCTATTTACAAATAGTGTTCCCGTTATGTCTTTTAGGCAGTCTATATCAACTAAACAGTATTTATTTACGTCTTCTCTATAAACACTAAATCCTTCATATTTATCCGTTATATCTCTATATATGTTTTATTAATTTTTTATCGCATCTGAATTATACAATCGTTTTTTATGCTATATATAATCATCTCATTTTAACACCATTTAATTTGTTTTTTTTAATATATAGACTTTGTATTTTTTTTCTTAGACTTTAATGGCACTACAGTATTATATGTGTAATAAAATCATATCACAAACAATTGCTCTATCAGCGTAAAAATCCAGGTTCGATCCTTCTTTTATTTAATAATCTCTGATGATTATTCTGGGTATGTAAAATATATAAATATATACATGAATATATTTATATTTTGACTCTTTTTAAATATGTAAATTTAGTCATAAGTTACAATTTTCTGTTCCACTTCCTTTGCTAGTTATTGTTACTCTTCGACGCGTCGTGAAAAGGGTTTGGATAGTGGACTTCGAGGACGATATTTTGTGGTACATGTGGACAAAGACTGTCGAATTTTTTTGTTTTATAATCATTCGTCTCGCTATATTACAAAAATATCTTATTTTTTTAAATAATACCGCGCTTGCGCCCGTCATCTTCATCTCCGTATTTAACACTAAATTCTAATGCGTTTTGAGCAAGAGTGTGGTATAAAAATGTTATTCTTTTAATAATAATGAACGTGGCAAGGAAAAAACGGGGGAGAGTCGGGAAAATAGCACTTGTCCCGTGTTATTATTACCATTTTTTTTACGTAATTTACGTGCTGATATAAATTATTAATCACCTAATTTAATCATAAGAGTTTCAGTCTCAGTCCACAATATATAACGATACTGAATTAATAATATATACTCATATATTCCTTTGATAGTTGAAATTATTTAAAAAAAATATGTTTAGGGCTTGTGATTTTTTTTATTATCCGCTTACTGTATGTGAAAATTAAATAATAATAAAATTAATATACAAATGTTTCACCACAGATTAGGTGAGGGTTTAATTCATCGTATAATAATGTTAGTTTTGGATCTTCGTATATTGGTAAAGTATATATTATTAATTCAATATGAACTACCAAAAACACAGGTATTAAAAGTATTAGTATTATAACAATTATTCATTCATCTTTTTGTGCAAAACATTTACATATAAATGATGATGTTTCTCTTTTATGTACATAACAAGGTACGAGGACACCTTACACGTGGACGCACACGTGTTAAGTGGTGATGATGATGTTCTGATGCGCGATGAAATGTGACGGGTGTAGTTACTGGGGCGGAGGGCAACGGACGACTGTGGTGGTAGCGAATTCTGAAAACTTCTTGTCTATGGGTATGCGGTCATCATAGAGGGTAGGCGCCTGCAGGATTATACCAGCAGTTCCTACTAGTACAGCCAGTGTGAATATCCACAGGAATAATCTGTCCAGCACCATTGCTACGTATTTCCAATCTTCTTTTACCTTAAGAACATAATTATAAAGTGAAAAATTTATTAAGTAAAATTGAATCAAAACAATTATAATCACAAAGAAATTAATAGACATCAGAAATTTCAATACTAATAAAAAAACTTCAAGCAGTAAATGAGAATTATTTTGTACATAAAATATCTTCAACAATTCAAATTTTTCAATAGAATATACATATTTTTACCTTGGTCGAGTCTTCTAGCATCTTCGTGTGTTCGGCAATGAAACGAACACAGAAGCAGGACTTGTGTATTTCCGGCGGACACCTGGAGTGGGAGAAGGCCGGATTCCGTAGGACCGGACTCTTGATTCCGGCGGCCTCTCCCTCGAGCCCCGTGACAGTGAGGTCCTCGGCGTCTGACTGCGGCATCGCCAGCGGACCGTGAATTTGACAGCTGCCCCCGAACGGCCCTCCCAGGCCACCCAATCCGTCCGCCAGCCTGAAAAAAGGGGACACGAAAAAAACGTAAACGAGCACTCGTCCTTCGGGGATACCGGTCGGGGTCGGTTAAATTACTGACGCCACCCATCAATCTCTGATGTAGGTAAATACGCCATTATTAATCGAAATGGACGTTACCTCATCTGAATTACAAATACGTTTTTTTTTTGTATAATGCCGAACGTGTAATTTGTTATCTATTAATCAAGACCAGTTCACACTTGACACTGATGGAGACGCTCGAGTTTCTTGCTGGAGGTTTCATTTTAGCTGTACTCGGTTTAAATTGCAAAAAGTTCCGCTATAACTCAACTGGTAGGGTATTGGTTTTAAAAGTTTTAGAGGTAATTTGAAGCCAATTTAATTAATCCAATATATTGTATCATTCGTTAAACCACAATGTCAATCTTGTGTATTATAAAGGTTTACGATTATCAATAAAATTAAGTAATTGTTATTACTGTTACAATAAATTGGTGAATTTATTATATGAAAACTATTTATTATAATGTATGCTTCCTGCTTCCTGCCCTTAGGTTAATTACTTATAGGAAACGTGGGGACGGCAATCTAATCCGGAAATATACAGGTCCATAAATTACAGAGTTTGAATTTTATATGGCGCTCCGGTAAATTTGGTCATATGCGGATAAACAATAGTTATTGATCGTTATTATTATCAAAATATATAGTATTATGTTAAACTACTTACAATTTATATGCTAATATATAGTATTTGTTTTTAATGCTAATTTAATAAAACTGATAATTAAAATTTTTAAAAGCTTTATTAGTAGTTTATAATCGAATTATTATTTGTATAACAATTTAATGTAAGTATATATCTTACTAACACTACATTGAATATTATATGATATGTGATACAATATTATAAATAACCCGTTTATAATTATACATTAAATATGATTAGTTAGGTTTAAGCAAATTCAAGAATTGGACGAGTATAGAAAGAATACCTTGCTCAATAAAAGTTAATAAAATGCAGTCAAGGCATTCAAAACAAACATCAAGTAATGCATGATTAAATTTTATAAATTCCTTCTTTCGTGAAAAAGTAAATATTAATATATTGATAGATTTTAAGAATGTATATTTACCGTCATTTTTGAGCAATCATTACAATCAATTACTTTCATGTCATCAGTGTATAGACATACAATTGACTGAGAAGAATATACAACGTTTAATGTCATAATGACATTAAACATAGTAAGTGCGTTAGTTAAGTGTTTAAATGTTCTAATATTAAATTTGCTTCAAAAGGATTGACGAAAGTAACATTCTTAATTTAAGACATAAATCTAAAACATTGTGGACAGACACACGTAATTCCCGGGTAGTATTAACTTTCAAATAGTACGTGTCAATATTTCATGGGATTCTGACCGTTAGTTTAGAAGTTACAGTAGGTTTAGTTACCACGGTTTTGTAATTTTCAATACAATGTTTAGAAAGGAATTTGGTATGTTGATTAAACAAGGTTTTTGATTTGATTTGACTTGATGAGCATTGTGGGGATTCTGCACCAGGGAAATTAACTATTATTGACTGGTATGCTGAATTTAAACGCTTTCGTTCAAGCACCGATGATGCTGAACTCTCTGAACGCCCAAAATCGGCGGTTGTTCCGAAAAAACATAAAAAATGTCCACAAAGGAGTTTTAAATGATCGTAAAATGAAGTCATACGAAATAGCTGACACCTTGAAGATATCAGAAGGTAGTCTCTTTACAATTTTACATGAAAATTTGGTGATAAGAAAAAAAGTGGATGCCGCGTTTCCTCACACCGAACCAGAAACAACAACGTGGCGATGATTCAAAGAGCTATTCAAGTGAAATTAAAAGGATTTCTCGCATCAGTATGTGACAGCAGATGAAATATGGATTCATCACTACACGCCTGAGTCAAAAAGATCATCAGCTCAATTACAGCAGCCGGTGAAATTCGTCCAAAATGACCAAAAACTTATAAGTTGGCTGACAAGATTATGGCATTCGTATTTTGGGACGCGCATTTATTCATGGACTATCTTGAGTAAGGCAAAACTATCAATAGTGAATATTACATGGTATTATTGGATCAATTGAGTGCAGAAGCTAAGAAAATTATTAAATTAGATGAATTACGCTTTGAAGTGCTTCTTCACCCAATATACTCTTTAGATTTGCCACCCAGCGACTACTGGCTTTATACAGACATGAAAATATGCCCCAGGGAAAGAAATTTGGCTCAAATGAAGAAACTGAGGCTTATTCTGAGAGAAAAGACAAATCGTTTAAAAAAAAAGAGCATAAAAATGTTAGAAGAGCATTGGAATGAATTTATTACTCTTGAAGGAGAGTATGTTGATGAATAAAGTGGAATTTCTAAAAAAAATTATTTCTTAGTTTGATCGGAGACTTACTGAGTTATGTGTTATATTAACTACCAATTTTAGATCCAAATCTAAATACGTTTGTAAAATCTGAGCATTTTTAATTGTATTTTACGAACAAATCATAAATATGAGGTTCATTATCTTAGAGTCCGGTTTATTCAGGAATCTTAAACTTTGTCGTTTTTGCATTTGAATTTGAAATTTATTTTATTTAGAATAAAATTAATTTGGTGTACTTTCATCATCATGTCATGCCATGTCACTTATTCTAGTCTATTAATTTCTTGAACGTTTCAATTTAATTAATTAATTAATTGACTTAGCTTTATGAGTATTCTCTTATTGGAGGCTGTTTAATTCAGTAATTATTCGTCTTAATTTTGAATTTCTAGTAACCAAAGATTCATATTTTTGGCACAATTTCAATAGTTTGCTTTAAACATTTTTCAGATAACATTAGATTATAGAAAGTAGCATTGCTGTCGAGACTATATTATTAATATTGACGAAAAATTTTAGTATACCATGTAACAACATTTACCAGAGCCTATGAATTCAGATTGTCCAGATTTAGTTTTATTGCTTTTTTGATTTTCAATTAATTTATAAGGAATTCCACAAAAAAATATTGAGATATGGATACTTAAAAAATATTAATAACCTAAGCATTAAATTTACTCTACTATTTAGCTTTTAAAACTGAATCGTTATATTTTACACCATGGAAAAAATAGCCTTATTGGAGAAAAACTTTAGGTATTCGTCAAATAGAAGTAACATTGAGTGAATAGACAATTGATGAAACACCCCAGTTCTTATAATTCAGTGGCAGAATTAAAATGGTTCTAAAACGTATCTCAAAATTTAGTTACTTAGAGCTTCTTGTCAAAATATAAATCTACTTACAAAAACCTATCACTTTAAGGGCAGATACGTGCTAGTAAGAGCAGACATTCTATAAAACAATAAATTCCTGCTAAGCCGCACAATTAGGACATATAGCTTATATATCTGGCTTTACTTATTACTTAAAGATATATTTAGAATAAGGCAATTTTGGCATTCTACAAGAATCTAATAAAGGTTTGGTAACAACGATTAGGTAAAATTATTCCCACAAATCAAAATTACATGAGCCTTGTATGATGTCTAGCCAAAATGAGATTTTTTTGTACAATAAGAAAACCCAAATTTCGAAACTGCAAGTTCCTAAAATTAAAAAAAAAAAATTCAACAAAATAACAAGGGGAATATCTCATTACTATGTTTGCAGCTGAAGTAGTGAAGATGTTTCTTGTATTTCAACATAAGCAAAAACACTTACAAAGACAACTTTGCAAATATTTGATAGAAATCAATAAAGGTACCTAAATTTAATATCAGAATATAATCGCTACAAGGGAGGCCTGGATGTTATAAATACTTTTATTATAGTATTAAAATTCATTCCAAGAAGTGGTATATACGTCTATTTTATCAGTTCATTGACCAAAGTAATACGTATGTGTTTAAAAGACGTGTAATAAACCAGCTGCTAAAACTATCAACAAAAGTCTTACTAATTTTTGAGAAAATGTAGCTTATTGTTTATTTGATAATTATCCAAAAAGGCAGAATATACGAAAAAATTGAAAAAATTTGCAACACAATTAACTTAAACATTTGCTCTTATAACATATACTCTTTTACAAAATGTCTTGTATAATGACCCCTAAATTTTCACCAATTTTCTGAGTTTATTAGAGGACCGATAGGTGGAATTAGAGAGGCTGGATTTTCTTTCCGGGAAATTATGAACATGAGTATTTCGAACACGAAAATCCAGAAGTACTGGACCACGTCAAAGAACCAAAGATCGTGTAGATCGGCGATTGAGACTTTTAGCTTTAAGAGAGCGTTTCTTCACCACAATATCCATTGCAAACCAGTGATATAAAGAGCATGGAAAATCAAATGGAATGCGAAAAATTTACCACCGAATTCACACGTTTGGCCTATTTTCATTCCAACCGCACTGGTTGCTTCCTTTAATTACTGAGCATCGATGAAATCGTTTCGAATGGTGTAGAGAACGATTGATGTGGGACCAGGAGTGGAATGATATAGTGTTTAGTGTCGAATCTAGATTCTGTTTAGGGATGCATTATGGTCGGGTCAAAATCAGAAGATGACGTAGAGAAATAAGAAATCCACAATTTTTGTCGAAAGGTACATTTATAACACTGTTAGGGTTATGGTATGAGGTGACATTGCTTATAGCTCTAGGTCACCTCTAATCTATGTTAGAGGTAACGTAACCGCACTGCGTTCCTTCAAAGAAATTCTGGAACCTATCCTATCTCCAGACATTGCCAAATCCAACTTTTCAGCAGGATAATGCTCGCACTTAATGAACCAAGAGCCGCAATGAACTTTTTTTATCATGCTGAAATCAATTTGTTTCCCTGGCCACTGAGGTCACCCAATTTATCTTCAATTGGGTATGTGTAGGATATCGTGGGCCAAAAAATTCTTAATTTGCAGTATCACCCTCAAACTCTAGAAGCACTTCGAAATGCGTTAGTAATTGTTTGGAATGAGATACCACAGGAGGACATCAATCACCTAATTAGAAGCAAACCTAGGCACCATAGAGTGTGTATAGCTCAGCGTGGTGCATCGACATTACTTTCTGTGCGTGACATGTAAATAATATCCTCTTAAAATAAATAGTTTATTAAAAATTAACCAACTTTGTAGAAGAAATCCTGTTAATCACGATCATATAGTTGTGCATAAAATAAGAATAAAATTGACTTATCAAATCAACTCCGGGATAGCATACTTCATTACATTAAAGAAGTCTATACTAAATATGTCTACAAACCCAAACAAATATACATATTATTTAACATTGCTCATTCGCTAATTAACTTTTTTGTAAAACCTAAATAAAGGGTTGGTAAATTAGCAAAAAGGATGTTAATGAAGCCCCTTTAAAGGTGGCTAAATATTATAACTAACTAGAAGAAATTAACAATACACTCACTCGGTGTATTAATATTTGCAAGATTTATAATGTATTGAACCGAGTAGTTTCTGTAAATAAAAAAAAACAGTATGCATTAGCTATGTTGGAAGTAAACTGTATTTACAGTAAAATTTTGCCTTTATTGTTTTATGATATTAGGCCCATTCTTAAGATCTAATAATTTCAATTAAAGTCAATAGGAATTGCACCTATATAGCCACTTTCAGCAAGAACCTCTTATGTTCTATTGGAAGACGTAAGGTTTTATGGAGCTAGTATTTAGCTAATAAATAAAGAAACTCTAAGACATTCTGTATCAGGTTCATTATGACATAAGCAATAGAAACTAGGACAGACAATACCACAACGTATTTCACAATGGAGATGAGAACCATTAGATGCATGGTAGGATGCAGTTTCCGGGACCACATAAGAAGAGAAGACATCGGAGTGCAACATTCAAGACGTGGTAAGATGGACCAAATACAAATGCCGAAGTGGAGAGACCATGAGGACATAATGGATAAAACGACAACGGGGTTACTCAGATCAAAAAAACACCCGAAAAGACCACTAGCAAGATGGCATGAGAGCTGAAGCTCAGCGTTCCAACAGGATCTAATCCTAGTTAGAGAGGAAGACGTACAAGAAGATAAAGAAACTGGCTTAAGATGTAAATAATTTTCATACATCAAATGTAAGAACCGTTTTATTACATCAATTTTTAAAAGTGGCTTAAGAGAAAATGTAAAAAAAATGTGGTGTATAAGTTAGACCATTACAATTCACGTTACTGGTATTTCTAAATCAGTTGGAATCAGATCAGCTTACGTGGAGTTGTAAAAATTTTATCCTTGATGAGTAATATGGATTTTTAAAAGCTAGGACTACTTCCACAAACCTTATATCTTTTTTAGCCACTTATAACCAAAATATTTTCAAAAATGTCTAAAGTACACCGCTGGTGAGGATTAATCCAGTAAAATGGGTCTGAGTGGGAGAACACAATCTGAACTCCTCTCGCATATTGCCTACTTAAAATTGTTAAGTACAGGTAAACCTCGTTTTACGCTTGGGTTCCTCTCCAATAGACACCGGCGTAAAATAAATAGCGAAAACTGGAGACAAATGTAATGGACGTTATAAGGTTAGTTTCAGTATCAAAATTCTAAGAATAAATATGTTATATTTATTCACAATAAATAATAATTTCTTGATATAAATAATGATTCTTTAAACAAGTACTAACTCACCAGTTTATTGGTACTAAATTAAATTTTCACACTTTTTTCAAAGAAGCATCCAATTTCATTTGCTTTGATTGTTGCTTTCTATCTTGCAGAATCATAGCTTAAGGTTGAACGGCAGCTATCTTTTAAAATTTACGTTTCGATTGAAATCCCCATCTATCTTAAAGAGCTCATCTGTTAACTTATCTCTAGAAGAAAGGATATGGCCGATCTAACCGTTTATAGGTTTTTTCCATCATATTCTTTCTTACCCTCCTCATCTATTTTTTCGGAATTTTTTGATTGACAGCGATCTAATTCCTCCATCTACTATTCTAATTCTCAATTTGAGAGTGGTTGGCCATGCACTTCTAACAGTTCGGTCACATCTTCGAATTGACATTCGCATGAAGCCTGTCTTCGTTTATGTTAATGTTGTCTACCTTTTCTACACTTGCAACTTGTATAAATCCAGGTAGAAATTTACGCCAAACGCCGTTTAAACAATTGTTTGTCACTTCGTCCCAGACAGACTTCCTTTCTGATTACTGTCCCCAGTAATCTTTAACGGCCCGATTGGAATTAGTATATATCGCCTTAATCATTGTTTTTAATGTTTTGCGCAATTAATACGTTTTAAAGGTACTAATTACTCCCTGATCCATTGGTGGTAATACGGAGGTTGTGCATGTAATTTAGCTTGACGTACAATACCGTGTCTAAGGTATCAAGATTTTACGGATGTCATGGGGCATTGCCTAATAGGAGGATTGCTTTCTTTGGATTTCGGTCACAAAATTTGAGCAAAGTGGGGCAAAAATAATTTTTATACCAGTCTGTAAAAATCTCCTTAGTGACACAGCCCTTTTTATTCCATTTCCAAAAAAAAAACTGGGAGGAAACTTTTGTCAAGTCCTGAAAACTCGTGGATTCTGCAAATGGTACACAATTATTGGCTTACAATTTAAGAAACTAGAAACATTTGATCTTAAGAGAACAGTCAGTCTATGCTTGGCCGCTTTAAATCCAGGAGCGCTATGTTTTTCTCGCAAAATAAACATTCTAGATGGCAACTTCTTCCATCAATTTGTTTTATCAAAAGTGAAGATGAGATCTGCAGGGTAGGTGCCTTGTTCTAGAATTTCTTGAAAGTTTTGAGGGTTTGCCGCTGCTGCTACATCAGCGCTCGCTGCTTCGCTCTTTAGTTTAGTGTTACGGATATTGATTAGAGATTTGAATCTTGTGAACCATTTGCCAAGAAAGTTTCTAGGTGTTTTCTTGCGCCTAGAAATTGGAAAATAATAACTTCGCTTTTTTGCATAAGACTGCTTGTGTTACAGGAATATTTTTTGATTCGTGTCATCTAGCCACAATGCTACCATTTTTTCCATTTTCTCTATATTTTTGCTCCTACTATAAGTTACGTGCTATACACTTAGAGCCATTGTGTTGAGCGGACTGTTTTATTTTATCAGTGTTGTTTATGATTCTTGTCATAGTGGTTGGGAGTAAATTTAGAGCTCTGCAGACAAAATGTCTGGTTTCGCCATATTCAACGCGTTTAATAAAATCCATTTTTGTCTCAAAGCATATTGTTTGTCGTGCTTTTTTTAGCAATTTTTGTGTTCTGAATCACTATTGTCGCCAATAATGAATTTAAAAATTGAATATTCTTTTAATTTTAATTAAAAAAAATAGAATAACACCTTTTTATGTTGTAGATGTAGATATAGATATTATATGGGTGGCACCAGCGCCTATTCCACCGCGACCTTTTCAGGTCTATTGTGGATCCCTGTTTATCTCAGATGACCAGCTCTAGCTTTGCCTCTTTGATTAGTCCTATTAGCCCTACCAGAGGGGCTTGGGTATAAGTCTCCGCGCTTGGGTTTGTAGTGCCTAGCTTTTGATATCTAATCCTTGCTAGACCCTCGCAGTGGCATAGGATGTGGAACGAGTCCTCTTCTTCCTCTAGGCAGAATCTGCATGGTGCTTCTTCCACCAGGCCTATTTTGCTCATATGTTTGTTGAGCTTGCAGTGTCCTGTTATCAGGCCTACTATTGTTTTGACCATTTTCCTGTCTTGGTTCAGGAGTTCGGTCGTGAATTTTGGCGATTGTTTCTTAAGGAACTGTTTCGCCTGTCTCTGTCCTGGTGAGTTCGTCCACCAGGTATGGGCCTGTGTCTCCACCAATTTTTTTAAGGACCGTTTGACTGCGGTTTTGGAGATTCCGCAAGAGGGTTCCGGGCCAATTACTGCTTTTGACGACCCTTGTTTGGCCAGTTCGTATGCTAAGTCATTCCCCGGATGTCCTCCGTGTCCTGGGACCCATGTGATTGTTACGTTTTTGTGACAGCCAAGTTGGTTAAGAGCGCGTATACCTTTTTATGTTTCTTACAAACAAAGCTAAAACTATCTCGGAAACTATTTGACACATACGCTAAGCTGCTCGCATACACCGCGTGTTAGAAGTAGACATTTTAAGTAAAATCAATAAATCAATCAATATCGGTTTAAATATATGGAAAATGGATAGTAAATCAATGTTACTTATACGCCCTTGACATGCTATTTTTTCTATTAAAATAAATCTTTTGTCATTAGTAACAATTCAAAAATAAATTAAGCAAACTTTCTGTGTCTTTCTGTTATCATTAAAAATAATTTAATAATATATTAAGCAAACTTTATATTTTTCTTTATTTTTTGATAGTTTAAGTTAAGTACTTTAGTGCACACGTGATTATACGCAGAGGTTATTTATAATAAATTAAAGCATTAAAAGCTATAAAAATAAAAAGGTACTATTATTAGAAATTTATCGTCGAACTATTGATATCCCATTAAACTAAGGCTAGGCAATATAATTTCATACTACTGTCAACTTTACGTTTCAATTCTCATAGGTGACATTTAATTTTACGCTTTGGTGCTTCAAATAGAACACATATAACGTATATTTCTGAATGTAAATGTAGCAATTACGTATTTTATAGTTTTGCAAATACGTTAATACAAACCGATTGCCTAATCATTGCATATATTATTTATTATTGTAACCTACGTTTGCGAAATGCTTTGACAAGCTTGAATAATACGCAAATCGATATATCGCAGCGCAGTATTTATATTTCTTGACTGCTTTTAAGTAGATATAATGTAATTTACGTAATAATTTATATTAAGTTTTTAATTTTTCAAATGGTAAAATTTAAATGATAATTGGAAACCCATTAAGGTTGATTTATTTTAAGTTAAGCTTTGAAACGTGAAACTTTATTTAAAAATTAATCAGTGTAATACCTTGAGTGCGTTTATAAATAATTATTGATCAAATTAATGTTGCCCGTAAATGAATTTTTCCTATGCATAATTAATTTCGGCCATCCGAAAACTCCCCTCATTAATTATTGACGCGAATTACAGGTACCTGCCCGTAAATATTTAACGAGCCCCGACCCCGGCTCATTAATAACTCCAAATATTTCACAACTAATTAAAGTTCCGATTCAATTAATTGACACATCAGTCGGGCGGCGATTCTTACCCGGGAGATAAGTCTTCCTTGGAGGGCGTCCGACTGGGGAATCTCCTGGGGCTGCAATCCTCCGTCTGAACGGTGGATTTGTAGGGGTACAGGCACGTCGAAAACTGGCGACCTCTCATCAGCAGCCGCCCCGATACGTACCTGAAATTCAACGGGTGGGGTGGTTAGACAACGCGGGTGCACGGTTGGAATGGGGTGGCGCATTGTTTAAGTCGAATGTCTGGCATTGCTGGCTCACCTGTTTGTTTCGAACATGTATTGGGGCCGCCTCATCACTAATAACCTAGGCAGGATGTGGATGAATACCCTTTTCACCCACGGTGACATTTTGTGTGTCTGCGGTGACCGGAAGTGGACGTTCAGAACCACCACGGTCACACATATACTATAATAGAAATAATAGAAATAAGAATTTTTAATACGCTACTGTCTAATTAAATTAATATTTAATATACTTCTGGTATAAAAATATTATTTATTTCATCTGTTTGCTTAGTTATCGATACACTGTTCTTTTACCTAGTTTATGCTGAGATCACATAAAATAATTTACGGTTATTACAATGGCACGTAGATAATACATTTTATACGGCCCATTGGACACCCAACAGCCGTCCAAACTTCTCCCCTGTACCGCCTCAAGGAGGCCCAAAATGCGCGTTACTTTTTATACAGCTTTCTGAAACGTCCGTTGCCACAAGAAACGGCGTTAATTTTAAATGAACAACATCATTTCCTCCCATTCCGCTTGATATATAGTAATCGAGTCAGGTAATATCGTTGAATTTATTCTTTTCAGTTGATAGTTTGAGTGGTATAACAATAAAGTTAAATATTTTGGTTAGTATTAGTAATTCTGGTTTGAATAATGTAATTATAATTAAGAGGAATGGAAAATGTTACTGAAAGAGGGGGACGGAAGCAATGAGCATAATTAGAAGGGAAAAAGTTATATGGAAATGACTAGTTTTTAATCAGTTTTGTGATGGATGTGTGAAATAATTTGTGTAATGGAAATGATGCCAATAAAGGATTAATACATATAATTAAATTAGAATTAGCCTAAGGCTTGCAAATTTGTGGCGAAAATTATGTTAAAAAAAGTATACAGGGTGAGTTTTTTTCGATGTTCTCTATGGGGATCTCGGAAACTATAAGAGATAGAGAAACGGTTAAATGGGGAAAGAAGTGTAGATTTACGAGACGAATAAAATTCCACTTTCAAAGTTTTCAAAAAAGTCAAGGGTAACTAGATATTTTGAAAAAAGTAAAAAGTGTCAATTTTTTCAAATCAATATATCTCGGTTATTATAACAGATAGAAAAAAACTGTAAGGGACAAAGTATTAGATAATTTTATGTAGATGAATAAAAAATAATCAGAAAATTTTTATCGCCATTATTTTCCGAGATATGACGCAAACTTATATTTTTTTAAATGGAAACCATAGTTGGCTATGGCCTCATTCAAAATGTATTTTTTTTCTCTTTAATCCATTATGGCATACGACATAGTTATTTCTAAAAATAAGTGAGTTATAGTCATTTTAAATTTCAGTATAAATAAAAAATGGGTAGTCATGAAAAAGATGAAAGTAAAACAATTGCAGTTGTTTATAATATTAGCAATATTGTAATTATTAGTTATACAGAGATAAACCAACATGAACATGAAACAACTGCATAAAGTAATTCTGTAATTATCAATATATCAATGGGAGAGAAATTTGAATTTTAAAAAAATATGGTCAAAGAGTCCACTATTAATACTATTATAACATAAATTATATCTTTTTAAAATTGAATTTATGGCTTTTTGACTATTCTCATGAAAATTGAATTAAATGTTTCAATAACAGCTAGTTTATGATCCTCCACAGATTGATATTATTTTTCATATACTTTGTTTTTTACATAACCCCACAGAAACTATTCTATCTGTTATAATAACCGAGATATATTGATTTGAAAAAATTGACACTTTTTACTTTTTTTAAAATATCTAGTTACCCTTGACTTTTTTGAAAACTTTGAAAGTGGCATTTTATTCGTCTCGTAAATCTACACTTCTTTCCCCATTTAACCGTTTCTCTATCTCTTATAGTTTCCGAGATCCCCATAGAGAACATCGAAAAAAACTCACCCTGTATAAATAGTTAAAACCGTGTTTATTTGTCTTTGTTGTGCAATTATACACAATTAACTGAAATGATAGCATTTAAGCAAGTTATAGCCTATGACTTAAATATTTTTAGTTACTAAAGTAAAGTACAATTAATAAACTATTTGTGAGCACTAATTTAACTTATTTTTTCTCTTTGTAGGTTCTCATATTGTTCTTTCTTTGTATAATTACAAAGTTACAATACTATCTTCGATAAATTTCTTCTTATATGTTACGTAACCTTAACTGCGTTTTTTCCTATTCTACGGTTATATCATATTCATGTATATATAGCTCGTAAAATGGATTAAAATATAATTACGCATTTGTTACCACGTTCAGGTAAACTAAACGCCGGTAACAGTTTGTTAATTTCCTTATCATTGAAATATGAAAATTATAATCTAAAATTAATTTTTTTAATATCTTATGAAAACATTTTGGCATCTTTTTCTATTCTACGGTTACATTATTTTCATTAAACTTAAGCAATGTTATATTTTTGTTTAAAAAATACTGTCCACAGTTTGCGCGTTTTTTATATTTGTATGCGTTTTGCTACGAGGTGTCTCCTATCAGTTACTAATTTTAAAAAGTACTTGTATTCATAATTTTTTGTTTCTTTGAGAAGATTCATTTATCCCGAGTTCTAGAAAATTATGGAAAGTGCTTCCCATTTTGAAACCAACATTCGATAATAAAGCATTAATTTCTGGAACAACAACAGCGACACTTTCAAGACGGTGTTGCAATAAACAAGAAGGTCATGCTCTATAAGTCTACCAAGAGAGATCAAAGAAGCTGAAGTCTAATAAAAGAAAAATCGGCTTATATAGATCGATCTTTTGGAATGACAAAAAGTGTATTAATCTACAACTTCCAAAGTTATACAAAAAGCGTCTTCGGCCACAAATTTGAATCAAATAAACTTTCGGAATCTGCAGACACATTTATGAAATCAACAGCTTGCTCAAGATTAAAATGTGGAAAATATTTAACATATAAACGAAATTCCACAAAATCATCATATATTCAATTTATTCATAATAATGCTATATTACCTGTTCTTTTAATTCCATTCGAAAAGGCAAATAGCTTAAAATCTGCGTAGTTAGATTCAATCATCAAGGAGTTTAAAAAAATCATAACAACATTACAATTGTGGTATTGTCAGTTCCCTATTCACCCAAACAGGCATCTAGTACAACGCTTAGGCAATAGATGGCACCTTTATGATCTTTACTGACGAGTTAGCTGGAGAGTTAAATAGTCCCAAATAAAATTTAATTTCCCTTTCTCTAATTCTTATGAGATCCAAGATAGATTGAAACCTATCCGTGATTGTTGTTGACAAGGAACAATAATTAATGATCCGTAAAAATTCCTGGGTATATCGAAAAAAAGCCTTGCACAACAGAATGTCAGTACATTTTGTACCAGGTTCTTCCACTTTACCCGCAGGGGTGGTTGACGTGCACAACCATTTGGGAGTAGCGACCCCACGTACCCGAGCCATATACTGCACACACATGCACATCACACACACACACCCACCCACACTCATCACACATACACTCATACACACACACACACCAACACATATCAAGGACGTTGACCGACACCATACACCCCGTGAAGTAATTCCAGAAGGCGGTTTCTAGGGATGGCAGGGCGACATGGGGTGGCGGTTTTTAGTGGGCATACCTGTTCCGGGGAGTCTTAAACTCCGTCTATAAACAATTTTCCACCTCCTGGTTAAAAAAAACCTTCCACTTCCAGATATTCGATGACGTCCAAGTCTAATTGGAAGTGCGAGTTTATACTTCTTAGAAACACCCGACTTGTATAATTTATTATCATTGATAAGCGAAATGGACCCGTCATGCTGACATAAACTGCCAGAAGTTCCTCTTTAAAAGTGGATAAACAACGGTGTTATGGATAATATAACAGCTTCCAGATGTGGATGGGGTTTGCTGACCTTCCAACATCGTGGAGCAAATGGGGTTTGAGTGGAAGATCATAATTTATCGTGAACTCCGCCCGTGATTCTTTCGTACAAAATTTTATGTAGGTTTTTTGAAATTTGTTTCTTGTATGTATTTTTTTAGAAAGAATACCAAAAATATAATAAATAAATAAATAAATGTAGTGAATGCGTAAAATATAGGATACCTGGAAAATTACTTTTGCAGAGACTAATAGACCATTTGTTGAAGGAAAATGAAAATAGACAATATAGCATTGATTGATCAAATTCTCCAATTATCTCCTGTCCAATCTCTTGCTCACTAGAGGTTATACGTTTACCTTTTCGTGGAAAAATAAATGCACGACAAAATGCAAATAATCGACGGAAACCATTGATTGCAACCTAAATCTGATTATAATCTTGATGGAATTTATCCACATCAAAGTATATTATGTAGCTCGTTAGATTCAAATGAATCAAAAGTTTTTGAAATGTTTGCTAAAACAAAATGATTTAAAGAATTTAATCAATTTAACTCTAATTTGGGGTGGTTGGGAAATTTAAGGAGAACTACTAACTACAGATCTTAGGCGTAAAAAAGAAATAAGAATAAGAGTATTGCCTATTATCGATAGCAGAAAACACGCCAAAGAGAAAAATTATAACAACAGCAATGCTTGCATGACGGTACTAAAATTGTCAAGAAAAACTATGTAGTTTTACAAGTTTACCAGAAAGTGTACGAAGAAAAAACTAAAGTAGTCCGACTTTTATAAACCTTGGATTGCCATCTACATATAGAACTTTTGGAATGTTAAAAGAGTGTATTGCTTAACATCTTCCAAAGTTACACGAACATCCTCTAAAGGCCACAAGTCTGAATCTGCATATACATTAATGATATCAACAGCTTCATCAAATTTACGACGTGTAAAATCTTTTTTAACAATTAAACCAAACCGCACGAAATCATATATTAAATCTGTTCATAAACGAAGTACTATATCAGCTGTTCCTTCAATTCTATCGGAACAAGCAAAATGTTTCAAATCTGCTTCGTTAAATTTACTAAAACTATCAAGGAGTTTCAGCAGATCCTTAACAGCATTAAAATTACAAGCAAAAATAATCAAATCGGTAACTTCAGGAGAAAAAAATTAATAATTCTAAAAGGATCAGCAAAAATAAAACACACGAAAATACAATTAGGAAAAGAAAGACAGCAAAAATAGTGCAAAGTCAGTAACCAAAAAAATAACTAAAGATAATAAACCCTAAAAAATAAGTTCTGTAAATCTAGCTCGACAGAAAGATTTAGTTAAAAGCGACTCGTTTTTTTCAGCAGCTATTTCTTCGAGTCCTTTCCCTTTCTCCAACGAACAGTAGAAATAGAAGCTGACCAATGGCTGTTGTTAACATAGAACGATAATTAATTTTTACATTATTATATAAATAATGTCGCTGTTGATAGTTCCCTATGTTTTGTCCATAGTTATCTATTTAAATAGGGATCTAATGCAACGCTTATATAATAGATTATACCTTTATGGTAATATCTTGACTGAGAATTTACCCAGAGAGTTAAATAGTCTCGAATAAAACCTTATTTCCCTGTCCCTAACTGCGCTACGCTGATGAGAACAAAAACAGATTGAAACCGGTCCGTGGATGTTGCTGACAGGAATCAATAATTAATAATCATTAGGTTTTCCTAGACATAGATTATAGAAAATCAAGAGCTTTAGAAGTTTATTTGAATCATATAAACCTGTCACTGAATCAAAATTTCAAAATAAGTTTAAGTGATTAGACTTTTAAAGATTAATGCTTCTGCTTCGTTTTGCATCATTATTTACAAATAAATGTCGCTGTTATACAAACAAAGTAAAAAATCATTAGATCTAGATCAATTATTCCAAAATCATTAACTTGAAGAAATACAACAAATTGATACAATAGTGATCGTGAAAGATGCATAAGCTTACCTTCAAAAATAATTTTTTCATAAACTTCACGATCAGTCACACCTGTTGACGAATATAGCTAATCAAAATCCCATTTAAAACAGCTTCCTCAGCGTTACTAAAATTATACTAATACAAACGTATTATTAAAAGGCAGTCAAAAATTGAAGAATTTACCAGAATTTAGTGAATGCATAAAAACAGGACCAGTTGTAGAAAGACAACCCAATAGACAATATAGCACTGATAGATCAAATTCTCCAAGTTTTAACCAAAAATTTGTTCTCCTCTTCAATCCCTTTTTAACCAAAGGTTATACGTTAACCCTCTTGTAGAAAAATTAAATCAAAAATGCAGATAATCATAGCAAACCATTAAGAACCTAAACTCTACAAAACTCCGTCATCCTCTTAATCCTTTACACAATCCGTCCAACCAGCTCTTCTATGATACTACTTTAGTTATCCCCATTCAAGAATGCCTTCGATTCCTATCAAAAAAATTATCCAAAAATCCTTTCAACTTCCATATACTATCCTAATATTTTTTTCCTAGAAACCCTAGTATAAACCCAAAATTTAAAAATCCCAATTCAACCATATTCGATTTAATTTCATTATTTCTTCTTTTTACGTATTAATGACTGACGTCATATGACTGGACAAAACAAGGCAGAAAGATCTCTGGTCGATTGCCTTTTGACAAATTAATACACTAACACCTCAGTCATTATTTATCCTTTCAATGTAAATATGTACAAATTTGTCAATAAATATAGGTAACAAATAAGAATCTAAATCTGATTATAAAATTGATGTAATTTATTAGATCAAAGTATATTATGTAGCTCAAATGAATCAATATATTTTAAAATATTTGCTACAACAAAATAATTTGAAGTATTAAATCAATTAAACTTTAATTTCGGATGGTTTATATTTATGTTTATTAGACATTCGCTTCTTTTCCAAAAAGAACATACATCTGAATAAACAAAACTATTATAATATACAAACATTTTGGATATATGAAGCTGGACAGAGTTCATGCAGCTACGATGATCTTCCACTCTAATCCTTGTTTCTGGTAGACAGTGAGAGTACTTCTGTCTTTTTATTTTCATAATTATTAAAATATCTTAATATTAGGCCAAATTAAAGGCCTTATTTTCCAGTCCTATTGGAAGTGAGAAATTATAGTTTTCAGAAACAAGCCCACTTGCATTATGGACCAGAATTTCGTGAATATATAAAAAAATAGGATACCTTTACAACTTATTCTTACAAAAATTAGTAGGCTTGTATCTCCAGTTGTAGAGAGAAAAATCCAAAAGACAATATAGATCAAACTCTCCAATTATTTACCAAAGAACTGAATTTCTCTCCCTTCCTCGCCAAATGTTATATGTATAGAAAAATGAAATCACGACAAAATGCAATAATCGGAAATCATTGAAGATAGTATGTTTACAACCTAAATTTGATTCTAGTCTTGATGGAATTTATCTAGTTAAGAATATTTTATGTAGAAGTACTATCTTACTAGATTCGAATGAATTAAAAGATTTTGAAATATTTGTTAAAACAAAAAGATTTAAAGAATTAAATTAATTTTACTCTGACTTGGGAAGGTTGGGATAATTAGAGAGAATTATTTTTACTACAGATTATAGACCCAGAAAGAGAAATGAGGATGAGATAATTGACTACTATCGAAGACGAAAAGTACGCCAAAGAGATAAAGAACGGAAAAATACATTCAAGATATGGCTGTAAATTCTTGGTACTAAAATTAATATTCAAAACCCACTGGAAGTGAGAGATTAAACTTTTCAGAAACAAGCCCACCTGTACCATATATTTGGCAAAATAAAAGACCAGTATATCCAGAAAACCCAATAGACAATATAGCACTTATAGATCAAACTCTCTAGTTTTTGTTGACTAAAGATCTGATTTTGTCTCCAATCTCACCCTTAACGAAAAGTAACACGTTCATCTTTCGTAGAAGATTAAATCACGACAAACTGCGATAATCATTGAAGACCATTGAAGGCAATCTGCTAAGAAACCTAATTATAGTCTTCATGGAATTTACTCAGATCATAGTATTTTATATAGAAGATATATATTATATCTCACTAGATTCGAATGATTAAAAAGATTTTGAAATATTTGCTGAATCAATGTAACTATGGTTTAGGACGGTTAGGATAAATAGGGAGAATTTCTTGTACGCCAAAGAGAAAGAGAGCGGAGAGATAACTATAAGAATTATATGGGTAAGTAAAGTTTTAAGAGAATAAGACATTCAAGACATGGATGTACTAAAATTTATCCCATTGGAAGTGCGAGATTATAGTTTTCAGAAACAAGCCCACCTGAGAATAATATAATATATAGGATACCTACGACACTTACTTTTACAGAAACTAATACACAAGTATAACCAGTTTTAGCAAGAAAACTCAAAAGACAAAATAGTACTGTTAGATCAAACACTCCAAGTATTGCCTATTTCCCTATCCAATCAGTTCCACGTCAGATTATATGATCACCTTCTCATAAAAAACTTGAATAACGTACATCTTTGGGAATTACTGAGAGCAATCTATAAAGAACTTGATTATGATCTTAATGAAATATATCCAAATAAAAGTGCTAACTCACTGGAATCAAATGAAAATATTTTGAAATATTTTCTAAAACGATAAAGTTTAAAGAATCAAATTTTACTTTAATTTGGGATGGTTGGCAAAATTAGAAGGAACTACTTAGGCCTAGAAAGAGAAATGAGGATGAGATAATTGACTATGACCGATGGCTGAAGGAAAGCAGAGCGAAAATAATTAAAATATTATATGGACAACTAAGTTACTAAGGTTTATGCAGAAATAAAAAGACATGGATGTAAATGCTTTGTACTGAAATAGATGTACATGTCTGAGCAACATTTAATTATATTTATGGTTTATTATATTTAGTACTTCATCTCTGTGCATTTTATGCAATTTTCCTTTTCAATTATCTACTTTGTGGATTCATTATATTGAATATTATTAAACTACTTATTTTTTGACTAGTTGGTAATTGTTGATATTTTACGCGTATCAATTCACTGTAGGTTGGTTATATATAATACTGGGGGTGTTCAAATGACAAGGTACGAAACGACATTGTGAGCATCAATGAAGTCATTATTATAGTATACACCATAGGCACAATTATTCCATTGATTAACCAGCCAAAGGATTTCGTGTTCCCAAAACTGCTTTTGTCGTGACAGGACTCAGTCCTTTACATGTTTTTATTTCAGCAAATTAAAAAAAATGGAAATCGCAAGGCAACATGTCCAGGGTATAGGGTGGACTAAGCTAGCCACGCGCTTTTTCGTGGAGCAGAATCACACCCTCTGTGAGCAGCCGGTAATTTTGGCTTGATGAACCTTTAAGGTCTTCAGAGTGTCTCACAGTACCCATCGGAGAGAATGGTTTTTCTGTTCCCTCCTAAAAAGTTCAAAGCCGTGGCGTCAGCAGTCAAAGTGTTGCTCATCGTTTTTTTGATGTGTAAGATCCACTACTTATTGAATTCCTTGAGAACAGAAAAATCATTAGCTCCGATGTATACCGTAAAGATTACCAAGTCTATCAAGAACAGAAGTACTGCTTCACACGTCTCTACACTGTCGTTTCGTTCCTTTTTATTTGAATACTTCTTGTATAGTATAGTCAAAATATATAAGTTCAGGAATTTGCTTTAATGTACTCAGGTGTAAAAAAACAAAAGTTTAGGCATTTTTAGAAAAATATATCTACATTTTTCTAAAAATGTTTATTATATTAGTAAGTAGTATATATAGTACTACTTACTAATATATTAAACATGTTTAGAAAAATATATCTTGCTTTACTTTTGAACAGGCGATAATACAATTTTTAATTCTAATTAAAGACAATAACCAGTAAATAGTAGATTGCAATAGAGTTCAATTTTTTTTAAATTTTTAAGTCTCATTATTTACTATCTTTGATTAAAACACTTAGAACCTTTCTTCAATATTTTAAAATATTGAAGAAAGGTTCTAAGTGTTTTAATCAAAGTTATTATTATCTTCAAGTAACTCAATCAACCAAATTATTTACTATGTTTATAGGCTCTTATAACATATGTAGTTTAAAACACTTAATGTCATGCAACCATAGAAATAGTAAGTTTCTCTAATAACAAAAGTTTTTGCAAATGTGGTGAATGTTTCATCATGTAACTGTATAAAAAAAAATTTTCTAGAACCCAAGAAATTATAAACAGATATAATAAATATTCTAAAACAATCTTAATTTCTAAATTCAATAATCATACTAAATCAGTATTTAAAATAAGGTAAGTGCCATTGAAATAATATATGCTATTTACTATCTTTAGTTAATAAAAGCATTACATAATTATATATTTTTATAATAAGTATTAATATTATTAGAAAGATTCCATGTTTACTAATTTATTGCTATATAAAATAATATTAATACTTTATAACTAAATAATACAGATAAAGATATATTACCTTATAGAAACTAATATCATGGCGAATATGAGGTACTTCCCCAGTAACGGCACCACCAGCGATGTTGGAGGGATGATCTCGACCACGAGCAGGAAGAACACGTGAAGACTAATGAGGATCGAGATGGACAGCGTCACCTGTAAACAGACAACAGCAGAACGAATTTAACTCCCGAATTCACCAAATTGCGAATCCCGGTGTAAACAGTTTTGAAATTCCGACAGTGACAAACGGCAAGTTCTCGTGCTATTTAGTCTGACCCGCATTTTCAAGTGTTATTGCACCGTCCGACAATCGATATTAGCTGCACCTCTTGCATGGCTGCCCGTCCCCGAGTGAGTGCTTGTCACTAACACCGAAAGTCCTACAAAATATATTGCATTCAGGGTCTACTTTGTAGCTTAACAATTTTGTCTAATTTATTAAAATACTTATATACAGAATAAATTACTTGCAATTTATAAATTAAGTTATATGGGATGCATTTATAATATGTTTAACCAATTAAAATTATCTATAATTAAAATATACTAATTTTTAATTATAGATAATTTTAATTGGCTAAAATCTCATGGAAAAATAAAAATCCTTGGAAAAAATATTTAAATTATATAATTTCTGCCTTTGCAAAATTCATTCTACTATTAACAATGATTGTGTACTATAGGGTATAAAATCTATTTTGTTTTCTTAAAGCTAAAATTAGTAAATTAACAATAAGTAAGTAAAGTACGATTTTAGCATTTCTTAATATGTATGAGTATTTAGTAATATTTAGTATATATAAAGTCGTTAGAATAACATTAAGTAACAAACAAATATTCAATGTAAATAAAGGTTCTATTCCAAAAATATCTTAAAAACACATATATTACAATACAGTATTATAAGTTTGTACTTTTACAAATTAACATTATAATGCTTCAAAAATTATTCCAATAATTAATTATTGTTGATGTTGAAACTTCTACTTCGTTATACATTTTGGATAAAATAAAAGACACTTATAACTTTGTTTGTATAACACGTAATTATGTGTTATACAAACAAAGTTATGTGTATTCCAATAATTAAACATTAAACTAGCCAAGTCAATCGAAATTGAGAAAAGAAGTTACGAAAGGCGTTTGATTATATAATTAACCTGCAATAAAAGAGGTTTTAAAATATAGTATTTAATTCCACTCAATGCTTAGTAATTTGACAGTGACAACACATGTCATTAAAATATGTCTTATAAAAGACCAAAATATGCTTTATACAAGCATTACAAATATAAAATCATACTGCAGAAAGTGTTCTGGAGGAATATTAATGGTATGGAATCAAGGGTTTGAGTGGAAGAACTTTCAATGAAGAGAACTCCGCCCGTCCTCCTTTCGAATAAAATTTTGAGTATATTTACATGTTTTATATGATAAATTTTGTAATATTAAGTTAGAATGGAGTACAAAGATGGTAATAAATAAATAAATAAATAAAAAAAACAAATAATGTGTTAATTGCTAAAGGTAATATAGAGCTATTAGTTGCTTTTGATTATAAGTAATCACAAATTAAATTATTACAAGCAGATAATTACTTGCTTTGTATGTGTGGTATTTGTGATTAAAACATCCCTTTGATGTATTAAAATACGTACGTATTTGTAATTCAAACGGGAATTAGATCAAATTTTGATGCGCCTGAATTTTTCATTGCCACTAAAAGCACTGAATAGTTTAAAGTTTGCCGCCCTAGAAGCGTCCACTAAAATTACGCTGGAAATAAAGCAACGCTAAGTGGCAGATACAAGCTGCTGACTTTTACTTTTCGCCTCTCGCTAAATTTATGTCCTTGTTTTTTCGGGCCAGTACAGGGTAAATTATTCGCCAAGTTACGTTAACATAACAAGATTTCTATCCACACATACGTAAATAAAGGAAAAATACCGGAGAACATTTCAAATAAACGCCGTCGCATATATGAATTAATCCCTTTGTTTTGATGATAGTTGCAAATTGATTAATAGTTTTATATTTATTGGTTTTATTTTTGGGGCGATATCTTTATATTGTCCAATTTTTGTACTATAATTGCCAGACATTTTCATTGTTTTTATTTTTATTTAAATTTTTATGTTTTTAATTAACGCTTGTTATGTTCGTTTAAAATTTATTCAGCTTTATAGTAGTTGAGTATGTGCAAATTAGGATTAACTTTTAAATGGTAATTAATTACATTTTTCCTTTAAATCTATTATATACCCATTCGATATCCGATTGTGAAATGAATAAACAAATGAATACAAGAATAAACGATTGGACGAATGAATACAGGAATAAATGATTGAACTAAGAAATTAATAAATTAGTTATTGTGTACATGAATGAATTAAAAATATGTCAATTAAACTAATGAACAAATAAATAAAAAAAAGGGGGGTATGGTAAATGGTGATAAACGGTAATTACACAATCGCTTTAAAATTGGGTGAGTGTATTAAATCGGTCTGATCGTTGATTATGGGGTTTTCCGGATTATTATTATAAAAAAAGATCTCATATGCTGTTTTAGGCAATATCAAAATTTCGATCAGACCAATATGTATATACCCTTACAAGATCCACATTGAAGTTTATATACACCAGATCGTTTCTTTTTTGTGGTCTTCTGTTTTGCGTTGAATAAGATGTTTTTGAGATTTTTATGTATTTTAAATGCCACTTAAATATCACATTTTTTGTAAAATTATTTTATTATGTAGCTCGGTTTTCCAAATAAAATTAATGTGACAAACAGTTTCTTCTCTCTAGCTAATGTCCTTTTATAAAGCATTGACTTTGATTTTGATTTTTGTTTATTGTCTAAAATATTGTCTATGATGTTTGTTGCATAATCGTTATTTATTGCTAACTCATTGAATTGAATGCTGCTTGTTTGCATTTTAGCGGGTATACTGAATTTGATGGAATCAGGGGATCTATGAAAAAGGGTTTTCTATATATATATATATATATATATATATATATATATATATATATATATATATATATATATATATTGAATTATAATTTATTATTATTTATTATTATTAGTTTAGTTATGGATAGGTCTGGGAAATTAATAGTATTATTAGATTCAGTCTGCGCTGTAAATGTAATATTAGGATGAAGGGATTTAATGTAATTTAAAAATGATTGAACTTGTCTATCTGTACTTTCAAAACATACTAAATTATCGTCGACATACCTATACCAAAATTTAATATGTTTTTTTGCCTAAGGATGATTCTAATATAATGTTTTGTTAAGTTATCCATAAATATTATAGCTGGTAATGGGCTAAGTGGAGACCCCGTTGCTAGGCCTTCGGTTTGTTTAAAAATCTCGTCATTATATGAAAAATAATTTTTTGTGTGGTTTATTTAATAATGCTTTCAAAGTGATGTTTTACTACGGCATTGGTATTATTTCTTTATAAAATGATATTAATTAATGTTAGATACTCAGGTAGCGGAATATTAGAATTCCTGTGTGTGATATCAACGATGTGTATTTTCATTTAAAGTTCCAGATTCACAAAGTGATGGCTTCAACCATTAAATATATCATTAAATGTGCGACAAATTAGGCGACCGAGCAGGCCATAGAAGCAATGTTTACTTTTTCCAACAAAATCTAATGGGAAATAGGATTTTCCAATATATCCAGCTGCGTTTAATCAATCAGTCAATCAATACATTTATTTCCAAAAAGAATATTATATACATTCATGGCTTGGTCAGTTTACAAAAAAATACAAAAATATAAACATGTAAAATAGTTAAGATATAAAACAATATATTAAAATATATATCTAAAAGACTCACAAAATAGGTTGTATAAATAAATAAAAACTTACTTACTAAACACATAATTAAAAACATGACGGGCAAATGTACAACTAATCAATTATGGAGACTTTCACAAAAACATATATATTCCTCCAGGGTGTAGAAACATGTTTCTAATAGCAAGTGTTTTATTTTTTTGTTAAACATTTTAATGGGTAGATCTTTAATTGTATCGTGTATTTGTTGTAAATTTTTATAGTTTGCACTACACACGAGTTGTGGTAAAAACTGTGAAGGTGCTTAGGAAGTTTTAAGTCCTTTGTCCGCGTATTGTATCGATGCTCTACACTATGTTTAATAAAAAGGTTAAAATTACCCTTTACAAATTTAAGTGTTTCATGTATGTACAAGCTTATAAGCGGCTTAATTTTTTGCATTTTAAAAAGATCGCGGCAACTAGTGTAAGGTTTTTTGTTACAAATGGCACGTATTCTTATTAGACGTTTTTGTACTACATAAACTTTTTGTAAATTAATCTGTGTTGTACACGCCCAGAACAATAAACCGTAGGTTAGTTAGTTGTGGTTGACAATAAGCCATATATACGGTTCGGGCTGCCACTAGTGACACTAGTTTTTGATGTGTTGACTGTTAGGTTGTTCATGTTAAGCCATGTGTTCAATTCATTCAGAGATTGATTGGCTCCTCTGTTAAGAGTGTTTAAGCATTGTCCCTCCATACTGATCGTTGTGTCGTCTGCGAACATAATTAAATGAGCGTTAATGGCTAGTGGCATATAATTAATAAATAATAAAAACAGCAATGGCCCCAGTATGCTCCCCCGCGGAACACCAACTGTAGGATAAGCAATATTTGATGTATATAACTTGTTTTTAATATAAGAACTTGTTATCTGTTTCCGATACTAAAGGTATGATGCTAAGAGCTGATAACAATTTCCCCTTATGTCATAGCTTCATAGCTTATTTAGTAATAACTCATGAGGAACACAATCGAATGCTTTTGTTAAATCAATGCATATTGATATGACATTGCTGCTCTTGTCGAGATTATTTAAGACAAATGTTAAAAAATTGTATATGGCATGTGTTGTTGTGAGACCTTTCCTGAAGCCAAATTGTTCATCACATAAGATTTTTTTGAACTTAATACAGTTCGTTATTCTATTGTATATTACCCTTTCGAATACCTTGGAAAATATAGGCAAGATAGATATTGGCCTGTAATTACTAATTACATGAGGATTTCCCTTTTTGAATATAGGAATAATTTTAGCTAGTTTTAGAGCTGTTGGGAAAACACCCTCGGTTAAAGCGCTATGTATTACATAAGTTAACGGCTTTAATATATTTTCCAATATACATCTAATTGCCTCCAAACACATCATCAATGTCTTTACTAAGTGTTGATTTCATTGACTGTACAATTGTCTGAATTTCTGACTCAGATGCAGCATATAAAAAAAATTGACCCCAGGATGTTAGATCTAAGGTTATAAAATTCTGTATGTATTGATTTAGACGCGTTGCCGATTTTACTAAAATATTCATTCATTCAATCAATTACTTGTTGAGGTTCATCTATTTTCTGTTCATTTAGATCGAATATATATAGTCTATTGACTTTTGAGTACTGTTGTGTCCCTTTTTAGATTTAAGAATGTTCCATAATTATTTAGATTTATTATTTGAATTACTTATACGACTTGAATTATAGTGTTTTATTTCATTTTGTAGGGATGATGAGTACAATTTCTTTGCTGACTTGTATGCGGAATAGGTTTCTTCGCATTTATTATTTTTGTAAATTTGATAATATAATTTTACTTGATTACGTAGTTGTTTTAGGTTTTCTGTAAACCAAGGCTGTTTCTATTTAAAATTATTTAGAATTGTATGCCTAACTGGACAGCAGCTGTTAAATGCTGAAATAAATATACTGTAGAATCCGTTAAAATACGCTGCAGAGTCTGCAATAGTATTTTAATTCATCCCAGTTTACTGCTCCAAGTTTACTGTTCAGTGCCTGTAAAGTTGTTGGATTTATGATTCTGGTTCTAATTGATTGGGAGTTGGTTGCTGAACCGCATCTTAGTTTTAATAATTGGCCCATATGGTCGGATAATTGAGTCTCAATTACATCAGCACTTGCATAATTGATGTTAGTAATGATATTATCTCTGCATGAGCTGCTTCTATTTGAAATCCGAGTATCCGATTTTATAGTTACCTGTAGATTATAACTTTCAAGTAGATTAATAAAACGGTTGTGTTATGTTCATTTGTTTTACAAAAATTTATATTAAAATCCCCACACATGATAATGTCAGACCCTTCATCGATTAAGATTTTATGAAGGACATTCTCCAGGATAACCAGGAATTCAGAGAAGATGCCACCAGGGGGGCGATAGATAATTATTATTACTATTTTGTTTTCTTTAGATGACCATTCAGCGCCTGCTATTTCGACAGTCATTTCTCGCGACATGATGTTAATATCAAGTCTGCAATTTACGTTAATATTACCTGCTACAAGTATTGCTGCGCCTCCGTGGATATGGTTCTTGCGTTTAAAAATTGAGACTTGGTGATAATTATTTATTTCAGGAAAGTCCTCAGAATCAGTCACCCAGTGTTCGGTACCAAAAAAGAAGCTAGCGTTTAGTTCGTTTAGTGTTATAAGTAATTCATTGTCTTTGTTCTTAATTGACTGCATATTTTGGTGGAAAACTGTTATTAACTCTATTGAGTGTACATTATTGTTTGGGGTTACTTTTTGTCGTTTGATCTGTTGCCTCTGCGAAAAAACGCGAAATATAGGCTCCAGAAGGCCATAAAACTGGGTCCATTGCTTTATCATAATTATGCCTATCTACGACGTCTTCTAATTTAGTTGTGGGATGCAGGCGTATAAGAATGCTTTACGAGCCACCGTTTTGAGATTGTGATCACTGGTGGATACTCCCACTATTCCATGCGCCGTTCTTCTTTTCTTCTTTTTCGCGATATTTTCCCATTTTTCATCAATGCGAATGATAGGTATTTCCGGTATTATATCCTCCATATCCGTACTCGGTGGTTTTTGGATGTTAAGTTCTGCGTTGTTTTGGTGGTTGACGTATTATTTGTTATCGTGTCCGTTGGGTTGCAGATCGGAGTTTTAATTGCGTAGTTTTCTTCGGATTTCTTTGGTTTGGGAGAAACCTGCTTAATATTGGAGACGCATGGTGGCATGTCTCGTTGAATGGTAGAACTACTTTTGTGTCTACACTTACAGGATTCTGTTTTAGAGTTTAGTTTATATTGCAGCTCAGTTATTTGTTCTTTAAGTAGACTATATCCCGCCAAAGGCACCATGCCGAAACACGGACGAATTAGAACCAATCAGCTTCTAGAGAACTTTGTTGCCGCGATAAAAAATTCATGTAGAGTTCATTTTCGGCACTGTAATTGGTTCTCTACTCGCATTATGTTTCGGCACGTGATTGGTTCCCAATTAATTATTCAATTTTCTGATTGGGCTATACATCAAACAACTGTCAAATAATATTAACAAACGTCAGTTTTTGTGAACTTTTTAAAAATGATTGCAAACATACGATTCGGAAATACAAGACAAGAGGAAAAGGTAAAAGACACCGAGCCAAAAAGTAAGTTACCATCCAAAAATATGATTAATTTTTATACATAATAAATGCTTTTGTTATTGTAATATTTTTGTTGGGATATAGTCTGATAAATTGCTCTCGTGCAATGTAAATTATCGCAAGTTTGCACTCTTTCGACAACTCAGTCGTATTGCTTTAGGCAACAGCCCCTCGCTGCCTATTGCCAAGCAATACGACTTTGTTTGTCGAATTCGTGCAAACTTGTTACCGATAATTTTCAATGCACTTGTGCAATTACTGTTGAACATTTTCTTTTAAGAGGAATGACTTTTCTTCCATTTCCTTAACTAGTTTTGGCAATATACTGTTGGCTCTCTTGAGTGTACTCACGTTTTCTGCGGTTTCTTGTGATCCCTCACATAAAGATATAACCTTACTTGTGGTGATAGATTTCAATCGGGTTTTCTGGCATTGCGGCTCGTGATAATCCAAGCATGATAGTTGGTAAGGCTTCTGGCAGTACTTACACACTTTAGCGTCAACTACTGGATTTTTGCACTCGCTGCATTTGCTAATACAATCACTGTTTTGTTCAACGATTTTACTTACTATCGTCGCCATGATCCAGATTGCTGTCAATGAAGGCTAGGGATAATCTGCTAACATAACATACTGTACACTGTTTTATCACTTCTTGTTGGTTTTTTTACGTTACGTTTAACAATTTGATGTTAGTCTTGCGCCCAAGTCGCCATTTCTAGCCTGTGTAGATGTTGAAGTGGTGTACGAAGAAGACATTTGTTTACTTCACTCTGGGTTATAGTACTTTCCTTCAGACTTAGCCAGTTGTTGCTGCAACTTTGTCACTTCTTCTTTCAACTGTAGCTGTGTTTGCAGTGTCTCTACCTGTTGGTTGTCTCTTATATTAACCAAGTATTCCTATTGCTAGAATAGAAATCGTTTCCCTCTGTTCAATTTATTCATCCCACCTCAACTAAATTATGCCAATCCATTTTTTTCTGCAAGCTAATTTTCTGCTCAGATGTTTCCGAGCACACGACAATTACTTTCTGCACGTTTGATTGCTCCTCTAATAATTTATTTGCTAGCTTTCTGCATTTCTCATGAAGGAAATTGTTCTGATTTCTCACCTTCTCGATCTTCTCGTCTTTTTAGCTAACTCCTCTGCACCAATCGTCGTTGCGTTTAAATTTTGCAACTGTTCTTCAAACGTACGTCTCTTTTCGATAGCACTTGCTAAAATCTTTATATTTCTGCATGATAACATAAAAATAGACGATATGAACGGAGCTCATCAAACCTTAGTGATATTGATACATATTTTGGGTCATACACCTCTCATCAATCATTTGCATTTGATTGAGTTGTTGAAAATCTGTTACTTGTGTCTTAAGCAATGTTCCTCGCTATCTGTAGTCCTCCAAAGACGCCCAGATCAAGGGCGACGTTATTAAACCCCTTCCTCGGACCATTTTGACCAACATCTCAATACTGTTGTAATATTTCTGTTTACACTACGAGCAATTTTTCTTAGAGAAAATCCGGCCTCTCTCATGCCAATAATACGGCCATGTTCAAAACCATTTAATTGGAGAAAATGTTGATGTTGACATACTCTTTGCAAGTTGAAAAGGACGTGATAAAACAATTTCCAAAATTGACTGTTAATTACACAATTACTGGCTTATTTCTTCAAATATATTGTAAGTGCTAAGTACTGGCTATATGAACACTGAATAAAACACTTACTATGTTTTTAACCACTAAAATTTATTATAATATATAAATATATTACAACGTGTACGACTTAAGTTTCGACTTTTGACGGTCATTATCAATCGTCAAAAGTCGAAACTTAAGTCGTACACATTGTAATATATTTATATATTATAATAAATTTTAGTGGTTAAAAACATAGTAAGTGTTTTATTCAGTGTTCATTATGAATTACCACATAGTAACGGTCGCAACCATCATTATGATTATTACTGGCTATATTTTACTGTTTCATAAAAATAGTCGTTTTATGAATATTTCAATAAAATCGTTCAACAAAGTCTAGGTGTTGCAATTTTTATAGTAGTCAGTATATTAAAAAGTAATACATATCTCGACATATTCGGGAGCTACAATTATACACAGTATATTGACTACGCTAGGTCAATACAAAAAATATATGGAAAAGGAGGACATAATATCTAACTAAAACACATAAAAATGTCAAGAAAAAATTCCAACCATCGCAACAGTTTTAGGCTACCCATTACCAGATTGAACATTTTTATTAGATACAGTTAACCTTGGGCAAGAGGAAAACTTTTAATAACTACAAGCAAGCCTTCGAAGAGGTCTTCTCAGTTTTAACAGATTCCGTATTAAAACTCGGCCCAAAATAATATTGCAATACTTAGAACCTATTATCTCTGCCCATGTGTAAAAAATTCTAAAGATAAAAGAATGACAGTTCTTAAAAGTTTACATGAGTTCTGTCTTTTTAATGTTTACTACGCATATGAAAACAAATGTTTTAATGGATCAAGGGTTATTACAAAAACTGCATTAATACACTTATGGAAGCAGGAATTCCATACATTGAATATTGCACTTACCAAAGAAAGAGTTTTAGAATTACATTGAAAATTTTTATTAGATGCAACTAATCTAGAAATTGGATTTGTTTTATGACCAACTGAGGAAATATTCAATTCAATTCAATTCAATTTATTCCTGTCAATACCTACAAAGGTTTACACTTGTCCATTATACAGATAAAATATAATAATTAACACAATAATTTAATAATATTACATTATATAAAATTATTCTAAAACTAAACACTAAGTAATAAATTAATTAAAATTGTTAAGATAATAAAATTGAATAACACAAATAACACAAATAAATTAGGTTCAAACATATTTAAAATATACACATTAAAATCAGAAAAACATTAAAACACAAATTCTTCAATACTGTAAAATGCTTTAGAAAGTAAATATTGTTTAATACATGATTTGAACATTTTGTTGTTAAGATTTTTTACCTCTTGTGGGAGTTTATTGAACAATTGCGGTGCATAATAACGTGTTCCATTTCTAGATAATGATAACCTGCAATATATTGGCCTAATATCTTCGCTGTTACGTGTTGGGTAGTCATGATAAGCGTTATTAAGTGAGTATTTTTCATGATGTTCTTTTGTGGGCACAATAGACACTGCAAAATATATTGACATGGTAATGTTAATATTCTTAATTCAATAAATTTATTTTTACAATCCTCTTTATATCCAATGGCTGCTAATATTCTAACAGCTCTACGTTGCCAGCTGAAAATTCGTTTCGCCGCGCTCGAATGTCCCCAAGCCAGTAATCCGTAAGAAAATAACGAATGACACAGTGCAAAATAAGAGGTTTTAACAATATCTTGAGATAGACATCTTGATAAATCTCAACAAGTAGATATTTTTGGTAAATGTATTTCCCAAGTTAGCAACATGTACGTCCCATTTTAAATTATAGTCTATATGCAGCCCAAGAAATTTAGTTGAGCTAGTACTAAATTCTTCCCCAAGCTCTCTCAGAGTAAATAACATATTTATAGTTTTGCTCTCATTCATACATAATTTATTCAACGCAAAACAGGTCTTACATTTATTCCGAACATCAATTTCACTGATAAGTAAATGTTCCTTATTGCAACTTGATATGGAGACTGTAGTATCGTCTGCAAATTGGGTGACGTCAATTTCACTATTTAAAAATATTTGTGGAAAGTCATTTGCGTATATCAAGAACAATAGTGGCCCTAAGTGAGATCCTTGTGGAACATCCCGAGTGACAAGTACCTCCTGAGAGGTAGTATTGCCATATGATACTAGTTGTTTTCTATTGCTTAGATAAGACATAATCATCCTGCAACTAGATGGCAAAAAGTTGTAACTATATAACTTACTAATCAATGTTTGATGTGAGACACAATCAAAGGCTTTTGATAAATCCATAAAATTTAATAATACGTAAGATTTTGTCTCCAAACCACTCAAAATGTTATCAATATGTTCGACAATTGCAGGAATTGTCGACTTCCCTTTCTAAAACCATATTGAAATTGTGTTAGCAAACCATTCCCCTCAAAGTATTCGGATATTTGTTTAAATAGGACCAACTCTAATACTTTTGCAATTACGGGAATTATTGACACTGGCCGATAATTATTAAGCTGAGTTGGATCACCTTGTTTAGGAATGGGTATACATTTTGATATTTTAAGAAAATCTGGAAAACAACTTTCCCGTATGCACTGATTAATAAGTTTAGTCAGTGGCAAGATGATTATATCTCTAACGGACTTAATGACATAGGGTGATAGACCATATACATCCAGACTCCTACTATTTTTGAACGATGCAATTATATCCCTAATATGGGCAACAGATACTTCTTTTAATTCAAAGGATAGATTATTATGTATCACTGGAATATAGATAACAGGATTGGCTTCAATGTGTGGCATGTTTACAACAATTTCGTTAATTACATTAATGAAAAAAATGTTGAACTCATCGGCAGTCAGATTTGTTTCCGATGGCTTTTGAGTTGGAATGGTTCTGTGTGAATTTATTAGTCTAAATAAATGAGAAGTCAATCAGCTGTTTTAAGAAAACTCTGTTAAAATGGCAATCGAATAACTGCACGTCAAAAAGAGAACTTCAAGTAAGAAAGTTGGTAGAGCATCTTAATCAACATCGTAGTTAATGAAAATTCTTTTTTGAAACTGATCATACTGCTCTTAAATCGCTGCTCTTAAATGGTTCAATTCAACAATTCATAACAATATATTACAGAATGCGGTTGTTTTATGGCTAAACACACATTCAGCATAATGCAAAATTTTTGGTACTATTATCGCTTAGAGTAACCAAGGCACGAAATATATTATATAATGACTATCTGCATTTTGGAGGTATATTAAAAAGTATTAATAGAATTATCAATTGCTATTTATCGAAAGTGGTATATGCCTCTTAAGAAAATGAGGTCGATGACTTTTTCTTACAAATAAAATTGAGATGAGAATTACGTCTTTCTTGCGATTTAAAATATGACTAAAAGTTTAAGATTTCGTGAGTGATCTGAGACAAAAAATAAACAATATGTGTTACATTAGAAATTCTAACGAAAGATTTATGATATTTTTGTTGAGTTTAATATATAAGAAAATATGATAAACCTCAGAAGAAAATAATAAATATAATGTAAATGTGCACTATCTTATTTTATTATTAATTAATCAAGAAAATTTTGAAGTAATAATTACTGCATAATTATATTTAATAAAATATTAGGATTTTGTATTTTATATGTTCATTATTGTAGAAATCACGAATACATTTCATTGTTCAATTCCTCTTTTGTATGATCATTAATTAAATGGCAATAGGAAAGGTGTAAAAACTATAGAATAAAATGCAATTAAACTCTGTTTCATATCCCTATAACTACCGTGTATATGCTTGTTATACCAACGCTTCAGTTATTGATTACGCCAAAGCGATTAATACATTTTTTAATACAAAATATGCCGGCAATAATAATAATTAGCAATAATTTACCTCAATTACCCAGAAGCACATTTAGCCAGTCAGTGAAATGATTAATTGAGCAATTTGAAGGCAGCACCCTTGATGGGTTTAATCTGAAACGATTTTATGTAGCGTTTATTGCGGACGTTTTCGTTTATTCGAGGGTTATTGCGCGTTAGGTGGGCCGGCTGGTGAGTGAGGGGGGCCAGCTGCCACCCCCGCGTAGGGATTGCTAGAATTAAACGTGCCGCCCACTTAAAAGGGCCACCGTTTCCAGTCTCGCGTTTCCCGGCTCGACAATTTCCATTCGTCAACGTGCATTTATAAAGCGCACACGGATAAACTGGAACAGATGTTTTAATATGTAATTTAAGAGGCGAAAATAATATGAAGCTGCACGTAATGGAAGGATTGCGCTGGTGCAATCTCATTTCGTGTTGAGGCATTATTATTTATTTATGTTTGCAGTCGTTTAAATATTTTATGGGGTGAATTTAATAGTGAATTTTTCACAGGGTTCGTATTAAAAGTTTTAAATTCGTAATGATGTTGAGATCAATTTGCTGCTTTATCAATGAATTATATCTATAATTTAAAAAAGGTTATTTTTTCTAATTTGGGATATAAAACGAATGCATTTAAATATATTTCTAAATCCATCAAAAGTTAAGTTATTTAAGAAGCTACTTCTATTTAATTTACCTTTTATTCCCATGTCTAAATATTTAATGTTTTGTGTTAATTAGGTTATTGAATAGTTATTACGACCTTTTATTCATTAAAAAAAAGTGTTTTGTGTTAAATCCACATTAATTATTTATAAAGCCAATAATAAAATAATTACCTGAAATTACCAAAATCCATATTGAGATTATGAAATTCTAATAGAAAATATTCTTTTTAATTGATTGAACAAACTTTTTAAATAGATTAAATTAAATTAAATTAAAATTATTTATTTAAACTCAATGCTGCATAAAGTAAGCTTCTAATTTTTATTTGAAAACATTAATTAAAGACGACAAATCAAGCCACTTAACAAAATCTCTATTAACAATAGTGCAATTAGCATTACTCGCTTTTAAAACCAACATTTTCTTCTCTGGATGTCGTTAAATCGTAAGTATTGCAATTAAAATAATTAAAATCGTGTCCTATTTTCAGATGGAGTGATTTTTTAATTAAAGGTTTAAAGAACGTAATTGCACATGTTTGTCAGTGTATGTACCGCATCAGAAAGGGCTGGATTTAATAATGAAACGTGATCATTAAAACGTATCCGGTACTGGAATTTGTATTACGCTATAATGTATTGCTCCCAACTAGTAATTAGTGAGATCAGGTGAGATCTGCTACGGTGGAGCAAATGTGGGTGTGCTCGTATGTGCCTGGGTGTATTATTGTTGGTAATTTAATGGCCCAGGGAGTCCTCTAACTAAATGCAATCACTCGAATCTTCTGTGGTAATAATAGCTGGACAGGGCCTGCGAGGCCCCCCAGGACACCTTTATTTCTAATGGTCGCGTTCGGTTCCTGGACAAGTATAAATTACCTTTCGAAAAACCACCGTCGAATTTTAATGCATGCAGTACGCCACACCCTTTGTTTACACACGAAAAATTCCCCGTTTAATCATATTAAATGCGTACACAATTAACACATTAAGGAAATAATGTTTTTTTTAATAATGATGAAAGGTGCGTTTTTATTGCTTTCATTTTATAGCTTCGATAATACAACTTTTTAAATATCTACAAATTAAATTTAGTTAAATGTAGCTTTCAGTGATATGACCAGAAAACTATTTAACACAAACCACCACTAAAATAAAAGTACGGTTTAAAGGGTTCCCTTTGTGTGTTCTAGTAAAGAGCATCTTAGTCTAAACACTATACCTAGAATAGAAACCTTTGATCAAAGACTGCTTTTCTTATTAAAATTCCTACCTACTAACATATAAGCTAAATTTAATCACTAATCTCTCATTTATTAAAATGATTGGTTATAATACATTAAATAGACAATAATAACTGATGGAGTACCGCTGTTGGTTCATACTTCCAGTATTTAAAAAGTTCTGGGTATTCCAGCACGTTATTTTCTTCTCTTTTTGTCCAAAACAATGAAATATCTAGCTAAATAACTTAGATTTCTTTGACTTAATGATATCTAAGAATGAAAGGTGATAATAAATATTACTTTTGATGTTAATTTGAAGGAAGTCATAGCAATTATTATTTGGTTCTTCTTTAAAGTTATAAAAGTATGAGCTACTTCATCTTATACTTTTGGAAGAGTATAATTTGCCCCAATCTAATGATGATAATACTGATAATGTTTTCTTAACGGAAACTCAGTTTTACATAAATAAAATAATACGTATTCATATTAAAGATTAACCTTAACGACTAAATTCATCCCCAGGCATTTTCGGAATAGACAATAAAAAATTATGTATAATCCTAAGATGATTCATAAAGTACCAAAGCGATCTATATAACAAATCAAAGTTTAAATTTGTAGTGAAATAGGAGTAGAAACAAGTAGTCTTGTAAAGCGATCAAGTAAAAATATGACAAATTTTAGGATTTTGTTAAGAAATTGTCCTCTCCGATAGGCTGATCTTGTCCATGGCGTCCCCAACAAAATCTAGCTAGTTGCTGTTATAGCCAATAAATTGTCATATAAAGGTTCAGGTCGACTTTACCTTTTCTTTGCATCATTTACAAATGAAATCTGCAAATACTTTTAATATGTGCACGTGTTTAAATAGCTCGTGGTATTAAATCAGGCCGTTAGTCAGAGATTTTAGCTTTTTCTTAGAATGATTTGCATAATAATAATTATAGTCCTTAATGTCTAGTATTTCATTTTTTAGTAAGTTGACGTCAAGAAATTTTTGGGTTATGTCCTTCAAAAGTTATACATGGAATTTTGTTTAAAAGTAGTTTTAGAATCAATTTATATTATAAATCGTCCTTTGATCTCTTTATAAATTTAAAACTAACAATTTACGTTTACATTGCAATTGATGTAATTAGTTAATCATAAAACATGGAAGCATTTAACAGTGAAAAACATACAACAGAAAATAACAGACAAGAAAACAACAACAATAATAAAACAGACTATTCCTTTTTAATTTGGTTGATTGAATTACTTAAAGATAATAAATAATAACATTGATTAAAACACTTAGAACCTTTCTTCAATATTTTGCTGTGATCCGAAATGTGAATCTGGATCAAAATAAAATATTGAAGAAAGGTTCTAAGTGTTTTAATCAAAGACTATTCCTATTCAACTCCCTTCTGGGCCTCCTCTCTCCCCTCCGACTCCTCCAGAAATATCTCTTTTCCTTACTAGGATGGTACAATTCTGGATACTCAAATAAGCAGTTGAATGCCACGTCTTCAGTCTGCTACTGGTACAAGTAGCTCAGGACACATTCGTGTCTGTATAGGAACTATATTTTGTGGTAGTCAGGTTTTCCACACCTCCTTTCTGCAGATGTTTTCAATTTGGGGATAAAGGTGATGGTTCACTCTCCTTTACTGCCCGCACCCCACCCGATTTAAAGAAACACCTATAATTGCATTCGATCGCTTCATCGAGAGTGCTACACTTAATATACCTTCAAATCCTCAATCTGTTTGCTCTTATGTTAACAGGAGAACAAAGGTATTCCACGAATGATGAAAATAGGCGAAGTTACTTTAAGCTCTTCTGAAATCTTCATATTGTTACCTGGCTTCTTGCTGGCTTCCCTGAGCAGCATCTATCTTTAAACTGCATTATAGACTTTTGTCTTCGTTGTTATTTCCAGATTTTGTAAAGGAGAAGATGATAGCTTTCGATGACCTCCGCCTAGATTGTGAGGTACCCTCGTATAACACGAATGCGTCTTGCCTCAAAAATCGTCGAAGCTGGTCTACGATCCTAGAACATAAGGCCCACGCTGGGGGGCGTACAACAGACTTGACTTTGCTGCTCCTAACAAAGTGTGCCGCTTCGCCTCTGACGGCCCTTCTATGTTGACCATCAGACCTCATGTACCTGGCTGCTGATTCTAGGGTTCGCCTCGATCCGAAATGCTAAGGACTTTATTCTGGGGTCTACTTCTAGGTCCTGGTCAAGAATGGAGGATGCGGTGCCCCTTACAAACAGCTGCTCTTCAATTGGAAAGCTACGTGGCCCTGGTCACCTCCAGGACAATTGATCTCATCAAGTGATCTGCCCTATAGGTCATTTCCACTTCCTCCATTTCTCTTTTCATCAAGTCAGCCACATAATTGCCTTTAGGGGGTCTCGATGAAATAGTCGTAGACGATGTTCAACATGAGCGGGTCTCTCATCTCACAAATGTCTCCATTATTGATACAGAATGGAATTGAATGCTTTCTTAATATCCAGCGTTATGCCTAAGCTCCCTTTCCCAAGCGGTCCCTAGTTCACCTTGTTGCCAGCGGGAGCCGCCTAACTGTTTATTTCAGCAGTATTCTCTTGTGAGGATCTGTTGCCCAAGAATAAATTATAAATCTCCATTAATGTCACTAAAATGTCACGGCCGTTTCAAAACTGCAGCCCAGCCCGAAACGAGCCAAACGGACGGTAATTATTTATGGTTTGGTGTGGCTTAACAATGCGATGTACCAAATATCCAAAAACCCAGATGAGATTGAATACATAACTAGGCCTTTTGGAAAGTTCAGAACAAATGGAAACAAAGAGGCCTACGACCATTCGCTACGTTTTCTGAAATGACCGCAATTACGGTTCAATTTCTTGTCAAATGAAGCAAGTCGTAACCCCTACGAGACCTCGAAATTCACGTAGTTAACGTCGTGGCCAGAGATCACCTCTCTCATAGGCAAAATCAAATTGCTGTTAATATAATGAACTAGCATAGTTAAGGGAATTAGATTTCTGCTCATCTTAATAAGTTAAGCAGTTAATTAATTAATAAGTCCTGGCGATAATACAACAGGAGCCATCTAGTGAAGGATGAGTGAAGAACACTCACCCTTTACCACGGGTTTTCGAAAGTCAAAAAACGTCCACTACATATTTTCTTCGGCATTTAAGAACTTGAGAAAAGGTAGTTCGAGTTTGTTCCTTAAAGTAGACAGATTGTTTCTGGAAAAGGATAGTTCAGCTTCACGATTGCTCTCAGTATGTTCCTTCGTTGTCATTCCCTAGAGTTATTTCCTTATCTTTTTGTTCATATTGTTTTTTTTATATTACTTACTGCTCTTATTTTTAAATTAAAGTCAATTCTTATATTTTAAAGTAAATCTCCATCTTTTCAGTTTCCATGATATTGTTACTCGCCCGGCCATTCCTGCGTCTACTCTAGTAGTGACCTCTTCTGCCAGACTCCTAAATTCCCATTCTAGGTTTTTCCCTCCTAAATCCATATGGACCGGGAGTATTTATCTCAGCAGATAAAGTTGGACACTGTAAATGTTTACATCTGTTTCTGTTCCATTTTATTTGCTCTAAGAATACTTATACATTCTCCTTTCTTGCTGTATGATCTTGTTAAATTTAATATTTTCCAAAAAGGTAAAAGAAGCATTCGCCAGAATCGCTTTTTGTACCTCATGTTTTTACTAATCCACTGTAAGGCACAATGTGTTAGGTACAAATAAATCGTTAGCGGATTATACGTTTATAAAAAGTTGTACGTGCCAAATCTGTTTGCCCATTAAGCAGATTAACTTAATTTCATTTTCAAAATTTTTGTAGCTTTCAGGAGATAGAGATTTATACCCTTTATGCAGTGATTTCTAATTTTAATATTTAGAATTTCGAAGAATCGATGTTTACACTTTAATCCTAATTTGAACAGATACCGGAATTTCAATTTAGTAAAAACATGTTCTAAATATCTAGTTTCGAATATTTGAGCTAAGGATATGAAAGAGAATTATTATGCATGGAATTTAAGGTTAAAAGATTTTACTTTGTTTGTGAACACCATCAGCTCTCCTTTAAATGGATTGGTAGAAAGGCTATTATCCACTTTTCAACTTATTTTTAAGCGCTTTAAATAATTTCGTTTATAGTCTGCGTAACCGATAAGTTAAATACTGGATTTATTTAATGCTTTTTACGATTCATCAATCTCAATAATTCTGAGAAGAGGGGATATTATTATTTGAACCGCCGTCTTGTCTAATATTTGTTTTATATGTTTAATTACAAATATTGTATCGTTTTGCCAAGACTTGTCAAATGATAATGAAACAAACCTTGTCAAAAGCATCTTCAATATCGATGAATATTCTAAGTGCCAACGTTTTGTTTATCAGCACCTGCTTGTTATAGGTTCCTGGTTTGGTTTAAATGTTGTGTTAATTTAAATAAAACCGCTTTGCTTTTAAAATTTAGTCCTAATTTAGGGATTTTTCTCAATGTTTCTTAAAAATCGAAGTGAGTTTGATTTATCTAAACATAGAAAAGTATTGCATGCTCTAAACATTGGCAAAATGGCTTAGGTTTTCTTTGGTTAGATTGGGTTAAGCTTATTGAAATTTTTAAAGGAATATATATGTTAGTATGTTTTTCATCTAGGACTTATATTTCCTCGTAGTCCAAGAAATTAGTTTTCAGAAGTAGTTCATAATCTTTGAAGTTTATAGTTTAGTTAGCAACTTCTAATCTCATTATTTTAACCTTGAAGTTTGGGTTGTAATTTTCATTTATTAGCAAAAGTTTCTTTAAAATTCCCAGTGTAGTTGTTTTGCCTTTTTATCGATGATTTTGCTATTTTGACAATGATAACATTAAATATGTTCTATAAAAGACTAAATATGCGTTATTCAAGCCTAAAAAAAAGATACTGCAGAAGGAATTCTAAGTAACATTGATGGTCTTCAATCATGGGTTTGAGTGGAAGATGGTTCGATGAAGAGAATTCCGCCCGTCCTCCTTTCGACTAAAATTGTGTGTATAATTTTATTTATTATAATATAAATTTTGTATTATTTTGTGAGAAAGGAATACAAAGATATTAATAAAATATAGTGGGTGAAACTTTTTGTAGCAAATTCAGTCTGTTTTCTACTTAGATTATTATTCATTATTGATAGTTCTTCCTAAATATTTTATTATTTGGTTGAATATTCCATTTTCTTTCCGTGCTAAATGAATCTTTACAAGAGGAAACAAGAAACTTTCTTATATGTAAGATAAATGTATTGACCTATTCCTATATTATAGTTTTATAAACCTTGTAGCTCTTACAATAAGATTTTCTTAAATAGATCCTTATTAGTTTTTGTGCTTTCTTTAGTTTCTCGTGCATGTTACAACATAATTATCTGTGATCGGATCAGGATAAAATATTAATCGACATGTACCAGTTGGATTCCTTTTGTTATATTTTTTGGGTCAGGTAAATATATAATAAAAATATTGCAGTAGGCTGAGTGATTCAAAACTTTTCTGCTACTAGCAATAAAAAACATAATCTGAAGCTTTTAAATTTTTTTTTTTAGAAATAAGGACGGAATGTTTTTTTATGGCGTCGCCTTCAAGGTCATCTGCCACCACTGATTTTTTTATGAACAATGTTATCTTAATAAAATTTATTTGTAGGTTTTGCCTGATTCTCTCATAAATACCCTAGAAATCAATGTTTATTCTTATCTCTTTAGCTACAGATCTCATGTTTTTGTTTGTTATTGGTTATGCTTATATGATAGCAGATATAATCAACTAATAAATACCCGATGAGTCACAGGATTGTTTTTAGAACACACTTAAAGAAAAAGTATTTTTAGCTGGGTACTGTAGTTTTATTGAAAATAAAAACTTCTGATCTTTTCAGTATTTTCAGTACATCAGAAAATGTGAATTAAGCAAGAGATACAATAACTCGGCAGATTTAAAAACTTACAATTTTATCTGTACAAAACATGCTATCCAAATAAATTACACAGCAGGATATAATTAAAATATTGCTTTTTTCAAAACTTGTCTTAAACTTAAAATATAAAATTATCATAAATCGCGATTAACTCTACTTTTATTTTAATGAGAAGATCCTTGTAGAAGTCCCGAGGTAATTGCGAATGGTTTTGATTAAAAATTTGTAGTAACATATATTTATTAACAAATTTTTGTACATATTTACATTGGAATAATGAATAATGAATGATGAGTTAATGTATTAATTTGTCAAAGGCTATCGACCAGAGGTCTTTCTGCCTGATTAAAAATTATTAATTATTACAATTAGCAGTCTATTACTTATAAATGACGAAACCCAATTAATTATTTCACTATTAACTCGAAACTCCCGTAATTTACGAATCAATAAGGTATGATTTACTTTATTATTTCACTTTGTTGAAATCAATATGAATAGCATCTACCTGATTACCATTTTCCAAAGCATTTGATAAGAAAGTGGTATATTTTAGAAGGTTTGAAAGAGTTGATTGCCCCGGGATGAAACCATTGACAATTTGTCCGAATAGATATTTGTCAAATGTTCCGCTACCAAACTATTAAGCAACTTAGGAAGAACCTACATACACCACGATATTTATCTATAGCGTTTCAACTACCAGTTTTACGTATAAAACAATTTTTCCAAACATAACAAAGATCTATTGAATAATTAAAATAAAGGATTGCATAAAGAGTAAACACATTTTTTTAATATTGTACTAGCTAAACCATCCGGACCAGTTAAGGGGTTGTCTTTCAACTTATTTATTGCATCAAAAGCGTGTTCCACAGTGATTATGTAGGGATTAACATTCACGTCGTCTTGGACTGGTTGATAGAAAATTTGAATGCTCGAAAGAAGTTCGTCAACAGATCAGCGATTTTTTGACCATTCGTAGCAGTTTCTTTCCAAGTGATATTTTGATTGGTATGCCATCCTCTTGCTTTACTACTACTTCTTACAAATTTCCAAAAATAATTTTAGGCCATACACTACAAATGTGAGTGTTGCACATCAAGAAATGCAAAATTTTTGGGGCTTCTTTCTTAGAGATATGACAATAATGATTAATTGGGAATATCTTTTTAAAGTATATAACCTGCCTTCTGCATAAGGAAAATCAATAAAGCATTGGTGTTAAACATGATGGAGCCAGCCTACACAGAAAGTTGCAATGGTAAATGTTCGAACTGCTTGCTCCAAACATTTAATTTAACGTTTAAGTATGAAGTTTTTAAAATCATGAGATGTTCTTTATATTGAAAAAATAAGATTCAAATAAAGAAACTTTATGAAAGTACTCAGTAAGTATTAAATTGTACTTTAATCAAAATATTACATTTTAATTTTTGATTATAGTATATAATGAAGAATAAAATATTAGACAATGCTATATGAGTAGTATTAAAACAATTATCCTATAATGTTCTTTTAAGGTAATATTTAATTTAGAGAGAGAAAAGTGATTTAAATAAAAATTAATCAATTACTGATGTACTATACTTTTATATTTTCAAATCTTGTTATGTTTGATTGTTAAGCTTTACATTACGTTCCAAATTTGCATTTTGTTTACAATATTTGATGATGACGAACAATGTTCTTAATGGCCATTCGAGCAAGCCAAGACAACAGCAATGGCCATCTCTCTACACTCCTTTTTAATGGATGCAAATAAACAATTTGGCGGGTTGCCTATTGCGAAAGCGCTACAATAAATTTCAATAATGAAGTTCCGGAAAAGTTGTGACATACTTTTTAGTTCCCGGTGCGGCAGTTCATAAGCGCTCCGTCACGTCTCCGTGCCGTCCCATTCCTCCTCAGGAACTTTCCGCCGCCTGACTGATTTTAATAACGGGCCTGTTTATTAATACCGACATGCATAATTTATTATTTAAGGGGTTTATCGTATAAATTCCTACATTAAATCTAATCTACAAAAGTAATTAGATATGTAGACAATGATGAAACAGTTACTAGTGGTTTATACAATAACTAAGAATGTAGTTTGGGATGTAAAGGTTTAAGTTTATTTCTCACATTTTAGTATTTCTTATCATGTGAAGCAAGGGGTTAAATTATATGTTACATTATTTAAATAGTATTAGTAGTGGTAGTAGTGTTTGACTATCGTCCTTCCGCCGTGTGATTAGTGTATTTGTGGGTGTAAATAAGTTTGTTACTTTAAAGAATCGCTCCCGTCACTCTAAAGCACCATAAATATCCCAATTATGAATGGTACCAGTTACCCATCCAACTGCTGACCCGAACCAACGTTGCTGCACGTAGTTTGGGGCCGCAACCGAATGCGCCACCACCGGCGTGTATTAAATATAATACTAAATGCCAAAACGATAATTTGATTTTTCAAGTACTCTTTTAATAAAACTAAACTAAAATCAACTAATTAATAAAAAAAAAATTGGTCATTTACACGCACGACTTTCCTTAATGATTGAGTTTAACCTTCACAAGGTCAATTTCAAACTAATAATAACAATCATGTGCGAAAACAATTATAATACGATTACATTATTAATATATTTTGCATATCAAGTTAATTGCGGGTCTGTTTAATGGTCACGAAACTAATTTCCGGCTACGTCTACGTAGTCTCGAGTCTTATAATTGCTCCAGTTAAATTCGAAATACATTATTATTCCCCGTTAATGCCATTATCTATGGATATATAGCAATATGTATGGCAGCACCTGCTATAAATTTAAATATTCTGCACACTGAATAGACATCAATTAGCGTAATGAATTATTAAATGAAATCAAATTGCTGTTAGTCTAAATCTGCGTAAATATTTGCACAATGAAGGTAAATTCTGCGTAGTAAACAAATTACGTGTCGGTAATTATGAGTTATTATGTTGTTTTGTTTAATTACTGGGGACAATTTGATATATAATACAAATACATTTATTAACAGCAGAGTATTTGGGTTTCATATTTTAGATTAATGTTTTCGCATGTTTTATTACAAAGAGAATGGAAAATATTATTGTATATATTGCTTATCCGTATATTCTTATAATTTATTGCAATGCATAGGATGCTATCCACCTTTTATGTATATTGGCTTTTTCTTTGCTAAATAGTGAGTAATTATCTAGTTAATTAACTTCATTGAAAGGTTAAACTACAGATAAATCTTGTGTACATAACTCTCATAACCAAATGTTTCTCTGATACATTAATTTTTTTTGTTATAAAATGTCCCAGACCTAAAGTGAACATATTCCGTTATTCAGTTCGAGTTATAGTATATGACTCTTTTCTTTTTTGGAATATTAAGTGAATAATGGATTTATTCATTTTTAATCTAACAAACTCTGATTATAAGTGTACAAATAATGTATGATGTTCCATTTTGTTGATTTTGAATATATCAACGAGTGTTCAGTTATTAATGTTTTAAATGCGTTCTCATTATTTTGGTCTCGTATAACATAAACTTCTTTTCGTCTTCCTTTTCAACAAAAGGTTATATAATTGAAATTAAAAAAAAACAATAATTTACTTTGCGGTCTCCAGTGTCCTACGTATTTTAAATTATTAGAAAGAAGCATCCACATTACTATGAGTTAAATAATCATGTCACATTTCCATTTTAATAATCGCTGTTGTCCCCTTTACGTTATTTGTTTACATAATATTTGATTACTATCTTAAATATGTCATGTGTTTAGTTTTTTCTGCATTTTATGTAGGTTTTTTGTAATTTGTTTCTTGTATGTATTTTTTTAGAAAAAAATACCAAAGATGTAATAAATATATATATAAATAAAATTTCATATCACTCATATAATATCTACTGCCATCTTTTTAGGAGGAATCTAAGCTTTAAATCAGAAGACGATAAAAGTTTCGGCAGATGCAGATGTTTGCTGTTATTTGTTTGCTAGTTTTGTTTACTGCTGCTAAAACATTTAGATCCCATTCTCTTTGATGAATAATGACTGCCTTTAGCAAATAACTAGTTATGCAATTATACAAGCATATTATGATTTTTATCTTATTGATTTTACATACAACACTGAGTCTGCTATAGCATAAAAGAACCAGGTCAAAATAAAAAGAAAGTTTACCAACCGAGTTCTAGTTCATAAAATTAGAGGGCACTGGTGTATATGGAATAATTGATGGAATGACATTCCAGTCGTCAATCTACTTTGAATTATCCGGTGAAGTTAAGCTAACCGTAAATAGAGAAAATACTCTTGACAGAACTTCTGGTCGACACACTACGGACTCGCTAACGTCAGCGATCGAAGTAAGCACAGCAGAAAGGAGCAACTCCACTCAATGCACACCTCGTCGGAGTTGGCGTACGCTGCTCAGATGAGTCTTCGATCATCGGGTGTCCCACAAGCCTCAGTTGTTATAAGAGCGGTAACTTCCAATTCACCAGACTGTGCATCAAAATTGCTAAAGGCTTACCAACCGAAACCAAGTGAGATATCTTCTGATCTTGCTTTAAACTTAATAATCGCAGATAAAATGTAAAAATATTTATATCTTCAAATGCGAAAACTAACCAACGAAAGCCGTGATTAGTCCATTTATTCATTATACGCCAAAATATTGGAATTTAGAAAAACGTAGCTATCCACAATCATCAGCAATCACTGTAAGGGAGACAACCGCGGAAGTTCAGTTACAAGCATTGCTAGGTCACACTTGAAAGCGTCTATTTGAAGTAGCTAAAGGTGTAATTAAACCTACTATAGCCACAGATTGTAAATTAATTGTTAAGTGAGGGTTTGACTAAACTTCGGGTATATATTACAAAGAAAAATTTTGTAAGAAAAGAAAGAACTTTGTGCCGTGGATTGTAATGATCTTGAAGTTGACATTAGCATAGATCAAAAATTGTCCTCCATACGAATTTGTACGCCTATTCGGTTGCAATTTTTGAAGGAGACATCTGAATATAGTTGTTTTGAACATCTTTACATTTAAATTTATTGATTTACAAATCAAATCACTTGTTTCTTTTTAAACTGTCCTTGACGGCCAAAATATAAAAGTTAAACACGGATTAATGTTTTGCTTGGTAGACGGTGAAATAACTGCATCGTCTCAGCGATGTTACATTTGCACTGCAACATGCAAAGATTTTCACAGCATCCAAAACCGTCCTCCATACAAAATTCTAAGCTTATTCAGTTGCAATTTTTGAAGCAGACCTCTGAAATAGTTGTTCTGAATATATTTATATTGAAAATCAAACCAAATCCCACGTTCCTTTTCAAACTGTTCTTGATGGCTAAAATATAAAAGTTAAACAAGGATTAATGTTTTGCTTGGTAGACGGTGAAGTAACTGCATCGTCACAGCATCAATGCATTTGCGAGTAGACAAATCAATGAAAAATACCTTTGTTTCGGGATTTCGTCACTGAATGCACGGATCAGATTCATGGAGTGGTTTGTGCATGTAGCATATAAATCTCACAGTGGGGAGGAAAGTAAAAAATGGCAATCCCACTTTGCAGAGCAGAAAGAACACGTCGTAAAACGTAAAGAAGCCATCCAAAAACAATTTTCTCAATGTCTTTGCTTGATTATTGATGTGCCTAAACCTGGATTTAGCCCATCAAATGACGGTAACACGACTAGACGTTTTTTTAAAGAAGAAATAACTACGGAAATATTGAGTATTGATAGAACCATTTTAGCGATGAGCACGGTTTTGTAATAAGCGATGTCGAGAAAGGGTATGCCGTCAATATTGAGCAATTCAAAAATATAGTCTCAATATTGCGAAGCGTTCTGTTGAATTGCACTCGTGGTAATTTCATACACATTGTGTTAATTTAGGATTACGCCATCATCGAAGCTTCACCGCTTCCAATTTCCAAATTTCGTGAAAATTCATCAAGAATGTTCCCATGTAAAAACAAATGTGTTCAAGCGACTCGTTATACTAATTTTTTCCCTGCAACTTCCAAAACCAGATGATGGTAAACCGTTACCACCGGAAGTTGCGGAATTATTAATTGTGCCACATATGTAATTAGTTACTCACTTATCCCGTGGTGAAACCATTTTGAACTATCTTGATTAGAACTCAAAACACATGGTTTCTTTCACAGAAACGAACTGTAAAACAAAACAAGTGTTTTCTTAGTTCTAATCAAAATACTTGTACCACCTTCAAACGAAAATATCGAAAGGTATAATAAGGACGATAACGAAGTGTCGAATCCGATTGCATTTATTGAAGTTACACCATTTCTATATGTTTTCGAAATCTATAAAATACATTTTGCACTATTTCCTATATTTTGAGTATATCATTTACCAAAAACCGTAATGGATCCGTTTTGAAAGATCAATACAGACATTTTCTATATGTTTAGGTAAATTTGATCCACCATAATCTAACCATCATTTTGAATTTACCATACTGGTAACAATTTGAAGAATATTCTTACATATCGTCATTTTTTCAAAATCATTTTTTATGACTTATTGCAATTATTGTGTTATTAATAATTAATTACTGAGTTATTAATATTTCAATTATTTCCTTATTATTTTACACCAGAATAGGTATTATAGTTATAGTTACTTCGTAATGATTTTTTAAGTTATCCTACATGGTCTAAACAATTAGGTATGGTCAATTATATATAGCTTGGCAATTTGATAACCGCTGTTGTCCTCTTTTACATCATAATATTTTCACCTATTCCCATTTCCTTTTTCGTCTTATATAACTTATTTATTTACCTCTACCACGTTTTCTTTAGGTGGGCATTCAAACATAAAATCAGAAGTAAGATGCAGTTTTCGACCTATGACTTGCTATGATGGTGAGTGACTGACCACTTTCAGAAAATAGGACATTGGTTGTTTTATTTCATATAATCTGATTGTAAACGTTATTCTGCTGTTTTCATTTTGTTAATTATGATGGATACATCAAACAGTGTTAATTAATAATACCCCAAACATTATATATGAATCTCTATGTAGTGATTGTTAATTCTGAAACTTTTTAATAAGATCCCGTCATCATCAAAAATAGCGTTAATTTAAAACTTTAATACGGGAGTTTCAATCTTTTAAATGTGGTGGTTGCATTTTTATTATGCGATCAGGATAATCACTTATTTTGTAATTCATAGTTTGTTTAGTAGCTTTATGTGTATAAGCCAAAGTTCACCTTATTTGGCTTAAGTTTTAGTTTTGCTGAGGTCTATTAAAATATACCTTCTAATTTCTTTTTTGTAACTGAGCCACTCAGTTTTTTTTTTAATTTTATTATAATAAGTACCAATAATTTTAAGTTAATACTCTCAAAACAACCATAGGTACCAAAAGAAAACATTCAATTTAAGCCAATCTTTAGTGTTTCGCACGTATTTTTCACTTCGCTAGTTTCAGTAAAACTTTGGATTGGATGATGTTGAAGTTGACATTAGGATCAATCCGAAATGCGAATTTGTGGGCCTATTCGGTTGCAATTTTTGAAGAAGCTCTCTGAAAATAGTTATATAATATATAATAACGGGTGTCCAACAATTATTGCAGTCCCGGGTGGCGTTGGAATCAAAAACGTAGGTCGATTCTTACATGTGCCAAATAAATGAACTGACATTTTAATTGTCAAACATAACCTAAACGTGCATTTAACAACACTTTAAATGCACGTTTAGGTTATGTTTGACAATTAAAATGTCAGTTCATTTATTTGGCACATGTAAGAATCGACCTACGTTTTTTATTCCAACGCCACCCGGGACTGCAATAATTGTTGGACACCCGTTATAATAATATATTTATTGATGCTGATTAGACAAAGTCCTTACATAAGTCAAGTACAATATAATATATAAATCCAGAGCTAAATTAATTTCTTAGTCTAATTATTATATGAATGAACCTTAAAATTAAATTATTCACATAAAATTAACACTTAAGTAACATGTTAAAATTCGGTCAAAGCCACCTTAAAAACAACGATGTTTGGAATCCAGCTGTGAGTAAAAATAATTTAAATTAACAAAAGCAAGGGCAAAACGTATAATTTAAATATTTATAATAAATTTAAAAAATTTAAATTTATTATTTAATTTTCTACAACGAACTAAAGGATTTTAATACATTTTATTAAATATTTATGTTAAAAAGTAATAAATAGAAAACGTAACGTTGTTCTGAACATCTTTACATTGAAAATCAAATCACTCGTTTCTTTCAAACTGTTTTTGACGGCCAAAATATAAAAGTTAGAAACGGATTAATCACTTATTCTGTAATTCATAGTTTTTTAGTAGCTTTATGTGTATAAGCCAAAGTTTACCTTATTTGGCTTTAGTTTCAGTTTTGCTGCGGTCTATTACAATAGACCTTCTAATTTCTTCTTTGTAAGTGAGCTCCTCAGTTTTTTAAAATTTTATTATAGTACGCACCAATAATTCTACAAGCTAATACTTTCAAAACAACCATAGGTACCAAAATAAAACTCTAATTTAAACTAATCTTTCGCGTTTCGTTAACCGAAAGTCGGAATTTACTCAACATCTTTGCCTCGGCATTTACTAATTTACTCTTTGTTTTAAAGATTTTCGAAAAAAAATTTGACAACTTTTGTATAATGTGGCTGGCAATCTTTGCAAGGATTTGATTATATTTTTGGCAGATTTCGCAGTTTATTTTTAATAATATTTGTTTAGACTTCAAACTTATTTTACACTTTTTGCAATTTAAAAAACATAATAGTAGCAAAAATAAGCCAATAATAGGCTAAAATATTGCCTAAAGTGGCTAAATACACTGCCGGTGAGGATACCATCATCCAGTAATATGGGTTTGAGTAGAAGAACACTACCTCAACTCCGCCTGCATGTTCCCTGCTCTAAATTGTAAAATATTTTGTAAATTTATATTAATTGTTATTATTTTTTTAAGTGAATATGATAGATAGATAGTATTTATTTATCCATTGTACTTACAAAAATTTATATACATATATAACAATATTTTCTTTCAAAAATTTTGATTGCACATGGAAAGGCTCGAGAGATAAAAGTATGATCTTCCATTCTTGCCCACTATTGCTTTGATGACACTGCTGCCACGTGAGGTTTCTTTGGTGGAGGTTGTTCCACCATTTTCTTGCCACGTTTGGCTTATATTTAATTATATTACTAATTAAAACACTTTAACTCTGTTTGTATAACACTGTATTTATTTTGTGACTATAGTTTCGGTAACTAAACGTACCATTATCAAACATAAAGTTTATTTTTAATTAGTGTTCAACATGTCTAACGAAGTAGATGCCTTAAAAATAGATAAAATTAATTATATTAGTTATGTCATATTTGACAGTTAAAGTATAGTCAATAAATCAGTATTTACCGTTGTTCAACTGTTTATTCGTTTTTGAAGATATTTGTCCAGCTTTTCGCCTAATTCAAATTTTGTACATATAGCTCTTAGTTAACTGTTTGTGATTCTAAATCTTTCTAGTTTCAAATATTTTTGGAAACTTGTATCCGAGTATTGCAAGTTTCGTATATTTAAAGATTTTTTAATAGTTTCAACTATTTTAAGCATTAAATATTGTTCCCCGTCAAGAATTTTGGATGTCATCAGCGTAGCGCAGTTGGCGATAGGGATTCGAGATTCACTTAAGAGTATTTAGCTCTTCGGGTTAACCATTGATACGATAATACCATAAAGGTGCCATCTATTGTCTAAACGCTGCATTAGATCATAAATGGGTGGATACCACCGATATTGTCGCTATTGACAGATCCTTTCAATATCGGTGGTTATCCACTCATTTGGGATCTAGTGCAACATTTAGGCAATAGATGGCACCTTAATGGTATTATCGTTTCAATGGTTAACACGGAGAGTCAAATAGTTAATCTCGATTCACTGTCTCCAACTGCGCTACGCTGATTAGATACAAAAAGATCGTATTTTTAATTATTACATTATTATTATTATTAAAATTGTCGCTTTTGACAGATCCCTGCAATGTCGGTGGTCATCCACCCATTTGAGATCTAGTGTAATGTTTAGATAATAGATGTCATCTTTATGATATCATCATAACAACTATTTTACTTATATATTAGCACATTCAAAAAATCTCAGCTATTTTCTGGACATTTCTATCTTTTTCTTGGCATTATACAAATTCATGTTCTTTTTAATTAAAAAATGCTTATGTGATAATGTGTATTATAATTTATTGGGAGAAGTCAACAGCATGATAAATCGGTAAAAATGTATTAATATAGATCAAGATTATTCAAAGATTATGAGAAATGTATTACGATAATACCAAAGTAAGCTTAGGTAATTCGTAAGTTGTTAGTCTAGGTCAAAAGAACGCTAAGGCAATACATATTTATTTGGGATAGGTCAGGAGTACGCTAGGGTAATTATTAATTTGTTATTCCAGATCAAGTGTACGCTAGGGCAATACATTTACTAGGGTAGGTAATGGATAATTTATTAGCAGTTAATTATTTATTAAATAAGAGAAAATATTGCTTATAAATTGAAAAGTATATTGGAGTAGATCTAGGGTACGCCAAGATAGCAAATAAATTAAGGGAATAGGTTAAGAGTACGTTAAGATATTGAACAATTCATATATTTTTTAAAGTAAAAGCAATGAAACAATGAAAAATTTTAATTAAGACATTTTCTTTTCAGATTTTTTAATATATTATTTAAAAAACATATATTAGAGTGTTGCAGATCATTAAAGGGAGTAATTCTATATCTGCTTCTAACTAATATAAAAATTATTACTATATTTTTTATTTTCAAATCGTTTTTAATTATTAGATTTCTATCAGAACATACAATTTTCAAAATTTAATCAATATTTAGAAAAGTTTGACCTTGATGAAAACCTCTCACAAATAATTCAAATACAATTTTAGGGAAACCATTCCTTAGTAAATTATTATTATTACACACATTAATGGATTTGATTTCGATCTTAAGTTAAATTTTAAAAATTTTAGAAAATATTAATCCAGTGTAGAAAATTATTTTCTATTTAAACAAGTTTCAGGTGGATTAAAAGCGTATTTAGACAATGGAAAACTATTGAGGTAGATTTATAGTATGCTAGAACAGTAAATAAATTATTGGAATAAGTTAAGAGCACGCTAAGATATCGAACAGATTTTATATTTTTAATTTAAATGAACAATATTAATTAAGACATATTTTTCACAAAAAAAATATTTTTAGTATTATTGAATAAATATCGGTGTATGTGTTGAAGATCAATAAATGGAGTAACTTATGAAGGATAACTATTTTTGAATTTTTCGTAACTAATATATTGTATCAAATACATTAATCCGGATTTTAACTTAGTTTGTATTTTGAAAGAGTTTTCAATTAATAGATTTATTTTAGGACATTTTAAATTCTCAAAACTTAATAAATATTTTTTTAAATACTATGAAATTTCAGGTTTCACTTAGACATTTTTAAATTAATTATTACACACAACCCTGTTGGGGCGAAAAATTAAATCTTTGAGACCCAATTAAATCATTAGAACCCTGGTAAAATAGATTTATATTTTAATAGGCTTTGGATAGGTAAACAGTGTGCTTAGATAATTAAAAGCTATTTAGGCTGGTCAATAATACGCTAGGGCAGTGAATAAATTATTGGGATAGGTCAATAGTATGCAATATTATTAATGATTGACACAATGAATAATGATTTCATTTTAACCTTCTTTTTTGTCTCATATATTGTAATATTTTTTCATAGAATCCTTCTTACTACAACATATCATCAGCAAATGAATTCAAAGCAGTTTAAATTTTCTGAGGAGAAAATTGCTACGGAAATATTAATGTTTAAAATGTAGAGGTTGTATCATCTTGTGAAAGGAATAAGCACTTATTTTGTAATTTTATTAATTGATTCGAAGGAATAGTAAGATAAATTAATAGGAGTTTTTAATTTGTAATGAATAATGCCTGTACTAATGACATAACAATTTATTGTGACTAAAATAAAGTGAAATATCGATATTAATTAAATATTATTATAAAGGAATTGTGATAAAATGTTTTCTAAAGAAATATTTATGTAGAAGAGCTTAGAGAGAGAAGAAATTGGGATATGCAAATCTTCAAAGCTAAGTGGAAACAAGAATTAAGGTTACGTTGAGGAATATGAGTTTTATTAATGAAATACGAAGAATGAAATTTATCTAAAAATAAACAACATTTAGGCTTAGGGAAATTATACTGTAGTGTTGACTAAATGTATTTGTATATTTTGTAGGAGTAATATTTATTAGATAATTTCCAGAGGGAGAGGGAGAGTTAGAATGGAAAATAAATTTTGAAGAGAAAAATTATGTGAAGTTAAATATAGAAATATCTCATTTATATAATAAATTTGATTAAAACACTTTGAAATATTGAAGAAATGTTCTAAGTGTTTTAATCAAAGTTATTATTATCTTCAAGTAACTCAATCAAACAAATGAATAATAAATTTATCTTGATTAATACTCTAATGTAAGCTACTAGATACATTGTTTATTAATTGTATTAAATAAATATTATTTGGTACATCTTGTTTAGTTTTTAAATGCATTATTAGTCTATGAATTAAGAAATAATAATTTAAAAATAACTAAGAGAAATCGTTGTTTCCTGAGGCATCTGCTTCGTTATACATTTTATTATATAATAAAAATACTTAATACTTTGTCTCTATAACTGTATTATACAGACAAAGTATTAATATTTTTTATTAAATAAGAAAAAATAAAAATTGTTTAGTTTTATACATATAATGTTATAACTAGATAAATATATCTGAACAATTCCTATATTTCAAAAGAGGGGATTAAGTGGGATTTCCTTCTACAAACTTAACTATCCTCAACTATAGCCAGAGGTTCTAAGGTAATATTACAGAAGCGCCTTGCAACTTCCCTCACCATGCAACTGGATCTTAATTTTAAATTCAGTTTCAAGTGTACTTGTTAGTTAAATATGTTCTTACTTAACAAGTTACAAGTTTGATTTTGTTAAAAATTCGATTTTATTAGCAGTACAATTACGTTAAAAATAATAGAAAAAATAATCTTTATGTGTTTAAATACTATGATATTTTATAATTAATAATAGATATCTAAAATATTCTCTAGATGTTTGCTCGCGTTTCAATTATATTTGTTAATTTATAAATATTTATCTAATTGGTACAATGAAACATTTAATATACTGTATACAATTAAAAAGTTAAAATGGGAGAAATTATCTTTAATGGTAATTAATATATGCTTTTACTAAATTAAATGAATATTATTAAAGAAAACCAAATATTTCGTTTTAAAACAAAAATCCGACCCACTTTCAACACATTCAAAGTTATAAACGTGTACCAATTAATTATTCCCTTACAGTTACGAATTTAGGTAACAAATTTCCTCAAACTTCAGAGAAATCTCCTCCCGTTGATGTATATTACCCCGAAACCAGCAACAAACACAAACTTGTATACATTCACACATTCATGCACGTTTATAGAAATATTGCGGATCCGGTAATAAATTCACCCTTTTGTGTATTCACGTTACGCCCGCGTAAATTTTCGAAATTTAATAACGCCACCCGCCGTGGTAAGCTTAAGTCCCATTGCGTTCCGTTTTTGCCTGGCTTTGGATCGCACGAGCAGGGTGTGGGTGAGAGAAAAAAAAAGGGATAAAACCTTATTACCTTTTCGCCGCTGTCCGAGGGCAGGTAGAATGTGAGGACCGTGAGGAATGAGATGCCCATGCAGGGGATGATGATGTTCACTGTATAAAATAACGTTTTTCTTCTCATCGTTATGTTGAACGTAATGTCGAGATATGGTTCATCACAGCAGGTGTAGAATTTTTCATTTCTGTAACAATCAATAAAATAATATTATATATTATTAGTACTTAATATAATTAATTTAAAAAATATATTTTAGGCAAATCCATTAAACTTTATGATATATAATTTAAAATACAGTTCTTTGATTTAAAAAATTAATTATTTTACTCACGTTAATACGAATTTTTTGATAAAGCTTAAAATAAATTCTAACATTTATATTAACATTATGTCCAAATACACACATAATCTTAAAATATTATTTATATTTGAACCTTTTATGTCTCTTATTATTAGAATTAATAGTGAAAAATAGCTATATAATATTTAAATTACCATTTAAATAGTTGGGAAAAATCGAAACGAAATTGAAATCCTCAAATAAACGCGAAGAGGCCCTATCGCGTCACCCCTCGCGCCCCTCCGATAAAAGTCATTACAGTTTCTCCGGACGCTGAAAGCTTTATCCGGTATAATTAAAACGGAAAGCTCCCTCTAAGCCTAAGAGGATTCTTTTGTATTTGTATAAAGCGAATCAATAAACCCTGATCGCTATTTAAGGGCCGCGCTTTCATCGATATCGGCGATACAAAAATTCCTCCACTCAGTATTAATCAAACAAATCGAATCGCACACCTTCCAATCAATTAATTGGAAAAAGTGAATCGCGAAAGCTTTTACCGGAAATTAAATTTTATCGTTTACTGCGGGGAACCTTTTTTCAAGGCCAGGCGATAATAAATAATGATTGTATCGGAACTAATTGTATATTGATATATTATAATTAAATTGTTATTTGCACCTTAATTAAATTAAATCTTCCAGTCTTTGATTGCGTTTTAAACTTAAAACGATTAAGGTCGGAAAATGTACACTTTGTCCCTTAGAGGGAATTATATAATTTTCTTTAATAAAGAGCAGCTATAAAACGTAATGTAATGTAAAATGCTTGTTGGGATTATGTTTTACATTATGTTATTAATTTAATTATTAAATGCGTCGAGTGGACTATTATTTAATTTACCTGATTTAATTACTGAAACGAAAACAGTATTTACATATTTTCTTATCTACGTTTTTCAAACATGATTGGCATTATTTAATTATACATTAAAAAAATAAAGATAGTAAAATACATTCTGCCCGCTAGAGTGCAACTTAGCGTAAGTAAGAATATTAGATAAATAAATTACTACTACTTATTCTTGCTTCAGCTACATTTATATAAGAGCCACTAGCAGAATTGAGCTTAGTGATAATAAATTATGGATAGTTCTGCGACTTATAATTGTTCCAAGCAAATTCCGGCCGCCGAAGATAAAGAGCAACAAAACCAGAGGGAAAGAGATGATAAAAGAAAACCGTTCTGCTACAAAATATTCCAAAGCTAACGTTAGTTGCTTAAACTAGTATTAGAAATTTAATTGAAATCTTTTATACATCTACAGAATAATTAAATATACAGGGTGTTCCGTTAATGTGGGGAAATGGCTGGAACATATATTCCTTGGGTCAAAAATGATGATTTAACACAACTTATCTATATCCAAAAATTTATGGTTAAGCCGGAATTTGTCTTCAAAGTTTCAAACATTTTTATTTCTTTTGTTTATAACAATTGAACGCTTTATTCGATTTTTTTTAACCGTAAATTTTTGGATATAGATAAGTTGTGTTAAATAATCATATTTTGACCCCAGGTCTAGCCATTTCCCCGCATTAACGGGACACCCTGTATAATAGATAAAGCTGTACTTTTTAACCAGGACGAATAGATTTAGGTAATAGCTCTTGACCGAGTTATATAAAAACTAGAATGTGGTAGAAACAAAAAAATCTTATATGCTTGAGTTATGTGTTTATGATTATACTTTAAAAATGTAATTCAATTGGCTGTAAGGAGGGATTTGGGCCCAAAATGTGTATTGGTATAAGCTTTTTTCCTACGATGTATTTTTTCGTATTTCGTAAAGGGACTAATTTTGTGTCGTTTTAGGCATAAAACATTCTTAGGCCTTCCCCTGGATTCTACGTATTCGCGTAGAATCTTTTGCATAGGAGCCTCAAAGTCCCTAAATTTCAATTGTTTATCGGTTTTGCATGTTTTGCATGTTAGCAAACTTTTATCTCGAGTTTAGGAGAATTATTTTTCCTAATAGGCCTCTAATTAACTTTTGTTCGCAAGACAAGGATTTTTTTTTGGTTTAGTCTCTATTGGAAGTGCAACTGAAGGTAACCGTGTTTTTCATTTGTGGCGTTTTCCACTTGTGAGTTTATTATTTTTGTTTGTCTTGTGAAAGGGAAATTTTAGACTACAGGCACTTTACGATGAAGTTCTAACCCCGGGCGCTTCTGACTCCGAAGACGAAGGTGCACAAGACATAATTAACGAACAACATACAGATACGGAGAAAGAAGAAACAGATGAAGATGGAAACTAATCAGATACTTTAAGTCTAACTTCTATGTTTTTTTTTATGGAGGAGATGGAACTAAGTGGAAAAAGCATACCCCATGCCAACGAGTTCGAACAAGGTAGCAAAATATCATTACCCAATTGCCTGGTGTTTGTGCAGGTGCAAGAAAAGCAAACACGTCAATTCCCGAATTTTGGTCAGAGGAGGGCTTAGGGTTCCAATTATTTCCTGCTAGCTTATCTTAGCGAAGATCTATGTTTCTGATTAAGTGTATACGTTTAGACAATATCGATACAAGGGATGAGCCAAACAAGTAGGATAAACTTGTTGACGTTAGAGGCATATTTGAAAAATTCAATGAACGTTGTAAGAAATATTATAATATTGATAAATATGTTACTCTAGATGAAATGTTGTTAGAATTTAGTGGAAGATGTTGCTTTCGTATCTACATTCCTAATAATCCCAACAAATATAGGATCAAAGTGTTTCCTTCAGTGGATACAAAAAAAAACATTTTACACGTCACATTTGAAGATCTATGCTGGAAGACAAACTGAAGTTCCCTTTTAGATAGACAATTCTGTAAGAGCGTTCATTCTAAGAATAACTAACCACATATCAGGAACTGGAAGGAATGTTACCATGGATCGATGGTTTACTAGCGTAGAAGCTGTAAGTCGGTTTTTGCATGATCACCGCCTAAATGTAGTTGGCACAATACAATCCAGTCGAAAGTCTTTGCCGAAAGAAGTTAAAAATGTTAAAGATAGACCTGTAAAGTCTTCATTTTTTTCATTCCAAGTCGATATGACACTTACTTCATTTGTCAAAAATATATTTATATGAAAAAAAAGGCAAAAATATTTGTAATATTAAAAAACTAAGGTTCCAAAAATTCTACAGTTCCATAAAAAGCGGTGCCGATAATAAATAAAACGAACAATCCAGATGGAGAATTTTCAAAAATCAAACAACTATTTTTGGAATGTTTGGGCAAAGACCTAGTGATAGACAAAATTATACTAGGAGCGAGTATGAGAAATCTATAGCGGAATGTAAGGCTATCAGCGGCTAAAAAATTGATGTCACAGAAGAGCCCCGACTGACAACTTCAACTGCTCGAAGGAGATGCAAATCCTGCAAGGATCGATCAAGATATTCGTGCAAGTTTTGTGGTTCCTCTATTTGTGTGTTTCAAACGAAACCATGCTGCGCAACTGTGCGAGATTAACGAGATTTTCCATTCAATATTTTCTGTGTCAAATTTATGTACACTAATTTTATATTGTTTTACACTTATTCAACTAATACTCCCAAATTATTGTTTTTTTTTACAACTATTTTTTCTCTTAGCAGTGCAAAATAGAAAATAGACCAGGATAACAAATACATACCTGAAACTGAGCATATTAATGTGTTATTAGGGAAAAAAAGTAAAACACAGTTTGGGTCTCAGAGACCCAACCCGTCGACCGGAAGGTTAAACGAGAAAAAATATGACTTGATCAATACTTTAAATTCGTGCTAATGTTTTCGATATTGGTGAAAGTCGTTACGAGAGAAATCTGTTATATAACTTCAATATAAGAAGATTCAATTAGGTATTAGATTGATCTAATTAGTTATCATGTTGGACCACGTGTCTACGCGACTAATTAAATTTGCGTGCATCAGGGCCATCTGCACTTAGAGAGTACTGACAATCTACAGAAAGACTCTCACGCAGAAGAACTATACGATGCTGTCAATATTTTCCGGCCCGAATCCGCGACCGGTGCACAACTGGCAAATTATTATGCAACCGACCAATCGTGCTCAAATACCTGAGTGCTCAGGTTCATGTTTTACACAATTACAATCTAGGGAAATATACCGGATATACACACATAGTTGGATAAGGTTACAAATATTCTTTCTACGCTGGTAAAAGACAACCCGAATACCAAGACTAAAATCAAAGAAATTGGCCAAGCATTAAAAAGCCTGGTAAACCAAAGGCAGGCACGATATGAGAGGGTCATTGAGGGTCTGACCGATGCCTCCATGGAGACAAAGAAAGCCGCGGTCGAAGAGGCGTCACAGACGAATGTGACACCAGTAATAATTGTGACGCCAATATGAAGGAGAAGCTCTTTAGCTTGTCAAACAAGATCGTAGAGTGGATTGGTAGGTAAGGGAGGGACAGACCGCTTGTAAATCCACATGGAAGTGTGTGGTAAGAAGAAGGAGCGCCAGGAAAGACAAGCAAGCGGAGGCGGGAAAACCGGTCTTGGAGAGGTGGAAAAAATTCCACTAAAGAGCCCAAGAAGAAAGGACCATCAAATCTTCCAATCAGTTTGAGGCCAACCAAGATAATGGTTGAGATCAAAGCAACTTGCTGCAGCTCGGTGCTTAGAAAACTGGAAAGAGGTTTGGCACTGATTCGAAAAACCTAGCCAAAAACCTGGTGTTCGATTTCAGAAGAGGGACCAACGGCGAGGACGCTAGGAGCAATATTGGCACAATAATTGAGGATGAAAGAAGGGCGATGATAACCAAAGGAATCAGGGTGGTCGCTAAGGTAATAGTTGTCTTTGAGGAGACCAACGAGACAGAGATAGTGTCTGGTGGGGAGTACTCGGAGTAAGAGAGGTCATCCAGGTCAAGTGGATCCACTGGTACTAAAAGAGCCTCTTTGAGAGACTTAAGGACGCGCTTCGCAAAATCATAAAGAATGGGAACGTGAGAGTGGGTTGGTGTATGTGTAGGGTCCAGGCATGGCCGGACAAGCCTGAGTCGTGCTAGAGGCGTCAAAATAAAAGGGGTAGAAAGTGCGACGAGGAAAAGCTTATGGATAGGAAAGTGTGGGCCATATCAGGATACAGGACCCAATTCTGATCACTTCAGGAGAAGCGCTACCTGCTCCATCTTCCAAAGGAAGGTAAAGAAATTGAAGGCAGGGAGAAATGGGGGGGAGAAGTACACGAATAAGTCAGTATGAAAACGCACATGCAGTCACCAATATCCATTATCCAAACGAATCTTAATATATGCCGCTTACGATGTGATAGACGTGGGCGCATCGTGGCTAAAGGACGAAGACGATAGTGACGTGGCCATAAAGATCGAGCCAAAACTACCACAAGTTCTGGCAGCCAAAACATAGGCATAGCTTGGGTTAGAGTAACTGAGATAGCATTAATCGTCTGCTACCTCATTAAAAGCCATGCTTGAAAAATGGGCCGATTGGCTCGACCGACCTACGGGACTGGTTCAGTGATAGTCGCCGGGGAACTCAAAGACAAAGCCCCACACTGGGGACCTGCACGTATGGACCGTAGAGGTGAAATGCCCCTGGACACTGTGGCTAAACTTGGAGCCAGCCAAAGTAGGGAACTCTCCAACTTTTCGAGGGAACAACTAGGTGTCCGTACTGTATGTGACACCAGTATAATCCGGACACGACGTAGCATTAGGCAGGTCGACCAAGTCCCTGGGGGTTACAATCGAGACGAACGGGAGCATATCACGTCACCAGGGCCACCTTGCGTATTGGCGAACATCGGCGGCCCGTTGGAGGGCAAGAGAAAGTTGCTGCTTGGAGTAGCAAATAGGGACAAGCTACGCGGTGCCTTGAGAGCTGGACAGAGGCTATTTCTACTGAGGCCGCCGAAGTACTGGCGTCAGTCTTTCCTGGCTTGGGGATCATGGCGAGAGACTAAGTATGGCTACGAAGTGCGGACCGACTAATAGCGCAGCAAAACGCAATGCCCAGCAAAGACTCATTGATTAACTATTGATAATGAGTACATTATACTTGAAATGTACATCTAGTGATGTGCTACTGTTTAAATACAAGTTACTTCACGTAACTCAAAAAATATATTTTTGAATTCTAGATATCCAGGTATTATAAGATTAGTGCCTGCGGTGATTCCAGTTGATTGTTGCTAAGTTTTTTTCCACATTTTGTCACTAATTTAATTTCCGTGGCTTCTAAAATGATAAGCTTAAATTCTATTTGGCAATTATGGAGAGGTGTAATTTTTCCTATCGTGTGCTGGTTAGTGATACAGAGTTCTGATATGCTCTTCTGGTTGTTCTTGTTCTTCAAATCTCGTGTTAAAATGTCTTCCTATATGCCCAATATACCAGGAGAATTTAATTATTAATGGAACACATTTATTTTTTTGGCCAGATTTGGTTGAAAAACCTGAATATTTCATGTGGAACATCATTTAATATTCTCTCTTTGTCTCTTATAGTTTTTTAGATTTCCGGTAAATAACAGAGCTATACGTAGCTGTTTAAATGTCGTCTGTAACGTAGATGCTGGGTTCCGCCAGGTCTAACCGAAGACTATAAAGAGCAAAGGAGAATCATCTGAGCGGAATTGCTTACTTGGTATGATGCTGAGTGTGACAATTTTTTCTCAAACATTGTTAGAGGCGATGAAACATGGGTTCATTTCATCGAACCCAAAACAATACGGAACTCAATGGAGTGGCGCCACACCTACTCCACTACCAAGAAAAAGTTTAAAGTCATACTCTCAGCTGGTAGAGTCATAGCTATGGTTAAGGGTTTATTATGTTTAATACCCTTCCCCACGATTAAACGATCAACTCTGAAATGTATTGTACTATTCTTTGAAAATTGAAGAAACGGTTTCAGAATATTCGTAGGTACAAAAAGCCGAACGAATTTCTCTTTCTTCTTGACAACGAAAGAAAGGAGCTCACATAACGTCCGTGGACTCTTCTTCCTCATCCACTCTACAACCTTAATCTCGAACAGTGATTTTCATCTGTTTGGCCCAATAAAAAGCGCAATCCCTGGGAAGCACTACATTATTGATGTTATTGATAGACTAGTATCGTGCAGGCATATAAGCCCTCACGTTAAAGTGGCGTAAAACCGTAGCATTGAATGGAGACTCCGTTCAAAATTAGTATTTTGTAGCAAAATGATTGGGTTATAACATGGTGTATTTGAATGGTGAATATACTTATAGTTGTTTCAGAACAAAAATGTTTTCCATTATTGATTGATTCTCCCTCGTATATTGCGCCGCGTGTTTGGTAGTCTAACTGTTATTTTGTTATTTAATTTGTCCTGGTTCCCTAATTTATTGTTGCTGATAGACTTCCCTAGGTTGTTTTTATTTACTTGGATGGGTGTGATTTAATTTCTGCTGAGTTTGTATGGTGTTTCTAATATAACATATTTAAGAGCACAATAATTTATATCCTCTCCTACCGTCGATTTTCCTTTGTATATTAATTTAGTAACAATTTTTATTTTTTCAGTATTCGCCCGACGATTTTCTCTTTGTAGCCAGTGTTTTTTTGAAATTACTATGTACGGAATTCCTTTTCGAAGTCGTCTTTATGTAGGGGTATGTTTATAAGTCTAAAAACGTATGAGTTAAGAGCTGAATATTTAATTGCTGTCGATTGTATTTCAACCAATCGACTTGGGATGATTACATTGGTGGTGTTTGGCCTCCTGTAGATTTCATTGATTGAAATTGTAGTTGTTTATGTTAGTGGTTTAACCTATAAAATTTAGGGTGAATAGTAATTATATATTTTGATCTCATATCTTAACTTCTAAGAGCGTTTGTGTAGTCTTTCTTATAGTAGTTATAAAGTCTATAAATTTATATATTAAATATTGTTTGTGCATCTAATTGGTCAAAATTTAATAACTTTAGAGATTTGTATTATTTATGTATTTTGATAATTACAGATAAATTATGATTTATAGCTGGGACCAGCTTTTACGTCCCTTTTTTTGCAATCATAACCTAGTTATCAAATATTAGTAACAGCCGAGGAGTGAGGAGCCTAATTTAACTAATTAGATATACATTTTTCGTAACCGGCTGCGTTTCTAAATTACATAGCGGGGACGTCCTTAAAAAGGTTTTAGTCAAAGGCATCCCCGTTGAAAGGCACCCCTTTGTATATTTGATGTGCGTAATGTAGCGTTTTAAAGTTTGAAACTTTGCGTGTCGAGCGAAACCCGGCGAGAATTCGAATGTCACATCGCGCAACTTTCAAGGGGGCCTCGAATTTTCTCCACTCCTGAGGCACTCTCGGCAATTTTTGGGAAACGCCGTTTCAACCCGAAATTTATCTGTATAAATAAATACACTTCCATTTACACTTGTTAATCAACACTGTTGAGAGATGCGAAAAAGATTTTATAAAACGATGGATGCACGTAATTTTATTCATAGTAGAGGTTAATTAAAAATTTGATTAAAAATTGTATTGATGCTTCAAAATAAGCAAAAAACGTATCTCTTATTAATAGGTTTTAAGCCATATAACTGTTTAAATAAAATCAAAAATATTTTTTCCTACTGCATAAATGCGATCAATTGTTTGCGGGATGTGGTTAGTTTAAAACCGATATTAAGCTGCTCCTTATGTAGTAATAACATTTCAGTTTTTTGTAACTTAAAATTTACATTCTGATTTTATAGTATCTCATTATCAATTCTATAGGTTTTCCAACTTTATCTAATAATGACCTTTTGAAACAAAATATTTAATACATTCGTTTAGGTAAAACAGATGTTATGCATACAGAGTATAATAATGGACCTACCACTAGGTCTAAAAATTCCAATTTATGGAAAAGCTTAAACAAAACTAAAAGATGATAAAATGTATTAAAATCCTTTAGTTCGTTGTAGAAAATTAAATAATAAATTTAAAAATACGAAAACATTTCGTGAATCTACAACAGTGAGTCTTACTAAGACTACAAAACAAATTAATTTGAAACAACTACTTCTCTGGCTAGTACCTCGACAGACGTTGAATAAAACTAAGTTAATTTGCGTGTTACGAATAGTACAACTATCAAAGCAACACTAATTTGAATGAAATTATTTCTGTTGAATAAACAAATAAATGATAACATGTATTTTAGATTGTTTAAATATGACTATAACATGAAAAATTATGCACAAATTTAAAAGATGATATTGATGATCAATGTGATAGTTCATTTCAATAGAAATTAGACAATCGTCAATGTTTTTATACTATAATTTATAATGTTTATAAGAAAAACGTTTAATGTTTTTATATGACAATTTATAATTATTATTACCAGATTGCAAACATTGACAATTGTGTCATTTTTCCATCGCATTTTAACATTATTGAAGTGTTACAAACAATAGATTTTAAATATTTGTGTATAATAGACCTCTGTTCTGATACTAGATGTTATCCAAGTATATACTACAGTAAAATAAATATACTAATAAATCTGTAAGATTATATCACACGCAAGTATAATTTACATACAGGAATAAACGATGCGGCGTGTTACATAATTTCGGGGCGATGTGTTAATTAATTTTCCAAATTCCAACACCTCAAGCCGCAAATTTATGAGGGCTTAATAAATTAAACATAAGATTAAACCTGAACTAATTCATATCTTTGACAAATATTTGCATAGAGTAAGTCCGTGTGTTTAATTAACTTGGAGAGTTCCCGGGCCTACAATGACTTGATAGCGATTTTGGACGCGTAAACAAATGAATCAATTAATATTAGATTAAATTTCACACCTACCAGTTTTACTCATATTATATTTTACGTTATAATAATAATAATAATAATCAATTTATTCAGCATAAATACATAGTAACTAACATTAAACTTTAAGATAAAAATCTAGTTGATACGGTACTGAAAATCGTCAAAACAAAAAAAAAACAAAACTAATGCATGTAAACTTATTTGCTATACCTAATTATATATTTACAATTATTGAATCAATAATTAACATTCAGTTTTGTTGGTCTCTGATCTTTAAAACAAATTCATTAACCGAGTAAGGTTCAATATTACTTATTAATTCAAAAGCCATCTTTTTAAATTTTGTGAGGTTATTAGAGGCCTTAATAACCTGCGGCAGCAAATTATAAAATCTAATACAGGCATATAATGCGCATTTCTCTGTTTGCGATAGCCTATGTTTAGGATATAATAAATCTTCTTTATGTAGTGAGTCCTCCCTATTACTATTTTTAGTGAATAATAACTTATTTTTAAAGCAGAAAAGAACGCATTCAAACACGTAAACTCCAGGCACGGTAAGAAAATTGTTTGATTTAAACTTTGTTCTACACGAGTCTGTATATCCCATCCCGGATATTATTCTAATTGTGCGTTTCTGGATTTTAAATATTTCATCTATGCGACCACTCCCCCAATGAATAATTCCATATCGTATTACAGAAAGAAAATTTGCATGATACACATTCACTAATATATCTTGAGATACATTTCCTTTTAATGTTCTTAAATTATAGCATTGCTTACAAAGTTTTTTTTGCAAACATTTTGGATTTGTTCAGCCCATGTTAGTGTATTATTTGTATAGAGGCCTAAAAATTTGACACTTGTTTTTATATTTAGACTATTACCATTTTCTAGTGAAAGTTGAGTGAGGGAATTTTTTTTTTATTTATAGTTGTGAAATATATGTACGACGTTTTGTCTGCATTCAGTATGAGTTTATTTTGTATACACCAATTTTTAATTTCCTGAAAGGTATTTCTTAATTCGATCTTTAACCCAGGCATATTCTGTGCAGTTACTAAATTATTAAAATCATCTGCAAAACCACTTGTATGATGTCTATTACATACATTCAACATGAAAATATCATTTGTGTAAATTAAAATTGCATCACACCTGTATTTACTGCAATAGTATCTGACCTAGTTTTTTTACCATTTCTTATTAACTCAACAATTTGCTTTCTGTCACACAGATATGATTGAAACCATTCATATGGTACTCCTCTAACTCCATATTGATACAATTTTGTAAGTAATATTTTATGGTCAACGCAGTCGAAAGCACATGAAAGGCCAAGAAAAATTCCACATGTCAAATCCTCGTCTTCCAGGCTCATAGCAACTTTATGAAAATAATGATACAATGATACATCAATACACCTATTTGGAAGATATGCGTATTGACTCTTATGCAATAGCTTGTTCTTATTTAAGAATGTTGTAAGTCTATCAGCGATTATAGTCTCGATTAATTTAGAGAACGCTGGTAATATAGTAATTGGTCGATAATTATTAAGTTGTTGTTTATCCCCGTTATTAAAAAGTGGCTTTATTAGACCATATTAAAAAACTTGTGGAAAAGTACCATATTTAAATGATTTGTTAATTAACTTACATAAAGGATCGACTATTGTATGGATTGTCCTCTTTAATAGATGATTTGAAATATTGTCAATTCCGGACGTTTTTTTGTTATTCATATTTAAAGCGTATGTTATAACCTCTTGAGGTGTTACCGGATGAAGATAAAAACTATTTTGATGAATAGTTATATTATGTACAAAAGCTACTTTTGGAAGGTTTGCTGTGGATATTTTACTTTTTTCCGCAAAATGAATATTAAAATTATTTGCCAGTTTCTTAATGTCATCCATGTCAATGTCTATTGTTTGTTCTACTATTTTACCTGTTAATGTTTTTATTACATTCCATGAAGCTTTTATTCTATTGTATGAATATAATATTTGATAAATAGAAAAAACACGAAAATATTTTCGCAAAATCTACAACGTAAATGACATATATTTTATTATAATATTTGATTTTCGTATTATTTTCTCTTCTCATTTCTTAATTTTGTGTCGTATTGTGTTTGTAGTCTTTTAATATATTTACTGCCTTAGGTATATAAACAGATATTATGCTAAATATTGCTATTTTATTTTTTAGTTCCATAATTTCTTTTGTGTTAAATGTAAGCGTTTTTTATGTTTTCTTTTCGTTACAAGAGGAAAAGCTTCATAAAAGTAGTTTAAATATGTAGTTATAAAATCTGCAAATTGTTGATTGATATCATTGTGCGAGTTAAGAATATCCCATGTTTCTTCTTTTATTCTATTACAGAAATACGTTATTTTTTCATCATTAATTAAGTAAAATTTTTCTGACCCTATTTTTGTACGTACATAATTGTCAATATTTACAACTTGCGCCGCATGATCAGATAATCCCGCATGTATAACTCGTGCATTACAACCGCTGTAATTAGTGATTACATTATCTAAGCAATTTTTGGCTCTCGTAGGTTCATATATTAATGTTTTAAAACCATTTGAATTAAGCATATTATTGAAAGTACATGTTTCATAACTATATACTAACGTGTTGATGTTGAAGTCACCAACAATTATGAATGGTGTATTTTTATTATAAAGAAAGTCAAATAATATAGAGAGTTTCATAAAAAAACTGTTTTTGTTTAGTCCGTTTGTATATAATACTATCACTAAAATCTCCTTTTTGTTGAAAACACACATCGCTCCCGCACATTCGAAAACTTCCTCTTCTGAAATATTTTCTAGTTCTTCAACCGTCTTTGTATTTACGTGTTTTGCTGTATACATGGCCACACCCCCATGTTTTCTTGTGGTCCTGCAATAATAAGCAGTAAGATTATATCCAGTGATATTGGTAGATTTAATATTTGTGTCTTGCAACCAACGTTCAGATATACATATTACATCCACGTCTTCTTCATCAAGTGCAAATTTATAGATTTGATTTATTTTGTTAGTTAATGATTGGACATTTTGATGTATAACTTTTATATATTTTGGTTTTGAATTATTCCCTGCCTTTTGTTTTAAATTTACATGGTGTAAGTTTGTTCTTATGTTGGCTTTTATATTTGTATCATTTTTATTGACGAAAAAAAGGTATTACTGTTTCTGTAGACCCGGTTGACTTATTAATGCTATTAGAATTATTTCTTCTCTTGCGATAAAAATTATTTATGAACGTCCCTTTTGGCCAGAATCTTAGATTAACGATTTCGCTCATGGCATTTTTGGGAATTCTTACTTTAAAAGATGCACAGTCGGCTTCCTCATATTTTGGCTTGAGTTTTTCAATAATTGATGTTACAGCTCCATGTTTCAAAATATATTTTTTTAATTGATCACATGTAACGTAATGGTGTAGACGGGAAACAAAGGTCCATTTCTTATCATTACTTATAGGTAAATCCATATCTTCAGATGCGCCGCTAAAGTGCACTATCGATTTTCTAGATGGTTTCCTTTTTATTACATTCCATTCCTGAGTCGCTTGTTTATTTTGATTGGTTGAAATATTTGAATTTTCTTGCTCTTTTCCCAAAACTACTGTCGCTGCTTTGTCTATTCAAATCTTTTTTCGACAATATATCAGTAATATTTTCCATTCTTTCAAACTGAACATCCTTTTCTAATTCATTGTTTTCGACCTTGTTACTATTAAAGGATTCTGTATTAAAAGAATTTGATTTTATGCCATCTGTTTTTGGATAACTGTACTTTCTTGGGCTGGATTTTACAGATTTCTTTTCAATTGATTCAGAGTTCTTCTTGAATGATCGATTTGGAAATTTTTCATTGTTTACCAATTTTCTGAGGTTAATAATTTCACTTTCCAGATTTTCAATTACCTTGTCTTTATGTTGAATGGTTCATTCCTGTTTTTCTAGAAGATTCTTGATTGCTGTAATATCTTGTTTCATTTGCCAATATAATTGCAGACTACTCTTCTGAATTCCATTTTTCTCACACGCTGAACACGCTGGTACACCAAACTTATTTTCCGACTTGAAACACTCTAGATGATAGCACATTTCACATATAAAACATGTTTCACCTAGCTTCTCCTTTAAATATTATTTATTCCAAGTATTTCTTAGATATGTTCTACTTGCGCACGCTTTTATGGTATTAAAATCGTACCACAAAAAATAAAATAAAAGAAGATAGTGTAAATAATTTAATTTTTTATCAAGACATAATTGCTTAAAATTAAATGTTGTCGGAATTTACTTCGACTGCGAATAGCTCATTTCACCTAGTGCAAAAACAACTGTAAGAATATACAATTTTTGAGACCAGAAAGAGGCTGATCGATCTGAGCCAATACGATTGTATAGTCAATATCTGTGTTATGTATCCATCATTTTGTTTTTATAATTATTATGCATATTATTATTCTAGATCTATCTACTTCGAAAATTAACTATCGCAATTACATGGCCTTTGTATGCAGTATCTAAATCTGAATATTTATCGTAAATTGACATGCGAGTTCTTCAGGTTTAAATATTCAAAATTTTATCGCTGGTTGGATGATAGGACGAATAGTTCCAGTTCGGTTCATTTAATATGCGCGGACTTCCGTACTTTCTTGGATTCAATATAAAAGAAAATTTCAAGTGACAATATCGCAGAAATTCCTTTCATTAAAGCGCAAAGTCAGAACTCGGCCGGAAGTTAAATAGCATGTCCGAACAACAGTTCGCTACCAATTAAAATCCCCGATCCTGGCAAACATTCCACGTGCTAATAAAATTAGCAGCGGAAGACAATCCGCGACTGGAAATTAACTCCAAACAAGGGCAACACTAGGCTTAGGGGTGTGGGGCTTCTTAATATCGTGAGCATCGAGAGTACTGCACTGCGCGCGGCAATTTTATTTGGACAGACAATGCAAATAGTTTTAAATATTTACTTTGGAACTTATTACTGCGTTTTGCCAACTTCCGTTTAACGATCAAACTTCGAGCACACTTTGGCGATACCGCGTAATAAACGTCGCCCGTACTTCTTTTTAATTAGCAATTGCGCTGGAGCGCGGCGAGGTCGTAAAATGTTGCCGGTATTCAATTTCAACTTTTTCTGCTTTGATTTCGAAAAATATTAGCGCTATTATGTAGACGGCAATATGCAATTTATAAGTGCTACCCTACTTATAACTTTGAATATGTATTGCTTGCAAAAATAATCAAAGACTAATTAGGACTATTACTAACAAATAAAAAAAAATGGAATATAATAACCATGCTAAATATTATTATAGTTTATGATTTCTGGCCAAAATTACAAGTTATAATATGTTAAAATGTATACATCAAGAAACTGATTATAACTGCCAAATTTAATGACAAACTATTAAACAAGAAGTTTAATTGTTAACAAACTTACCTAACAGCAGGTACTTCTAGGATATCCCACTCGACCGACATGTAGAACTCGGAAAGGTCGACCCCCACCTCCACCACGTTGCTCCCCGCCTTCTCGTCCATGTGCCTCAGGTCGACCTACCCCAAGAAAAACACCGATTAAAAAACCTTCAGAATACACATAATCCCTGTCTAGACACGCACTAAACACCGAAAACACATCCAAAAACCTCAAAACAAAAATAATGGAAATATTCTGTACACAGACGTATGTATGTATATATACACGCTCGCCCTCGTTGATCTACCACCGAATTAAAAAAAAAAGTACGAACAACAACAGAACAGACCAAACACAAAAAAAGAATGTATAACAGAGTCGTAAATCTGCGTCGACCCTAGAGGAAAGCCGTGCACATTTTCACGTCCCTCTGATAAATTTGCGACCCTAATCTGCATATTTCTGGTGGGGAAAAGGGGAAAAATGTGCGTGTTAGAGGGAAGAGAGTTTATCTAGAGATGTTTAGGGAAATATGTTGGAAATAATGTAATTTGCATGGAACGGCACATTAGCATATCTAGACGATCGGGTTCCTCTTGATTTATGTCCCTTCGTATATGAAATTAGTGTCGTCAACATTGTTATTTGTGTAGTTTTTAGGTAGGGAAATGGAAATGGTCGTCACCTCGGCTGTAGCACATTTAAATTATTTCGTGTGAATATCGCGGTGAATTAATGCCTGGCTATTATTTCAAGTAACTTTTGATTGTATTAAAGTATGTAGCTTTAGGGCCGTGCTTTAATGCTGAACACTGTAACACATTCCATGGTAGACAGATTAATACTGTGGACCCAAATATTGCTCCAGTGTTTAACGTTATACATAGATTAACATGGGCGTGTGTGTTTAATATTAATTTCCCATGAAATTTCATCCAATATTTACTTTATGCCCTAATTTCATTACTACAGTATTTAATAAGTTCATTTTAATTAAGGTAACAATGTAAAGAAATTTTGGTTCGATGAGGAAATATTCGTTACATGTCTTTTATAATAAATTAATTAATAATTAAAATCGTAAATATATTAACCAATAATTTAATCAAGTTAGTTATCTATTCTAATAGATTAAAACAATTAAAGTAAGTTTTGTTTTATATAAATAGGAAAATTGATGTTATTTTTAGCGTATCTATATGTTTTATTTAACATAATTTCATTCAAAGATTAACATTTAATTATTACAGCATCGTTTTCAAAAATGAATTAATTAATAAAGAACAATCGATTTGAATATAAATATTCAACATTAATATTTACCAAAAGGAGAGATAAAATAGTAATAAATTAATGAAAAATGCATAATGTAATGTTTATTTCATAACATAAATCGGTGCAACGTTTATAATATTGTTAATTATTGCTGTTGGATCTTTTCTTATAATCTGTTGTCTATTTGCTTAATTAGGGAAATAACTGTAACGCCTACATAATATATATCACCTAATTGGTGTTTCTATTCTAACCGAAAATTGGAGTTTTATGACTACGTAGTTCTATCTATCTTAAATTGCACTGGGTTGATAAGACCATGCTTTAAACATGTTAGTGGTTTCAGCAATTAACCTTGCAAATTTTTAGAATTCTTCAGATATTTTACTTCGAAATTGTGAAAATCTTATTCGTGGGTTCTAGAATTTTTTAAACTTTTATTTATTTAATATGTTGGATGCTTGAAGCCATAACTTTGTGATACATATTGAATCAGGAACTTTATCAAATGATAAATAAAACTTACTTTGTTAATATCACACACGGAATTTATTTCGTAACTATAGTTTCAACCTTACAAGGCCATTATCAAACGTACAGTAAAATTACAAAATAACTTAGGCGGTATTTATACAGGGCGGATTAGAAGCGGTGTACAGCGAACAGGTAATATAATTTACATAATTGCTTTAAAGATGGATGAATATATTAGGTCAGTCTGGTCGTTGATTAAGGGGTTTTCCTGATTACGCTTGGCTTTATAAATTTCCAGGGATTCTAGTAGGTCCAATTTTGGACCTTTTTCGGCGTAGTGTAAAATATCTAAGGGATTATTATCTGGAACGTGATTATTTTCAATTAGATGATTAGCAAATGTGGAGTTGGTTTTTTTATTGTAGAAGGAGCTCAAGTGCTCTTTTAAGCGAATATCAAAATTTCTTCCAGACTGGCCAATATAAACATCCTTACATGATCCACATTTCAGTCTATAGACACCAGATCTTTTCATTTTATTGGATTTTTGTTTTGCATTAAATAGAATTGATTTAAGTTTTCTATATGTTTTTAATATAACTTGTAATCCATGTTTCTCTAAAATTTTCTTAATCCTGTAAGTTGGTTTTCCAAAAAATGTTAAAGTAATAGTCTGTTTCTTCTCTCTAGTAGATGTCCCATAGTATAACAAGGATTTTAATTGAGTTTTCTGTTTTTTATTTATTATTTTATCTACCATATTAGTAGGATAACCATTATTAATTGCTAAGTGTTTAATAATATTTATTTCTTGGTTAAAAGAAGAAGTAGATAAGGGCAAGGACAATGCACGATGAATCATTGAATTAAAAGCTGCTTCTTTATAAGTTAGAGGGTGCAAGGAATTTGATGGAATAAGGGAGTCTGTGAAGGTGGGTTTTCTGTATATATTAAATTCTAATTTATTATTTTGTTTGGTTATTGAAAGGTCTAGGAAATTAAGGGAATTGTTGGACTCTATTTCTACTGTGAATTTAATATTTGGATGGAGGGAATTAATGTAGTTAAGGAATGTTTGGATTTGTCGGTCGGTACCTTCAAAACAGGATATTATGTCGTCGACGTATCTATACCAGAATCTAATATGTTTTTTCCCTAAGGGTGATTGTAAAATAGTTTTTGTCAAGTTTTCCATAAATATTTCGGCTAGTAATGGGCTAAGTGGAGAGCCCATTGCTAGACCTTCGGTTTGTTTAAAAAATTTATTTTTGTATGAAAAATAATTTTGTTCAGTGACATATTTAATAATTGTCTGAAAATCTGATTTAACCACGGGGTTGATATTATTTTGTTCAAATATGTTATTAATTAGCATTAGACATTCGGATAGTGGGATTTTTGAGAACATATTAGATACGTCGAACGAGACCAATTTGAATTTATTAGGTAGGTGAAAGTCTTTTAGTTTTTTGGTTAGTGAAATTGAATTTTTAATGGAATTAGGGTCGGAAAAACTTGTTAATGATTTAAATAGATGGTTGAGTTTGATTGATATTTGATGCATTGGAGAAGCTACATAGGAAACTACAGGTCTAACAGGTGAATTTTCTTTGTGGATTTTAATGACACCATATAATCGTGGGGGATTAGGATTCATAGGAAGTAGTTTTAAATGTTCAAAATCTGAAAAAATACTGGAGGAGTTTTTAATTAAAGTCTTTAATTCGGAATGGATTTTGTTAGTTGGGTCTGTTTTTAATTCAATGATTTCATTGTTTGTTATAAATTCGTTAATTTTGGTATCGTATGTGTTTTCATTCAGGATTACTATTGTGTTGCCCTTATCTGCTCTTGTGATAATTAAGTTATTGTTAGTTATTTTAGACTTAATTAATTTTATACTTTTACTAATGGGACATTTACTAGGAGAAGAATTTTTAATGATATTGCAGATTTTTGATTCTGAATAATTAGAATTTTGTATACTTTTTATCATTATTCATTAGTAAAAGTATAAAATCAATTAAGTCTAAAATAAATAACAATAACATAATTATCACAAGAGCAGATAAGTCTTCAAAAAAAGTAAGTAATGAGTTAAGATTTGACATGATACAAGAAAAGATGTGACATTTGCATTGGCCATCCTTATGCCAAATAATGTAAAAAAATGTCTAGATATCTAAAAAAGCAGAAAACTTGCCTATAAATTTAAAAAACAAAATATTAAAATGAAGAATTGAATCTAGAGAGTCTAAAATTTAGATTAGAAACTAGGGTATTTATTATATTTTTATGAAAATCTTTTTCGTTTTAAAAGAAATACTGTATAATTGGAAACTAATATCAAATGCTGTAATTTACAATCTACAAAAATCAAAACGTTTTGTCCATAAAAAGTTATCTATATTTATATATCTATTAAATTAAATAATCATATTAAATAGTATAAGGTCACAAACTGACAAAATTTGTCAGTTTTCATCAGTTTTTAGAGTTATTAGTCTTAGGGAAAATATTATAAGTTCACAAATTTCAAAATTCGTTTTGTTTTGATAATTTTTAAAGTTTTTTAGTCTCACCACAAGGCAAGAAAATATAATCTTACAACTTATTCCTTGAGTTATCCCTGTTGACACTTCTTTAGTTGTTTACTCAATTATGACAAACGATGCAATTTTCGGACAAAAGATAATACCAGACTGTTGTATCTCTGGCAAGTAAACGATAGTCGACTTATCAAGTACATTGTAATTATTCATAGAGATAACTTATATTTCTTGAAAACATTTGCAAGAATTAGAACTTCTTCCCAAAGAAGAAACTCGAAATTTGGATATAAAATTATTTAACAGGTGTAACAAAAAACAAGATATTTTAGAAATTTTTAAAAAGTATTGTTAAAATAGTAGCAAGTTTTAAAATACTAAATGTTTTAGCATACTCAAAGAAAATTTCTAGAAAATTTAGAAACGTTAATAGAAGGTTATCGGAAACTTTTAGGAATTTGGAAAAAAATGGGCCAAAAACTCTATAAATGTAATAAAAGGTTTCCTTGAAAATTTTATAACTTTGGAAGAAAAACTCGTAAAAGACTTAAAGAGAAAACTCCTAATTTAAAAAGGACTTACTTAAAAATTCTGATATAATCAAGAAGAAGTACTAAAATATTCTAGGAAACTACTGAAAAGTTTTAGAAAAATTTAAATGCTAGGAATTTATTAGTTATTAGTAAATTCTAGTTCACAGAGAAAAAATGGCTAGATTTTGTAAATGTAGAAAAATTATTTGTGGACAATTCTCACTTAGTTTTAGAAATAACTATGTCATATGAGATAGAAAAAATACTTTCACGTACAGATCATTGCTGCAAAACTCCAGAAGCTTTAAAGACAAATCTCATGATTTCAAAGAGGAATTACTTAAAAATTCTGACATAATAAAAAAGAAGTACAAGAAGTTCTACAGACATTGGTGGGAAACTACTAAAAAATTTTAGAAATATCAATATGTTAGAAATTACTAACACAATAAAAAAAACTTTTGAATCCATAAGATGAGTTGCCTAAAATTTTGTTTTGGATGTTTTCTATTACGATTTTGTAAGCTATGAGGAATAAAAAATGGGAATGTAGTTTTACGAGACGAGTAAAATTGCACTTTCAAGGTTTTCAGAAGTCAACTAGATATTTTAAAAAAAGTAAAAAGTGTTAATTTTTTCAATTAAAATCAATTATCTCAGTTATTGTGAAAGATAGAAAAATACTATAAAAAACAAAGTGGTCGCTAATTTATTTATAATGAAATTTAAAATGACTGTAACTCACTTACTTTTAGAAATAACTATGCCATATGATATATCGGATTAAAGAGTATAAAAAACATCATTCGAATGAGGCCATAACTAAGTATGGTTTCTATTATAAAATGTAAGTTTGCTACATTTCTTGAAAAATAATGGCGTTACAAATTTTCTGAATATATTTTATTAAGCTGCGTAAAATTATCCACAACTTTGTCCATTACAGCTTTTTCGGTCTGTTATAATAACCGAGATATATTTATTTGAATAAAATTACGCTTTTGCCTCATTTAAAATATCTAGTTATCCTGAACTTTTTTGAAAACTCTCAAAGTGGAATATTATTCGTCTCGTAAAACTACACTTCTTTTCCGATTTTACCATTTTCCTGTCTCTTATAGTTTACAAGATCTCCATAGAGAACATTTAAAAAGTTCACGCTGTATAAATTTGGAGTACATTTTGGAACTATGGAAATAATTCTAAAAGGTTTTAGAAGACTCTGAAAAAATGTTAAGGTAGTGCGAAAATTACAATGTCCACAGCATTGCTATAAATACTTAAAGAATAATACACCCAATTTGAATTCTAGAACTTTCGAAAGAAAACTGCCACATGCCAATAAAAGCAATGCCGAAAATACCATAAACCTTAAAGAGAATAATCGCAATTACTTAGAAATTAAATTATTAAACATTCTGAGAAAATAAAGACAACTAAACTATTTTACAAGAATGGGTGAAAATACCTTGGAAAATTTTAGATCTATAAGTAATAGGTTAAACGTTTCTAAAGCAAAAAAATAAAATCTGAAAGAGGAGATGCCAAAAAAACTCTAGAAAGGTAAAGAAATTTTTTGAAGTATAGAAAAAAAGCAAAAAAATATCTAGAACACTAAATTAACTTCTTGAAAAATTGTCAAAATAATGAAAGCAATAATTTTTATAACAACTCTAGAACTTGAAGAAAATTTAGATATTGAGTAGACTGCAAAGTGTATAGACGAAAAATTACAGAAGCCTTAAAGAGAATTCTTGCAATTCAAAAAGGTGTTACTTCAAAAATTCTGACAAAATAAATAAAATGTGCTAAAAAATTCTACAAACATCAGTGGAAAAATAGTGGAAAATTATAGAAATATGAACAAAATGCTAAAAATGTCTTAAACAGAATATTAAAAAGAAATGGTCAGAAAATTCTATAAAAAATTCTAAAAGAAATTCTTTAGGAAACTAATATATTTTAAGAATTCTATTAACCTGGAGGAAAATTTTGCTAGATTCTATAAATGTAAAAGAAAGATTTCTGGGAAAATTCTATAGTCAGATAGCGAAAAAACTGTTACATCCAAAGTACTGCAAAAAAAAATCCAGGAAGCCTTAAAGAGAAAATTTCTGGAACATTTTAAAACCCTAAAACATGTAGATAGAAAGAATATCACTACATGCAAGTAACAGGTTAAACAATTATAAAACATTCAAAAAAAAATTAAAAACTGTAAAAAAGACCAAATATTTTAAGTATAGAGAGCATGCAAAAATAACTCATAATTTAGAAAAATAAATAATTTTGAAATTGTCATAAAAATTAAATGAATAATAGATTTACTGAATTATTCTAGAACTCTCGAAGAAACTAAGATTTTGAGTAGAATGCAAAGTAAATAGCTGAAAAACTACAGAAGGCTCAAAGAGAATTCTTGCAATTTAAAAAAGGTGTTACTTTAAAAATTCTGACAAAATAAAAAAGAAATTATAGAAAATTCTACAAACATCAATTGAAAAATACTGGAAAATTATAGAAATACGCAAAAAATGGTAAAAAATATCTTAAACAAAATTTGAAAAGGAAATGGTTAGAATATTCTATAAAGTAATTACAGAAAAACTAATAGATTCTAAGAATTCTAGTTGCTTGGGAGAGTAATTCTGTAAGAGAAAGATTTCTGGATAAATCTTAGAGTTAGATAGCGAGAAGACTATCCAAAGTATTGCAAAAAAATTCTAAGAGGCCTTAAAGAGAAAATTGTTGCAAAATTTTTTAAAATCTCAAAAATATAGATAGAAAGAATATTATCACATGCAAGTAATAGGTTAAAAAATTCAAAATCATTAAAAAAATTGTAAAAAAAGCCAAAAATCTCTAGAAACATGAAGAATTTTTTTCAAGTATAGAGAAAATGCTAAAATAACTTATAATTTTGAAAAATAAATTATATTAATTATATTAAAATATGGAATGGATAATTTTTAGAAAGTTTGCTGAATTATTCTAAAGTAGACTGCAAAGTGTGTAGCCGAAAAACTCCAGAAACCTTAAAGTTTTTCGGCTACACTTTGCAGTCTATTCTAGAATTCTTGCAATTAATAAAAAGTATTACTTTAAAATTCTGACAAAATAAAAAAGAAATGCTAGAAAATTCAAGCAATATGGCTTGAAAAATACTGGAAATATATGGAAAAATGAAATGCTAAAAATTCCTAAAACAAAGTTTGATAAAGAACTGGCAAGAACCTTCTATAAATGTTGAAGTAAATTACGGAAAAGTTCTAAACAAAAATTTATTGGAAACTAATAGAATTTAAGAATTCTAGTAATCTGGAAGAGAATTTGCTGGATTCTAAATGTAAGAGAAGGATTCCTGGAAAATTCTAGAGGGTCTGATAGCGATAAGACTGTTACATCCAAAGTCTTGCAAAAAATTCTGAGAAGCCTCAAAGACTTAGAACTTTTATTGAAATAAAACAAAGTGAGGAAATTATAGAAACACGGCGTCAAAATACTGAAAAATATATAAATATAGGGAAAAACAATCTAAAAAATTTTAAAACACTCAAATAATTCTATGAATTTGAAAAAGAATGTCCAGAAAACTATTAAATTTTTGAAGTTAAATTTTTAGAAAATTTAAAAAACCTAAAAATTATATAGAAATGATATTACCACATGCAAACTTATGGGAAACTAATTGAATTATATTAAGTATTTTAGAACCATGGACTAGTTTATAGGCCATCATTCGTGTTCATAGAGAAGTAGGATTGATCTATTTGTTTTTCTATTGATTACTACCTTCACATTACTAAAAAGCATACTAATGATCGAAACATCGGATTGTCATTTAACACTTGGAATTGGTGCTTGTGAAAATTGAATATTTATACGATTTAAGTGTAATACCTAACGAAAATGGCATCAAATAAATTTGCTCCAAGAGCACTATCAACGCTGTTCAACAGATGACAAGACCTCCAGTGCAAGTATTTGAAATGGAAGGCAGATATGCCACTGTTCTATACTCTGCCTTCAGCAAACAGACGCAGTTGGACACTGCCTAAAAGGAATTCGTCAAGTTTCAAGGCATCATGAAGATCGATGCCAAGCTGCGTAAATTCATCGAGAGACAATAACTCCTCGATTTCACTCACGCTTCAGTCTACAAACTATCCAAAACTCCTCGCCGAAAATGGTCGTTTGAAGAAAATCAATCAAGTCATCAATATGTTTAAGATCATCAGGACTGCAAATAGAGGAGAGCTTACATGTGAAGTTATAACTGCTTAGGAAGTGGGCTCTGCCCAAGACCAGAAACTCGAGGATGTGTTGAAATCATTTGTAAAAGGAAACCAATCCATTCACCTCAGTTTCACAGATGACCCAAACATCCTCGGTGGCATGATTGACAACATTTCGTTGACATCAGCGTGGCCAATAAAATCAAGAAGTACACGGACATCATCAACGTTGCCGTTTAAATGGGTTTTGAGTGTTTCGGTACAAATGTCCTAGATGCAATGATGTAAAGAAAAATACTGTTCCTACTATATTCTCTACACTTAACCTCAAAGCCGATATTGGCTAGTAGAAACAGCTCCCCATGATCAAAAGATTCCCAAAGTGGGAAGATGATAACAAAAATCAATAGTATAAAACAACAGAAACACTAGCAAATGTATTGTTTGAGCACTTTCTATGTCGCTTCGATGTTACCTAGGAGCTTCATTCAAACCAAGAAAAAAGTTGAATATAATATGCAGAATTTTATAATTTAAAATACCAAGACGACAGATACTTAGTACTAATTTAAAATAAGAAAACATTTCGTATTTGATATTTATTAATATGGTCTAACGAGTAAATAAAATAATGAATTAATTTTGTTTGCCTATTCATTCGAACTTTACAATATATGAAGGGATTGCGGTGAAGGTATTACCATAGATATAGCAATGCTACGAAACGCTCAAGACTGGAATAAAACAAGAATCATTCCTAGTCCAGAAATACCCAAGATAATACCAACAGAAGTAGTTAATTTAATACTGTTGATATTGCAATTTTTATTTTTTTATCTTAAGAAATATTTTTATGCGATTTACAGTACGTTTAGCACTTAAAATGTTTTTATTACTATTCTATAATACTTTATTGGACATTATTAATTTAAAGTCTCTGTAGTTAGTCTTTATGATTCGATTTTATGTTAATCGCATGTCTATCATGTAACTTTGAAGTTATTAATAGTTGCAATTAGAATACATCTGTATGAGTGTATAAATAAACAGCGAAATAGTAGGTCAATATAACCTGGTTTTAAAAGTAATTAAAAATTCTATTTGGTGGCAGGCAATTTGTTTAAGTGACATATATAAAACGGCCCAATTTAATGCCACTGGCAGTAAATTTTAGTTTGTTAATCGTATGTATTATTCAACTTCTTTGCGAATTTGCAAATAAAATAAAGCGTAATCGCGTCCACTATTATTATTTTTTTGAATTGGGATAAATAATAATTAATTTAAAAAAAATTAAACATACACAAAAAGAGGTAAATTATAGTTTTTGAAATAACTCTTTTAAAAGTAGAAATAAGAGGTTATATAAAATATATAAACTTTTTTTCTAGATATTTTAATTAAAGAGTAATATTTAACGACCTTCAGGCAGGTCTTTCTTTTAAAATTACTAATAAATGGACTACTTTTTCATATGATAATGAGCGACAATATATACCTTAGGCTAATATACTTACGTCTTATTTTTATAAAAAGATTAACCTCAATACATTGGTAGGTACTTATTTCTTAATAAATTGTAATAGACACAACTAAATTATTTAACCATTAACAAATGCATTTAATATTTAACAAAATTATTTTCATACATGTAACGAATACGTTAAATTACATTTAAAAAATATTTAAATGTGCTAACCCCCGTCAACGCCATTATCTTTAAAGAGTACCAGGAGATAAATAAAAAAAAATACAGCGTAACAACACAAAGTTTAACACGAACGGAGCTTATAATGTGGGGTGGCTAAGATGAAAGATAGCGATTGTTGGTCTCCGCAGTATAAACCCCGCTTAATGTCGCATGCCGACATAAAAGAGCTTCTAAACTATGCGAATGGTAAATTAAGAGGCACTAATTAGGTGGACACATTCTTGGTGAGAGGAAACAATGCGAGCACTCTATGTTATCGTCTAGTTTTCAGGAGGTGGCGCTTTACTACTCGTATACGTTTTTTTTTTATTATCGAGAGTGGGTGCTTGTGCTATTAATTTTGTGAGAATTGAGCTTTCGTGTAGTATATGGTGCTGACTAGTATTAGAAATGACAATAATATCCCTCGTATTATAACTACTTCGTTCATGCACAATATAAAGTATATTTTAAATGTCTCCTCTACTTCAATAAAGAAGAAAGTAAAAATAATTCTCAAATTTCTAAGAATTATCAAAAAGAAAACTATATTTAAAAACCAACCCTAGATTAATTAAAAATGCTAAACTATAATTAATAGACACTGTATTTTTAAATAATTTGATTTTACAAATACGTCCTGCATTTTTATAATAATATATGTAACTAATATTATTATTATAAAAATACGTAGTATGTCGAATATTTTATAATATTTTTGTTAGTAATTAAATACTACTTCTATCCCAAGTTTAATACTCCACGCATATTAACATAGTTATAATTACTGTAGGAACTAAGCCTAGGGGTTGGACCATTAAAAACACGTGGGATAAACGTGTACGTGCATTTAAATAAGGGCAGACTGAACCCCTTTAACCAACTACTATATAAGAAAGTCATCAACGTGTTATTCTACGACATTTTTATTTATAATGAAAAATGTTTTTAAATGAAATCAAAGGTAAGAAAACGAGAACTACAAAAATTAATTATCAATACGGTCGAATGTCGTATTTTAATGATAAAAAAAATTCTACACAGGGGTAGTTACACAGCCTATTATATATATTTAATATATAAGGTTTGTTTACTATTTAATATGGAATTAATAGAAATAATTTAATTTTTTTTTCGTTTATTAATTATAATTATTATTTAACGTTATTATTCTATTATTCTTTCATATTTAACTGACTACAATATGTGTAATTTTTATTTCATTTTACAGGCGTAATTAATATTTCATTTTATGATTAGTTAATATAATACTAATAAATTATATGAGATTGCATACTTCATAAATACACAAACTTGTTAAAATATTTTGTAACGTTACGGTAAATAATACTCGTAATGTACATTATCCTTAATAAGGTCAAAATTTTTGTATGATTTTATGTAAATATTTATTTAAATATTTTAGCAGGAAAAACGAAGTTAATATTTTGGGGTGGCTTTTTCCCTTCATCTATGCTCTATAAATTAAAATAAATAATGGTGAAATCGTACAATTTAGAATAACAAATATAATCAAAATATAGCATACTATATTACCTGCAAAAATTTGTGATGGGAATTGTCTTTAAAAGTTGCTTATATTAAACAAATTCAACCAATAATAAGAGCCTTAACTACAAAATATAAACATAAAATTTTTAACTTTTTTTTGTTAATACATTAACACTATTATTGTTTTATTTAATACCGTAGAGACAGGTGAAAATTTAAATAATATATTTGAGGATAATAAGAACCTTCATAAATTTTATTGGAAAATTGAGTTACTAAATTATTTGTGGAAATACTATACAAACCTTTATTTGGCATTTTAATACAATTCATAATACAATGCATGCCTTAATACTATTATACTTCTATACTTCTTTATCCCTCTTCCCGTCCCAGTTTTATCAGTATCTTTACTCTGGCCTGTATGTATTCATATTCAAGCGTCGATTTCTCTACCCCCAAAATTTTTCTAAATATGCTTATATATTCCTGGGAGGTTATTTTATTTCGTTTTTCAAACAAAATTCTTGTCCGTTTTTTTTTTGTTTAATTTTATTGTTGAACACTTAAAATATTTTTCACACTAAAAATAAGTGAAAATGTATTTAGATAAAATATAAAATTTTTAAAGCATTAAAATTGAAGTATATAAAAAAACAATTTGAATTTTACAAAAGACTTTTCTTTACAAAATCAGATAAAAATATAAATTTGAAAAAAAGCAGTTGAATAAGAAATATATACATTTTTAAACTATAAACCGTTTGTTTTGTGCTACACTGTTAAAAACACTTCCACAATTGTTTTAGGTCACCGGAATAGGTATTTAATCAACTTAAATAATTCTGGTAATTTTTAACTAAAATCGACATTATTTACATATTTTGACCGGCAACTTTTAATTTTAATTTGTCGAATTCTGTAATATTCTTTTTAACTGGCTGGGGCATTAATCCTGAAGGTGTTAAATTTTTAACAAATTCAACTATTTCTGTAAGTTTTAGCTGATTTTTGTAATGATATTTAATTTTAATAGATTTAAATAAGGAAATTTGAAATCAAGTTTTGTATTATTTATATTTTTTTGTAATGTTAACTTATTATTGACTATTTTAGGTATAGACATTAAATAATTCTTCAAATTTCAGTTGATTTTTTGAAAATTGTCTATATTTTAGCATTATGCATTTGTGTAAATTATTATTATACATATTCGTAAAGATAATTATCAAAGAGCCACCATAAATGTATTTATATAGGTAAAAATGCGATATGATAATTAATAATATTTTAGGATAGGTCAAGATTACGCTAGAAGAATAATTAATTTATTAGTTTAGGTCAAGAGTACTCTAAGGCAATAAATAATTTACTAAGAGAATCAATACTACACCGACAAACGGCATAAGTATTATGCATAGTATACAAATAGAACGTTAGAGCAATAAGTTATTTATTGGAATAGGTCAGGAATACGCTATTACACTGAATAATGTGTTGGCCTAAGTTACCCTTAGAAAAAATAATAATTTATTGATCCAGGCCAACAAACGCTGGCAAAAGAAATATTGTTATCTAGTGTAAGAATAATCTAGGATAATAATCAATTAATAGGGATAAGTGAAGTGTAAGCTGTGACAACGAACGGGAAATGTAAATTTTCCAAATGGTGAAAAATTATAAGTTATAAGCCATCTATTATCCTTAAAATTACAAACTTTTCAAACATTAACATATGAAATTATATGTAGATATACTTGGTAAATAATGTTATACAAATGTTAAAATATTTCATTAGTATGAATGGTGTAAATATATTATAAAAATTGCAATAACTAGAATTTGTTGAACGTTTCATTAATCGTCCATTTTCATGAAAGAGACTGATGATTAACATTTGAATAAGAACTATCCAGTAGTATGTTGTTGTTTTTATTTTTATCCTTTGCACTTAGTAACAATTTGAAGAAATACACCAGTCAGTGTGTAATTGACAGTAATTTTTGCAATTTGTTTATTCACTATTTCCTTCTGAAATGTAGAAAAATGCCAAGAGTACGTCAACATTTTCAATTAAGTAATTTTGAATAAAGTGGCTGTATTATTGACATGAGAAAGGCTGGAATTTCACTAAGAAACGTTTTTCGTCGTTTAAACCGAAAAGTTACTTCGGTATTGTATTGTATACAAATGGTCCTAGGATAGGGTTTAACAACGTCGCCTTGGATCTGGACATTTCAGGAAGACTACAGATCGCGATGAAGGTCGTTTAAAGCTTTGGGCGACAAGAGACAGCTTTTTAGCAACTCGATCAATTGCAAATGATTGGATAAGAGATGTAGGACGCAGAATATCAATGTCGACTGTTTATCACCGGATATGGTATTATGGGCTACGTTCATATCATCCAGTTTTCCATCTTCTTCTTACACTATTTCACCGTCTACGTAAGCTGAAATAGAGCAACGAACGAGCTAATTAGACATAATGACGTGTTTAGTGACAAGTCCCAATAGCTTGTAGGCCTATGGTGGCTGTGGGAGGATCTAAACATATAACACCAACATTTTTCTTGATTGCAACGCAGCCTACACACAATTAGTGATGATATGGGATGCAATATGTTATGGCAGCAAATCATCTTTAGTCTTCATTGACGGAAACCTCAACGCAGCTTTTTACATTCCCAATATGCTAGAACCCGTGGTCCTTTCTTTTCTTGAAAAGCTGGAAAATCCCATTTTCCAAGAATACAATATGTTTTAAGAAAGAAAAAATTGGAAGCCTCCAAGACCAGCAGGATCACCTGATTTGTCACCCATTGAAAAATATATGATGAGATGGGATCAGTAAGCGACTGGGTAATTTAAAACATCGTCCAGGTAACTTACAAAATCTTCAGCTACGGATTGAAGAAACTTAGGATGATATACCACAAGCAGCTATAGAATACTTTATTGATATGACATGTTGTCTAAATAGTGCTGAACAATTCGTTGCGGAGAAACTCATTAATGAAAAAACTTTGAACTTCTTCTTTTGCTTTAAACATTTTCATTTATTTTTGTTTTAGACGTTTTATGAAAATTTCATAAAGATCTTTCAACAAATTCTGGGTGTTGTAATTTTTATGGAAGATCAGTATATATCAGTCCGTTCTAATAATTCCAAAAATATCTAAAGAGGTGTTTAGAGATTTTATTGATAACATAACCTAATATTTATTTTGTATAAATTGAAAATATCAATAATTGTACCAATTGTGTCTACATACAAAATATTGTTAAACTCTCTTTCAATAGAAAAAAATCAAAACTGTATAGAGAACGTTTTGAAATTTTTATTAAATTAAAATCTATAATCTATTTTGAACCAATTTTGTGATTTTGGTTATTATAGTAAGTGTTGTTTTAATTTTTTTCGACACGTAATACGTATTACATTCGAAAAGATGTCAAATTCTATTAAAATTTAAATATTTTGAAAAGTTATTGAGATGTTTTCGAATTTTTATAGATCATAATCTATAAATAAATTTCAAGAATATTACTGGTATTGGTTATTCTTGTAAAATTAAGGAAATTGAAAAGTTCAGCTAATGACAGTGAACATTGGAGGCGAAGCAAAGAAATGACCACAGCCCAACTTGGGTTCTAGTGCCTTCAAGCAAGAAGACGAATTCATTCATTTTAAGTATGTGTAGTGTAGAGTTTTACTTTATTACTTTACTTTATTACTGCATAATTTGTAATAACCTTTTGAAACAGTTATGTTTACACATTAAATAAATAAATAATTATCAATAAGAATATAATTAAATGATACCATAATATTGAAATAAATTTTAGTATATTTAATAATTTTAATATTTATAGTAACTGTTTTTTAATACTTTTTTTTCAATGCGTGGAACTTATATCAAATCTTGAAGGTAATTTTTTGTTATATTTATTTATTTATTTATTAGTACTTTATCAGACTTGTTTTATAAATCTAATTCGAAATACAGAAAAAGTATACAAATCCATACAAATAATTTTGTCAGCAAGCTGAAAGGCGGAGTTCACTCTTGAAGAATGTTCTTCCACTCTAACTTGCCGATCCTCTCCTACACTGTGTCACTATAGATGAACTCAGCTTCGGATACATATATTAAAGCAATAAATGCTAATTTCTTCTAATAATTCTAATAAAGGGGTAAATTTAGAAAATATTGTGACATTGACATTGTCAAAAAAAAAAAATAGAAACGTTATAGAAACATAATCTACAGCCTATTTTAAGAAAATTGAGAGAGTTTGATATTTATGATATATTATGTTTTTATATTCTTTTAAATGTGAATCATTAACAGTTGTCAGTTATGGCATACATTGTTCCATAAAAAAATATTGAGAACTCCTAAAGGAATTTTTAAAATAATATGTATGTACTCAATATCTAAAAATTTTGAGATTTGGTAACACTAGTAATATTTTAGTGTACTTTAACACGTGAAACTTGAGAAATCCTTCAATAGAAATATTTTAATAATTCCTTATAGAATCTTTAAGTTCTTATGAAATAACAAATTTTCTCAATACTTTTATCAAAACCCGAAGTGAGAATTATCTAAGGACTAAGGCTCGCAAGACTTAATCTACTTTTGGAAGGGTAATAAAGACTTAAATGTGATACAGATTGAATGAAACTTGCGTCAATCTTTGAATTTGCCAGAATGTTCATAATGACCTGAAACCGTTTTAAAAGTAAATGATGTTTTAAAAGTACTTTCTATTCTTTGGTATTTATTTCAGGTAATACAAACATTTTTTTTTGTAACAAGGTCAGTCAATTTTCTGCTTAGGGTATTGTCCATTATCAAAAGTTATTCTTAATTTTTTTTTAAGATTTTGGTGGTTGTGTCAAAGTTTTTGAATTTATTTTATCACGTGGAATGCATGAAGCTTAAAATGATGTCAAATCCTATATTATTCTTTCGAAAAGCAAATAAAATGATGTTTTAGAATATTGCTCGCAATATAATTCATAAATTATTTTAATTATATTTAGATAAATGTTTTTATGGAAGCTAGCAAAGTTATTATTTTTTTACACATAATTAGAGTCAAGACAGGGCAGAAAGACCGATGGTCGATAGCCCAAACGGACAGACTAACCATTATATACTATTTGTAAATGTTTTAATTATGTATATATCTGTATGTTCGAATAAAGATATTATTCTCTCTCTGTTTTTATGGCTTTTTCAATATGTGAAACGTGAAAAGTTCAAATTGATGTCAAGCTCTGTTTAAATCGAATCATTTAAAACCTTTCTAAAAGTATATTTAGACTTTAAATAGAATCATAAATTATCTATTAGTTTTGACCAAATTTTGTGATTTTGATTATAAATTATGGATTATAATTTTACGTTTTTTAAACATGTGTTACAAAATGATATGTTATGTTTCAATTAGAATATTTTAAAAAAACTATTCATTTTTGATATGGATTTGTGGCAATTATATTTATATGGACTAAAATAATTTAAAATCATATTTCAATGAAGATAATCCAAAAATTCCTTGTAGATTTATATTAGTTTCTTTATAATCAATAATAATAAGAATAATTTTTAATGATCTTAGATAACTAGGTAGTTAATTCACCAAGTGATTAATAAGAAACAACACAAGGTGTTGGAAACTTTTTTCGAATGGGAATGTTTTGTTAAATCCTTAAATATGTTTTAGAAACTTTTATCAAATTATATACAGGGTTATTCACGCTATACGGCACGGAATATTGTGGCCAACATACGTGACTTTCAAAAAGTTTCACTTTGGGGATATATGTGGGTCTATTAGGACTACTTTTTAAAATTAGTTTCATAATATACAGGGTGTCCCAAAAACCCTAAAAGTATCAAAGTTGTGTTTTTTTAATTAAATACCCTGTATTTTATTGCATTTTTGGATCCTTCGATCAAAACAAGTGTGTGTTTTAATAAGGTTTTTATTACTTAAACCTTAGGGTTTTTGAAATAATTTGAATTTTGTAAAAATTTAACCTAATTTTCATGTTTCAAATACTTAAAAAGTAATTAAGTTATGCATACCAAATTTACACTGAAATGTAACAATAGATAGATATTTTATTTTCCAAGTATAATAAATTTGACATCTTATACCGGGTGTAAAAAAATTCTAATTAAACAAATGAGAACTTTAAATGGCTATAACTTCATTTATTTAAATGGAATTAATTACCTATCGAATGGTATTTATATCTTAAATGTTAAGTTTTCTCGTTTTTACAGAAAACGCCAAAATATTGTTTATTGCACCGTTTTAGTACTTTTTAAGTAAAAATTTTAATGTATCTAGTTTTCCATCGTATTTAAAAACGTCAGGTAATTAATTTAGTCTGTTACTTTAGTTTAAAAAGCCTGTCTTTTGCTATAGCAAAATAACACAAATTTTGCGTTTTTGTGTTAGATAGTTAGTAATCGTTATTGCTTGAACATCGTTGTTGTTTTTAATAGTAAGGTTTTTAAAACTGACACTTTCTTTAAATTGGTTTAATAGTCTCTCAAAAATGGCTGGCTTAGGCTGATTTCTTTCGGGAAACCTTTAAGTATAAACTCGACAAGCCAATAAACAATTTTGATGACATACTCCAAGCATAAAGATAATGGCAATATCCTCTTCTTTTGAGTAAATCTTCATTTCTTACCAAAAAATACAACAGCGATGTTCAAACAATAACGATTACTAACGATCTAACACAAATATGCAAAATAAGACAACTATAACAAAAGACAGGCTTTTTAAACTAAAGTCGCATACTAAATTAATTATCTGACGTTTTTAAATACCATAGAAAACTAGATACATTAAAATTTTTACTTAAAAAGTATTAAAACGGTGCAATAAACAATATTTTGGCGTTTTCTGTAAAAACGAGAAGACTTAACATTTAAGATATAAATACCATTCGATAGGTAATTAAAACGTGCATTTGCTGATAAATTAATAAATATAGCGTTCCATTTAAATAAATGAAGTTATAGCCATTTAAAGTTCTCATTTGTTTAATTCCAATTATTTTACACCCGGTATAAGATGTCAAATTTATTATACTTGGAAAATCAAATTGTTACATTTCAGTGTAAATTTGGTATGCATAACTTAATTACTTTTTAAGTATTTGAACCATGAAAATTAGGTTAATTTTTTACAAAATTCAAATTATTTCAAAAATCTTAAGGTTTAAGTAATAAAAACCTTATTAAAACACACACTTATTTTGATCGAAGGATTCAAAAATGCAATAAAATACAGGATGTTTCATTAAAAAAAACACAACTTTGATACTTTTCGGGTTTTTGGGACACCCTGTATATTATGAAAGTAATTTTAAAAAGTAGCCCTAATAGACCCCCATATATCCCCAAAGTGAAATTTTTTGAAAGTCACGTATTTTGGCCACAATATTCCGTGTCGTATAGCGTGAATAACCCTGTATATATAATATATTTTGTGAAATTTTAAATTGTTTTGACTCTTCTAATTATTTATATTGTGTTTTAATATATGTATCTTCTAAAGAATTTTAGTGGAAATATTTAAAAATTCCTTCTAAAGTTTTATAAATTATAAATAAAATTATAGTATGAAATTTTAACTAAATTTCAGTATTTTGATAATTCTTAATATATCTTTTTGGTAATCAATAGTTAAAAATTATATCAAGGATAGGTTCAAAGCGATTATTTTGAAAATTCATCAAGGGATTTCTTTCCTATAAGACCACCTAAAATTATTAGTTTATACCACTACGTTGAAAAATGTAGAAAAATTGCGAAATATGATAATTTCTGGATGTAAGACAATAAGAAATGACTATGTTGTTTTTGAAAGGGTTTGGCAATCAATAAGAAGATTTAATTATTGCATCTTAGCTGGAGGTAGCTAATTTCAATAGTTACTTTAGATTAGAAATATTATCATGTACTTTTTGGTAAATAAATGTTATTTTGCAAAATCATCAAAGAACAAAAGATTATGCCATATGATTAATAAACACTCTATTTAAAAAATGAGTATATTTAGTAATTTTAGTGATTGTGCTAATTGCTTAAATGGTTTTTTTTAATACGTGAATACTGTAAAGTTTCAAATGATGTCTAGTCTTGTTTCAATAAGAATTTGTCAAAAACTTCTATAGATATTTTTTATTAAATATTTATTTATAATCAATTTAAATTTTGGCATTTTTATAATTGCGGCAATGAGTTTTATATATTTTTAATACGTGATCATTGTCAACAGTTCAAAATGATCTCAAGTTCTGTTCCAATGAGAATATTTCGAACGCTGCCAATTCTTAAGATTTTATTAAATCAAAATCTATAGTAAATTCATATAAACTTTGAAACTTTGAAATTGTAGCAATTATTTTACGTAAAATGTAGAAGTTTAAGGTTTGTTTCCAAAGAAAATATTTTGAAATTTTCTTATATGGTTATTTGAATTTTTTATTATGGTTATTATAGCCTGTAATTTATTTTAAGTAATTTTTTAGATGTTATTATAGTATTTTTTATTTAATTTTTGCGACAGTTGAATCGTAGAAATTTCAAAATAATTCCATGTTTCAATTGAAAAGTTTTGTTATAATTATAAGACAGATTTTTTGCATGAGTGTCAGTCACGGAAACTTGAACATTTTAATTTACAAATGGTAATTACGAATGTTTAATTATAAACTGATACCTGAATGAAGAAATAGTGAATCTTAGTCTGAAGTAAACTACATAATATCACTTAAATAAATGTTGTAAGTATATTTAATGAAATATATGTTTGTTTTACATGGTCTTTATTAATTTTCAAATAAAATTGATCAACATTATTAATATATATGTATAATAAATGTTTCATGATATACCATACCAAGAATGGCGAGTATTTGTAATAAGCGATTTTGTAACTATTTTTAATTTAAAATAATAACTCAGAGCTGGGATTAGGTGTATCTAAATGACAGATTTAGTTAACTATTAAATACTCTAGTGTAAAGAGTGTTCATTTTGCTTCATTTGGCTTAGATTAATGTTGCAAGATTCAAATATTTGCGAACACTTCGCTTTCAATAGACCCAGCATAATAGCGCCTATTGTCTACGGTGATAAGCTTAATTAAAAGAGTTAATTACAGCTAGGTAATTAATTTACAGGTCGTCGTATATCTTTAAAATTTAATATTTTACTTTATAATTCCACCCATTGTAAAAATATATATTACGGTGATAACCCCTTTTAATTTAAAATTATTTTGATAACGCATTATTAATATTCTATAGTAACTTATCTTGTGGTAAGAGTACATCTTCGTTCACTTGATTTTAATAATTTTTGAAGGGCCACTGAATGTGCCCAAGGATCAAGATTAAAATTCACCGTTCCCCTCGATAATAGCGATAAATAACGAAACCGCTTACACACGAAAAGAGAGAAAAAACAACACCGGAGGACGATAAATCACCACTCAGCGTTGCAGAAAATCGATGGCCCCGACGCGAAAAATTAAGCGCGCAGAAATGACAACGCCACGCCAAACACAAAACACCAGAGCTTTTAATGTCGCGCGATGAAACGTTCCTAATTACGTTTGACCACTTTTTTTTTCCTAGCGAGCGTTGTTTAATATTGGAAAATCTCTCAAACGGCAAAATGATCAGTGCTCGAATTCGGTAAAATAGGTAATTTGTCGCACGGCGGATTGATTGGTCTCTTTCATTTGACTGATCCTGAGGGCGGAATGTGAGAGGAAGATAAATTTCACGATCGTTTGATTTAAACGGCCGAACGGATAAATGCATGCACGGCTGAAACGAAAATTATTGCCCGGGCGTTCCCATTGAAATATTCAACTATCAGTGCGTTTGTAACAGCTATATTTCACGGGATAACGTTTGTTAACAACAGAAAATGCTTTAAATTTACCACGTTTACACCATCCTGCTAACGCAAGAGTTACGATTAACCCATTTTTAGAAAGTGAACATAATTTATTGAATATCTATAAGAAATCCAAAATTCAATATGATTATTAATTAAAATAAATCATGTAAATCGATTTTAATGTATAATCGATTAACATAATTTATATTTTACTTAATATAAAATAAACAATCTCTATATCGAAACTACGTATAACACCGGTTCTTTAATTGACAACTGACGAACGTATTGGAAGCATTTAGTGTTTTCTATTTAATTAGAGAAAATCTAGACCTTGCCTGTAAACTTGCTTATATAGAAACTGCAAATCGAAATCATGTAAAATCTTTATGTAAAACTATTTTTCTAAATATACAAATATTTTACCCAATAAAATTTAGTATTAAATTTTAATTACATGTAATTAATTATGAAAGCCATTTGGTATTATATGCAAAATCATAAAACTGATCGTGGGTTTAAGTCGGAGCGGTGTTATTAAATTCATAATCCAAAACGGAATGAATATTGGGCACGGATATATCAATATCCCGTTTTTACCATGATTAAAACTAGATATAAAATTTGTTCCGCGGCCGCTTTCTATTTATCGACTCGTTCTTGTATATAACTGTCAAATCGTAATGATTCGGATATTATGAACATGGCAATGAATAGAAATAGTAGTGTCAATTACTGCTGCAAAAAGACGATTTAGCTTTTCGTGCATGTGTGATGAATTATATCGAACGACATCTGACATTATTGGTGTGAACTAGTGAACATGTTTGGATGAAATTGATGAATGATACTGGCTGATGTTATCATTTATAAATAATCAAAGTAGGAACTCCTTTATCTAAACAAATTTAAAAGTGCATATTAAGAAAATAATCAATAAATTATTGTTTTCCTCGTATATACAGATTTAAGAGTTTGTGGTTAAATTTATAGTCATATTTTTTTAAATATAAAGTGATAAAACAAAGTATTTTCTCAAATAATAGTTTTATGTACAGAATATCTGACTTCTTCTTGATACGTGTTTTTGAGGTTTTTATTTTTATATATAATTAAAGATTAATCATTGAATAGACGAGGCCGTTACTTGTTGAAACTCCATTATAATCACTTAATAAAACACTGGTATAGCGTGAGGTTTTAAAAATTAATTTATTGTACTACGACAATTGTTTCGCCACACTGTGGCATCATCAGGTACATCTACCTGATGATGCCACAGTGTGGCGAAACAATTGTCGTAGTACAATAAATTAATTTTTGAAACCTCACGCTATACCAGTGTTTTATTAAGTGATTAAAGATTAATCTTATATTTTCTTACTTTTTTGATGTTAAGTAAAAATTACTTTTACTATTAAAATGAAATGTTGGTTTCACAAGATTTCGAGTATATGGATAGCTGCTTCTTGCTGTAATTGCAGTAGCGCTCATTTCATCGAGAAGTGTTTGCTTTCTACATGGTGCTCTAAATGTCCCTTTATTATAGTTGTGGCGCATTTTCCGTTAGAATATCTCTGTTTGTATCATTAAGTGAAATATATGAGACCTACATACTTATTATTGTCCCTTAATAAAATCGTTTTTTAATATAGTATATAAAATCACCTAATAAAATACTGACACAGTACGTATTAAAAAGGTTTACGTTTTAAGTATTTTTTTGTGTAGCTTTGTAAGTTATTTATTACGCCATGTACAGTTTTTTAAAATCATTTTCTATCTAGTTAATTTTGTAGTTTTCTCTCTACTAGAACATTTATGTAAAGAAAATATAAAAAAGTGAAGAGACACATTTTGATTTTTTTAAATAAAGAAATGCAGTGTTTTAATTACGGAAAAAATCTAGGGGTTATTTGCTAGACTATTTTAAAAATACCTTTTCCTTTGGTAATTTTTGGAAAGCCTCTTTGTTTTGTAAAAATAGAGCAAACATTTTTTCTACAATAAGAATATTTTATTAACGAACATTACATGTAAAGTTTCTCAATCTATAAGAACTGTTGAAAATTACTACCTTCAACTAGAATACAGTTATCCAATATTCTCCTCATTGACTACTAAAAACTTTCAAAAACACAAGGGTTTCTTATTGTTACACCTAGAGTACTGTAAACTAATGAATTTATACAGCTGTATAGGAAGTAATCTAGAGAGTAGAAGTGGGGGAATCAAGCAGGCTATGAGTGTGGTCCACATCAACCAATCCAGCTATTACATAAACCATATTATACTTATTCTTATGAATAGTACATTCTCTAGAAACTAAAATAGCGTTAGTTCTAAAATCTTCCTGGTCCAATTAGTCAGTCATCTTCAATTCCAACTGAAACATTCAACGATAACTGATGTTGAAAACGATCTTCAAATATATCTTGTGGTTTTCTGGCCCACATATGGTTATTATTGAAATGCCTTATTGCATATCTTAAAACAATCGCTTTATCAGTAAAAATAACCAGCGTCAGTATTTGAGAAATTTGAACAAATGTATGCAAAAGCCATTGATGAATACTTTAGAATGTTTTTCTTTCAGGAACATAACGGCCAGGAAATAATTCAATATACAACCGCCTAGCTTGTATTGAATTGCCATCAGCAAGTATACAGGGCGGTTCATTAAGGGTGGCCACCGGCCTTTTCTCGGAAACCGTATATCCTAGAATTTGGGGGAAACAATTCTTATCACATAATCGGCCAAAAGAAAATGCGTAAAAACATTTTTAAATGCTTAGCTTTCTGCTAGGTGGCGTATTTTATCATTTACAAAATTAATTTGCGTTTTTTACAAAATATTACCGTATTAAGGCTATTAAAAATTATCAAAATTAGAAACAACTGTACTTTGTTTACAATTTTTGCTTAAGTAATTTTTTTCTATCACCTACAGTTAAGTGGTGGGGGAAGTATACTTTTGTTTACAGAAAATGGTCTGTAACCTCCGTATACCTTAACTGATTTTGACAAGCTTAGGCTCAATGGAAAGAGTATTAGAAGTTGATTACAAAAATAAATAACATTAACACATTTAATCTATGCGCTGGCAACTAGAGGGCGTTATGTAACACTTAACCCTATTTATGTATTTTTCTCAGAAATATCAAATGGAATGATATAACTCAAAGCAGCTTACAAAAAAGAAAATAAAATTACATATTCATCAAAACCGCAAACTGATATCTCTTGTCATTCCAAAGATATTTAGATTTTTTAAATTTTCGTTGTTGTTTTTCGTTGTTTTCAAAGTGTTGGTTCACCCTGTAAGGTGTAAATGAAAATATATGGCTAAAGTTACTTTTAGAAAAAATTTCATGTAAAAACAAATGACAACAATATTTATTAGCATAATTATTAAAAAATAATTAAACTTATTACCCATAACAAAAATTTACAAAACGTTGAAATTTCTAAAAGCACCCATTATCTAGTTATTTTAAAAACTCAAAATGTTTCCCCTTATTTGCTGTACCTACACAAATTCAGTCCTTCTAGAGTGAAATTTTATCCTAGATTCCTTAAAATTTCTTCAATGGTTTTATATGGATAAGCTGTAACATTACGAGTATGTCAAACTATTTTCCTGGGCGATGTTATAAAATTAATCAAGTCACCTTTAGAAATGACATTTCTGTTTTGTGATTTGTTGTTGCTGTTAAAGTTAATTTGAACGTTTGAAAAATTACTTTATTATAATGCTTTATTTTTCAAATAAAGAAGCATATGATATGCTAGCAGTGTATTTTGAAAGTCTACAAAATGCAGTCATTGCTGAAAGAGAATATGGGTTACGATTTCCTGAAAGACGGCGTCATTCAAGAAAAGTTTTTAAAAGACTGGCAGAACGATTACGAAAAACTGGCAATGTTCAACCTGTTTCAGTAAGAAATAGGGTACGTAGAAGACAAAATGAAGAAAATGTTATTAACGTCTTGGTATGCGTTAACGCTGAACCACGTGCAAGTATTAGGGAAATTGCAAGAGATTTAGAATTAAATTATTCTTTGGTGAATAGAATACTATAGGAAACATAAAATGCATCCTTACCATGTTGTTTTACATCAAGAGTTAAAAGACATAAATTTTGATCGACGACTAGATTATTGCAACTGGTTAATAGGAATGTTAAATGATAATCAACAATTTCTATCTGCAATATTATGGACGAATGAGGCTACATTTTCAAGCTCTAGTAAAATTAACTTGCACAAAAGTCACTACTGGTCAGAAACAAATCCACACTGGCAGAGGGAAGTCAATTACCAAAATCGCTGAAGCATAAATGTGTGGTGTGGTATTTTAAATAGAAAGATAATAGGACCTTTTTTCTTTGAAGAAAAATTAACGGGTCAAAGGTACTTAGATTTTTTAACTAACGATTTGCCCATCCGCCTAGAAGACGTTCCAATTCGTAACAGATTAGACATGTGGCATCAACAAGATGGTTGCCCAGCACATTTTGCCGCAGGTGTCCGAAATTATTTAGATATTGTATTTTCAAATAAATGGATTGGAAGGGGAAGTATTTTTCCATGGCCAGCAAGGTCACTAGATCTTACGGTTTTAGATTTCTTTTTATGGGGTAGAATTAAAGATTTTGTTTTTAAAACACGTCCAACTACACGTGAGGATATGAAAGAAAGGATTCGGGAAGCAGTAAGAGGTATTTCTGGTGCTGAAATTGAGGCCAGTGTCAATTCCACTATAGAAAGACTGAATTTGTGCATAGCAAATGATGGGAAACATTTTGAGTACCTAAAATAACTAAGTAATAGGTGCAGTTATCAATTTTAGTTTTTTGTATTTTTTTTTCATTAATTATGTTAATAAATATTGTGCCATTCGATTTAACTTGATATTTTTTTAAAATGTAAATTTAGCAGTATGTTTTCACTTACAACTTACAGGGTGAACCAACACTTCGAAAACAACGAAAAACAACAACGAAAATTAAAAAAAAATAAATATCTTTGGAATGACAAGATATACCAGTTTGCGGTTTTGACGAAACAATATGTAATTTCATTTTCTTTTTTGTAAGCTGCTTCGAGTTATATCTTTCCATTTGATATTTCTGAGAAAAATACATAAATAGGGTTAAGTGTTACATAACGCCCTCTAGTTGCCGGCGCATAGTTAAATGTGTTAATGTTATTTACTTATGTAATCAACTTCTAATACTCTTTCCATTGAGCCTAAGCTTATGAAAATCGGTTAAGGTATACGGAAGTTACAGACCATTTTCTGTAAACAAAAGTATACTTCCCCCACCACTTAACTTTAGGTGATAGAAAAAAATGACTTATGTCATTAGAATTTTTTCCCCAAATTCTAGGATATACGGTTTCCGAAATACGGCCAGTGGCCAGCCTTAATGAATCACCCTGTATATATGATTCATGATAAAGGACTTCATAAACAATATTTTACTTATTAAAAATAGAAAATTTCCATAATACCAATCAATCATGAATCGTATTCAAATGGAATCGACGTTTGAACTGTACCAGCAAAATAAAAGTCACCAAAACACAGTACTCAGAGAAAATGTAAAAAACCGGTATAAACAAGTAGTTGAAATAAATAATAATAAAATAAAATCTTCAAATAATAATATTAGAATAATGTGGAATGTAATAAACTCTTACCGTAAAAGTTCTAAACGCAATACTGGTAAAACTGTGCCAGCAGCAGATGCCTTTATGAAACATTTTTTTTTATTATCCACTAATGTAAATAATACTCCAATTGTAGATCAGAGTTTACCTAACCCATCCCATGTTATATTACATGCCTTAAATACTAACAAAAATTTAGGATATTTTAAATTTAAGTGTGTGTCTAGTAGCAGTGTGAGACATTCCATTATGAATCTAAAGAATAGTAATAGCGGGGATATTTATGAATGTACAGCCGACTTGTTGGAAACGGTGAAAGAACCAATACTAGAAGCAATGACCAAATTATTTAATCTAGCAATCAAACAGGGCACATTCCCATCGTGGGCAATTATAGTGCCCATTTTCAAAAAGGGATTACAAACGGAAGTTAATAATTACAGACCCATCTCTATTTTGCCTGTTATTTCCAAAATTTTGGAAGATATGCTGCAATGTCAAAGTTTAGAATATATCAATACATTTTATCGTCCAGCCAACATGGCTTTAGACGTTCTAGATCGACAACCACCGCAACTATGGAATTTATTGAAAAATGCCTTGATGCTTTCAACAATAATGACGTTTTACTAGCAAATTTTCTTGATTTACATAAAGCCTTTGATAGTATGAATTATGAAATAATGTTACAAAAGCTATATAAGTATATCGTTCATCCCATAAGCTGTAAATTAATAATACCTTATTTGTCAAACCGAAGTCAAACAGTTAAATTAGAAAATAAATTATCTCATAAATATTTTGTAAATAAAGGGGTACCTCAAGGCTCTAAGCTAGGGCCGACACTTTTCCTGCTATACATAAATGACATATGTCATTATACAGGAGAAGACAACATATTACTATATGCTGATGACACAACCTTGGTAAGTCAAGGGAAGTTGTTCCAGGAAGTAAATATCTATAATTTTAATATTAACGCTCGGGCAAAAGATTCGTTTGTAATAAATGCACTTTCGTTAAATGAATGCAAATCAGTAAATATGCTGTTTAGTTTGGGACTTTTAAACCAAGAGTTTGCTGGAGATACTAACTTCTTGGGATTCCACTTAGATTCTAGACTAACTTGGAAATTGCATACACTGCAAATAGATAAAAAGCTTAGTAAAAATCTATCCTTACTACGCCAATTATCCAAAATAGTTTCATTTGATGTTCCTAAAACCACCTATTTATCACTTATAGAGTCGCATATTCGATATGGAATTCTTTTATGGGGGCACTCACCTGCGGCAAAGCAAATTTTCTCTACGCAGAGAAAGGCAATAAAAATTATAATTATATACAATCTAGGATACATAGAAGACTGTAGAGCATACTGTATTAAACTAAATGTGCTGACAGTTCCGTGTCTGTATATAATGGAATGTCTCACATATATGCATTTAAATAGTGATTACTACGCGAAAAGGGTTTTAATATAAGTATATGTACTACGTTGTGTCCAGTTGCTGTATTCTACCCTTCCTAAATGTGTTAAAATAGTTCTCTTCTGTAAAAATGTCGTTGGTTTTGAAGTGTTATTGAATTTAATTAAATTGTTGTCTTTGAAGGGCCGATAGGTAAAAATTAGGAAATTGTCGCTTTAAAAACATAGAATTGAAATGATTTGCAAATTTACGTGTGATAATATCTGAGTCTGTTATAGTTTCGTCGGTAATAGGGTCGTACAGTTCTTGTAATTTGTCCGTCTTTTTGTATTTATTGAGTTTTCTAATTTCTGTATAATTTTTTTTACAATTATTAATACAAGTCTCAGTCTTATATTCCGTAATTAGTATTTTAATTTCTTTTTTCAATGAGTTAAATTTTAATCGAAGTGCAAAAGTTCCTATTTTTCTGCATTATCTCTGATTTCTTCTGTCCATGTATTTACTGTTCATTCTTCATAAATTTTTCCTTTTGCACATATTTCAAAAAGCTACAGATATTTCTGGACCATTAAAGCTGTCTTTTTTTACGTTTGACCATCCATCAACAACATTCATCGATAAATTTTCCTCTTGTTTAAACATCAATAATCTGCTTAGCACTCCACAACCCCAAGATAGCTTTTTTGATAAGATAATCACTCTTAGATCAGAGAATGCAAAACTAGAGCAAACATTCAAATCTGAAGGATTGATTGCCAAATTACTTGATAAACATTTTGAGAAAACTTAAATTTGAGTTTCAAAGAAAAACATGGATAAGCATCTAACCGTTATTAAATCTTTGAAATCCAGAATTACAAACCAAGAGCAGAAAACTATCAAATTGCAACAGGAAGTAGCCGATTTAATGATTGTAATATAAACAAACGAAATATATATTATGGATGAATTAGTTGAACGCCAGCGCAGATGCACTAATATTATGTGTTATAATATTAAGGAATCCCAGTCTCAAAATGGATATAACAGAAAATTGGACGATATAATTGCAATTAAACATATATTTGGCTACAAGATATTGTCATATACAGTACTTGTCTTTCAAGAAGGACGTAAAACTAATCAGGTACGTCCTTTAAAAATAATATTGTCTAGTTAAAAGTTTATGTATATCAGAAAATAATTAACACATAAATGATGGAAATGTGAAATTCAGTCACGATCAAACAGAGATATACAGGAAAACTTATAAATGTGGAAACCGGAATTTATAGATGTCAGAAAGAAGAAAGAGACATAAAAATCAGATTTATAAATAGTTCAACAAAGTGCAAAATTAAAGTATAAATCGGTCACAATTTTTAAACTAGATTCAGCCAAGCCTAGTTCTACATATTTCATAGGTTTATTAAACATATACTACCAAAACATTTATTAAAAACTAAATTTGACACCATAACGCAAAACCTAGATGTATTGTGAAATTTTGATATTGATTGAAACATAGTTATCGACTGAATAATAACTGGGATAAAGTAATTTCTTTTTGACAGTAAATGTACTTTTTCATTATCATATAGAAATATTATAAGCAAAAGTTTGAAAGCTTTGGGATTTATCAAAATGCACAGTAAGAATTTTCAGTCTGAATAACCGTTAAAAACTCTCTACATTTCACTATGCCAATCAAATTTGGAATACACAAAAAAAATAACTTATACTAATTATAAAATTGAATTGGAAAAGGTTCAGGTTTTCAACAATATTTATGAGGACATACATACAATTTTTAGCAATGATTAAAACACCTGTTAATAAATATTTATAAACCAATTTTTTACTAAATTCTTACCAGCACACTTTAGAATTACAAGTACATACAGTTCCTGTGGAGAAATACACAAATCTACAGAAATTTTTCATAAATCAATAAAAACCTTCTACATTGGATAATATTTCTTATATAAAAATTTAAAAAAAACATGAATTTCAAAATATAAATAGAAACATGAAGCAGAATTTAATTGTCCCCATAAAAATACTATTTTCGCATTTTAAGGCTCGTTTTGAAAATAATGTAATAATTTTCTGACTATATAACTTATTGAAATATTTTTATTACCTTAGACTTATACAAAGATTGACCTTACAAATTCTAGACTTTTATAGGTTATATAGATTATTTCATACACTCCTTTGAAGATTAAATTTGCACTTGCATAATTAGTCTCCATCCTATGGCTCTTTATATACTTTATCCTAACCCTATATAAAGAAAAAATAGTACAAAAATATAGATTTGGTTTTCAATAGTTAAAATGCAAATTATAATAATATAATTACATTACATTTATTAATAGTTGGCACCATTCAACAATTTACATAATTAATTATCATTACAATGATATTGTTAATTATTGCGTAAAATATTTGATTTGATTATAGTTTCCTTCTTATGAAATTTAATATATTTAGGAGTACTTTAAAATAATATTAATAATGTTATGTAAAATATATCATTAAATTGATTTATACATAATGCATGGCAAAATATTTACAAAATACTTTTAATTCATTTGATTGATTTTATTGAGTAATAGACACTATAACCAGATGATAATAAAATATACAATACAAAAAATTATTAATTTACAAGATATTCTAGACATATTTTCTTCGTAAGTTTTTTTAACAATCTATAATTGATGCCTAAAAAAATAAATTTTTTTAACACATACAGATAGATTTCTTATTATTTTAATAATCATATTATACCTCTTGCTTTCTTCTTTCTGATAAATATATTTTTTTTTATTATTAATATAAAAAAAAACTAAATAATATGGTGAAAATATTTTAACAAGTTGTGTACTAATAATTTTTTGCAATCAAAATTAAATTCAGTTGCTGTATTATTAATCAAAAATTAATTGATCGCACTAATTTTAATAAAACCGCACAGCTGCATCCTTTCACGACCCTTTTAAAATTTCCCCTTGTAATCCCATCCCAATTGAGCGTATATTGATGATCCTTAAATATGCTCCTACATTCATTAATCACACTTTTCCGGTGGAATAAAATTCATCAAGAAAAATAAAACGACTGGTAAAAACTAATAAGCTCTATTCTACACGTCTCCCCTATTCCTAAACTAGAGGGGGTACTTGTATCATTTTTGCATGTGATTAATACAAACTGTTCTCCGTTAATTGGATGGGGGGATTAGAGTGTGGGCGGATTTGGGATAAGGGTTCTTACACTTGGTCTGAACTTGATGAAGAAGCCTGGCTGCCTTGCATGTCCATGCAAGCCCTTTTATAAGCTAGCCACACAAAACCTATGACATTTATTAATTAACGCTCTAAACACTAACCTCCCTTAATGGAAAAGGTATAAAATTCGTGGTGCTTCAAAAATCACAGATACACCACCAAAAAAATTTAACAATTATAATTTAAAACAAAAATAAGATCGAAGCGCGAGTCAAAAAAATCTACTTAGTTCCCTCTTTTTAGTAATCCATTTTTTTTTTCATTTATTTAAATATTTCATTTTTATTTATGTGGAATCATTTCCAGGAGTTTCACATATATTGGGTTGCAAAGATCCTCTTGGAAATGATCGTAAAAAATCCATTTACATGCTATCAATTTCACACAGGTTTTCATCGATAGACGAAATCCGAATTGTTTCAATATAACTTATAGGTATTTATATTGTATAATTGATTAGTATTGTTTATACTTATTAATACGTATTTGATACATACACGAAAATTACATATTGTTAATTGATTTCTAATGATAACAAATATATGGTTGTAACTATATTCAACTTTATTTTATATATCTGTAAAAAAAATTATTCAATTAATTAATTTTATAAACTAACTGTTTCATTTATAATAATTATACCATAAAGCTAGAATCGGTCGTGCTTTAAATTAAACTAAATTACTGTCAAAATCAAAAATTTATTAAAAATAATTATAAAACATTTAACAATTTAATCCACATTAATTTTTTATGGGTTTAATTTTCTATCAAATTCTAAAATTATATAAAACTGTGTTTTTATTAAATTGACAAATAAAATATCCTCAATATGGTTGTATAATTGTGCCACACTAGTTTTTAAATGATTATACCACTCATAGTTTTTTAGTTTATAAAGGAGTTAATTATTTTGGTTGTAATGTATAAATCTAATTTATCTTAATAATATACAATTTTTTAAACACATTATTATTTAAAATATATGTTCGGTTTATCGGTTGAGTTAACTGTATTAAGGTTTTTAATTTGCATTTTTTTAAAATATGTTTTCTAATAGATTGGCGTTGTTGATCAAGAATATTGACAACCTACAGAAATTATAATAATTTAATATATCTTAAAGTAATTAGTTATTTCATATACATAAAGAAGAATTGCAAGAATTGTCTATTACAAAAATTGAAAATAACTGTGAATAACTGTATAAATGTAATGCAAAAAACAAGCAATTTATTATTGATATGTATGGTAAATCACTGCCCTAACACAATTTAAACTTTGTCTATTTATTGCTAAATGCATATTTGTGGTACAAGCTAACATGTATAAATAGCATACTAATTACTATTGATAATCAAAATATAAAAACACTAACAATTTCTTTACAAATAATTATTTGTGAGGAAAGTGTTAGTATTTTTATTCCAACCTTTCAATTTATATCTACATGAAACTTTATAACGAATTTTAATATCAAAATATGTACTAAGTGTTAAATAAAAAGTGCAATATTGACAAATTAATGATTAACTTTAAATTTTTCACATACTCAAACAATCAGAGAAGCCGTTTAACTGCAAGCAAGAACAAAAGTAATTCATAGAGCAATACAAACTTCACACTGTTAGGAGTACCACTTAACAATAACTTTAACTAGACAAAGTAGACAATGAAATCAAAATACAAATTTTATGAAAATTAAATCATAATTAAACAATTTCAAATGTATGCAATTTTCTAAAGGTGCTTCCGGAAAATTGCTTTTCTACTCTTTATTGTTCTGACTACATCATTTCGGTTTTTTACAATAAAAATCAAAGGCAATTATTTTTTTTGTAGTAAGAAATAATTTTATTCAGTTATGTAATTTTTTTCAATAACCTTTCGCCATCTTTCGAGTATCATCAATGAAATTCTGGTCTTTCTCAGCAAAAAATGGACCAAGTGTTGTCTGACATTATTGCCTAAATAATTTACCATTTAAGAGCTGTGCAAACTTTGAAAGAAAGAATAGTCCGATGGCGGAAAATTTAGTGAATATGGTCCAAGCTCCAGCAACTTCTGGCGGGTCACTAAATTTATTTGTGGTCTTGCATGTCATGGTCTAACACAACACCGTCACGATTTGCTAATTCTTGCCACTTTTCGTTGATGGTTTCATACAAATTGTATAATTGGCGACTGTATTGATTGTTTGGTTTTGTAGTAGTAGCTCAAAATACATGACGCCTTTATAATCCCACCAAATTAATAGCATAATCTAATCTAATAATCTTTTGTATTGTCATATAATAGCCATTTCTCATCGCCAGTGATAATACTGTTTAGAAATAGATTATTTTCCTTATTTTTCAAGAGCTTGTCGCAGGCATTTATACTCTTGACCAAATGAATTTCGTTAAGTTCATGTGGAACCCAAGCTTGTCGAAAGCGTTTAGGCCTTTTGTTAATTGAATTTATTTTGCTTTCATTCATTTACTTATCGTCTTCTGCTTCAACTGGCATTTTTACAAGTAGCATATCTTTGACATCATTTGCGATTTTTCCTCTTATTTTTCTAAATTAAAACAGTAAAATATAGCAATATTTATCAGTCGGCTTTTCCATCTTTCGACCACTGTTTTACGATGTGTAGTGAATCGATTCAATTGCTTTTTTATCAATTGAAGTGCCTTCTTCCAAATGGTATTTAGGTTATATGATTGAACTGAAGATGATGGTAGACATCTATTAGTGAGAGCCGTAATGACTTTAAACTTTGCATTACAAAATACAATGAAATCTTCTATTATTAGGTGTTTTTGTTCATGCGTTTATTATGGTCACAAAATTATCGAAATATATTCTAAGGAAAGACGCAAGTTTCAATTTTCTTTTTTTAAGATTGGTATAGTATGTTGTACCTAATTTCGTAAAAACTGATAGGGAATTATAAATGACAATAAAGTATATGCCTAAGCCGTTATTGCTACAATATCTGCAAAAAACTAAAATCCATGTTTGGAGCTATACTATTGAATACTGTTACCCCAATGTTTAATATGGAAATTCTAAATTCTGATAACAGTGTTAAGCTTTTAGGACCTTGTCATTCTCTAAACTTATCACCAATCAAATCTGGAAAGTGGTATGACCAAGAATAAATGATCTACAGTTGCCTACAAATATTATAGAAATGCTTCAACTAATTATTTTTGAAGATAGTTGAACTCAATAGCGAAAATTTGATACATTAATAATGTTAATGATTGTACATCCCTTCTAATGGGTTTATTGAATTTTTATTTTTGGCAATTTTATGATTAGTTGACTCAGTCGAACCATTTGAATAAGGCTGGCTACAAAAAAATCTCGATGTATGAGTGCTACCCGACGGAAAAAACACATGGATTGAATTTTCATCTTAGAATCGCTGTTGATTCGCAACAAAATCGACCAATCATGGTCGAACTGCGGTGAGCTAAGCCAGAATTGATAGATAGGAAGATTTTGTTGTATATTTGGTAAGATTGGCAGGGAATTAAACTGCTCCCATATGACAAGACTCTTAACTCAGAACTGTACTGTCAACAATTTGATCATCTGAAGGAAGTAATCCCCCAAAATCGGCCAGGTTTATCAAATAGGGGAAGAATTGTGATCCATCAGGACACCGCAAGCTCTAAGAGCTTGGTTGAGAATTAAGCTTCACCCCTATGGCAACAATTTTAACTCGAAACTGTAATATCAACAAATTTGATCGTCTAAAGGAAGCAATCCCCCAGAAGTAGCCAGCTTTGGAAAATTGAGGTGGAATTGTGATCCATTAGGACAACATCAGACCACACATATTGATAGTGAGTCGCCAGAAGTTCCGGGAGCTTGGTTGGGAATGTTCTTATGCATTCACCTTATGTTCCGGACGTAGCACCAAGTGATTACCATCTGTTTCTGTCCGTAGCAAACAATTTTGCTGGCAAAAAATTCATCTCAAGAGAGGCTTGTGAAAATTGAGTCTATCATTTTTTTTTCAATAGAGACGAGGGCTTCTCTGAGAGAGGCATAATGAAATTAGCAACAAAATGGCAAACATTTATTTAAAAAGTGCATTTTTCGCCTAAATCGGATCATTCTAACTATGGTAAGTAAAGTCTTAAATTACATGCAGAAAATAATGGATTTATTATTACTACAACTTATATATAAATATCTTCTATATTAATACAAAAATTTAGCCAACTGGTTAAAAAAAATGATTAAAACACATTAAAATAGTGTTAATCTACGATCGTATAGAAACTAGGCGCTTTTGCATCAATTTTCATTGCAAAAGTAGTTACTTAGAACATTAGTATTTTTTAAAAACTTTTTATGGCACAGAAATGTCAGTTTTAATCAAATTTGCGTAAATTATTCGTTGGTTGCTAAATCGAGTTTTCGTCGGAAATATTTTTAATTTTATTCCATTATTCAATGACATTTGTAAAATATTATTCATATGAAGAACTTCGTAGAAAATTTCTGCACGATCAAAGATAAAATTTTGTAAGGCTCACGTTTAAAAAGATCTACGCTCGCGTTATTAAACGCAACTTCGTGCAATAAAGAATCAGTTTTCACATTTGCATCGTAAAAAAATATTATTTAAAAAAAGGCAAATAAAATAATGAAAGTTTTTCTGCTATAACATTTGTGCAATTATAAACATGAAATATAGGGATAATAATTCTAATATAAGTTTATTTGGATAGTCTGTCATATTAACAAATTATTTGACTTATAGTCCTTGAAGTCTAAATTACTGAGTTTATATCTATCATGATCTACATACAATAGCATTTGAAATTATCTCCTAAACAGAATTATATTTGTCTATAAAGAAAGACATATTTTTAAATTATTGGTGTAACCCATAATAAATAAAGTGCTTCCAATTATTATTATATAATTTTCTTCCTGTACTAGTTTCGAACTTTATTTGTGTAGGTCATCATCAGCAGCAACCGTTTGGTTAAACTCTTCATAATTATAGAAAATAACCAGACGTTTGCTTCTAATGATAATTGGAAATACTTCATTACATAATTTTTTACAAATGTTTGACTAATGATTTGAAATAATTTTAAATAAAACCACTTTGAACTCTATTTATACTTAGTATTACTGAGATACTTACTTTTATATTTTTGCAATTTATAGTAAGTATGGATTACCACGTGGTAACGGTCGGAAATTTTCTTTACTTTTTTTAATAAATAGAAATAAATAGAAATAAATAGAAAGAATATCTTTAATATATATTTCTCTTATTTTACCACATTTGCAATGATTTAAAAATAAACAATAACATTATCTTTATCGCAAATAAACTGAAAATGTTTTATTAATTTGTGTTGCTGGATCAAAATTTACAGAGTTAATTTCTTCACGTAATTTTTGTACTTGATTTGACTTTTAAATTAAAAGGATGGACCAATATTACAATTATATTATTAATTTCAAAGCAACAAGATTAATAAACTTTAGATCAACTGATCTGAATGTAGCAGAGCTATTGAAGAACAAATGTATATTATGCAAATTAAATATTAGGTAATCTTAAATCACACCAATTCGGAAAGAATTTTATTTCGGCTAAAAAATTACTTTTCTTTTTGTTTAATTAAGAAACATACACTAACACTTAATTTTAATTATTGATATTTAGTACATTATACCCGAAATATACATCTAGAAAAGAAAAATCAATTTGCGAAGAAAGTGTTATTTCAATACAATTTTAGATTAATTAATTGACTTCGAACTAAAATAGTTTACTACTACATTTTATATTTTTTACAGTGACTATAGTTTCGACCATGAGATAACCACTATCACTTCTAGTTTGGTAATAACTAACTTATACTAGAAACTATAGTCACTGCAAAAATTATAAAATATACTGCTAGAAAAGTCATCATGTTTAATTCCAAGTTAATCAAGATGCACCTGAAGGTAAACGTTTCTTCCATAAATAATATAATTAATTGTGGTAGTAGGAGGTTATTAAAGAAACAAGGATCTCAAATCAAATCATAAATCAAAATAACATATTATTCAAGTTTGTCTAAGCTAGAATTTTGCAATTAATAAATTAAATTCAGAACTTCATCTATGGTAATTTAACAAAAATTGAAGTTATAGTTATAATATTATACCAGAACATCTGAAGAAGGGTCGTTTTAGCAAGAGACCTATCGAGAGATAAATTGAGGCAGAGTTAAAGATGAAGAATTCTGGAATAGTCTGCTTCATAGAAAGGACTTAATATAAAATATATATAATTCAAAAATATAGCTTTCTGAAATACTTAGCTTTGCCATTCAAAAACATCATAAACATTTTGTAAGTTTATACATTACTAAGTCAAGCTTTTGGATAATTAAAAAAAAATAATATTTTTATTTGGAGGCGTTTAATTTTTGGTACATTTTTGGTACAAATATAATAAACAAGGAGTCATGATTGAACAAAATGGTAAAAAAAATAATCTTGTCTGCCTTCTTTATTAAAAATTAATATGTTAAAATAATTGATTTTTGATTTTGAAATGAAAATTTGGTGCTAAAGAACTGCAAGTATTATTTAAGTGTAAATCAATCTAAATATCTAAAAAATAGCATTTTTGTTGTTAATTTTGACTCAATAATTTAAAAGCAATGTCAATAATTTTATATAAAAATAGATAAACAGATCAATAAAGAAGAAATGGATCAAATTGGATTTCAATACGTGTGTTTCCATATTTTTTTTAACTCAAAACAAATCAACACCATTTTTGTAAAATTTTGTTAAGTAAAAATGAATTTAATGATTAATTATAGTTACAAATGCAAACTAAATAAATAATTCCTTTTATATTTTTAGATAACATTGACAAAAAATAAGCGAAAGATTTATAATTGATTAATGGTTGAGGCGTAAACTTCGTGATACATCTTGGAAAATTTAAGATTTATAAATTGCACATTTCGATACTAGCTTAGAAAGCTAATACCCAAAACATATCCAATATTGTCGAGAACTGGTTCTATTTGAAATACAAATTTCAAGTCGTGCCTGGCGCATCCACCAAATGATAATAATTTACAAATAGCATTATAATATTACAGATGACTACACGAATATAATTAAAAATTATAATTAAAAATATAATCATATAATTTATTTTGTAAATCCTTAATTCACATGTCAATTTTTCAATTGAGATATTACAATGGATGGCTCCTATTATCTAAGCGTTACACTAGAATCCTGCTTGAGTGGAGAATCACCGACAAATCTACTTAAACAGCATTCTAGGAAAACACTTAGAAAGTAGGTGGCACCTATATGGTAATATCTTGATTGACAGTTTATCTGGAGAGTTAAATACTCCGAAGTAAAATTCGTTTCTCTGTCTAAAGACATTTTGATCCTAAAGCAGTCACAACTGCAGCAATCTCAGAACCAGACACTACCCTACTATAACGATGTCTTATTATAGATTTCGGCTTCTCTAATAAAAAAATATCATGATACCAGGCTAGAAAGCATGAGGCCAGACTAGAAAAGATCTTTTGGTCTATTTAGTTATTAGTCCATCACTGCGTTACTGCAAGGATATCCATTATGGATTTTCTCTCCTTCCATAAAAAATTAAAGTTACCCTCTTCAAGTAGACTTTTGGTCCTAAACTAGTCACACTAGCTTGTGGAGGAATGTTTTTAGTCGTCAGGAGCCCAAAACTACCTTTTGATATGTGTGTCCACAATAGATTTCCTATCTCCTTATAAAAATAAGAACTGTTTCACTGATTAAATAAAACATTAGTTTCGCACTCAGTTATAGATTAAACAATTTGCTGACCGTACTGTTTGTGATAGATAAACAAAGCATTCATCAAAGTCTTCATGAAACAAATCCATTGAAATTAAATAAATGACTAGCAAGGATAAAAGTAGTAAGAATGGAAGAAGTGGAAGAGAATACACTAGAAGTAATAGAAGAAAACATATCAAAGGAAAGAATATTCTTATAAAAGTCTAGGGGATAACCCTATGAATTTTTGCCGTAAATTTAATAAATACCCTTAAATACTGCTTCAACATATTTATAAAAAAATAGATTTATATTACTTTTTATATATTCATGTCATAATATACTTAATATTATATTATTATATAGAAATATAAACTGCTTTCAAACAAAATATTTAGGTGGATTAAACCTAAAAAACTATTATCTTTTATTAGTTTAAAGAAAATAAATACGGGCCAATTATATAGGTATTAGAACAAATAAAGCGATTAACTGTAACCATTTGGTTTAAGTTATATATTACACAATAAATAATTTAAATCAAGTTATTAAGATACTAACATTTAAAGTCAGATTCAATTGAAAATAAATACACAATCTATTTACAGAACCCTCGTTAAATTCAAATTTAACAACAATTATAATGTAAACCCACCCTAACTTATTGGTAATACGTGGCTATACTTCATATTCAAACGGATGAATTAGTAATGACCATACCCAATATACTTAATTTAATTAAACAATAGATCATATATTTGAAAATACTACGTTTTACATGTTAAATACCTTCAAGTTATATTGAAACAATTCAGATGCCGTTGTCTCTTCTTAGAAATAACCTGCGTAAATGTAAAAAGTACAGTTTAATTTTATTAGGGAGGTTTATTTAGTTAGTTTTATATACTCAATTAACCATATTTATTTATCCATTTTATTATTTAATTCAGCACAACTACCCATACACTCATGCAAACATGTCCAACACAAAGTGTGGTGCAGCATACCAGGGTGCCTCCGGGGTGCGTGTCTTCCAGGCCCAAAGCTCTTGAGCCCCTCTTGGCGGAAACACGGATTAAGACCGAATCCGGAGCGAAAACAGATCCTGCACAAACGCCCACGGGATCGTCTCTTATTAATAACGTGCCCGGCGATAAAGAGCAACAACAAATTTTCCAGCGTGGGTGGAGTTTTTGCCCGTCGGGTTTGCGTTTTAATTGCCGGCGATATATTCCGCGGGATTATCGCGGTCTTTTTTTCTAATCCGCGCTCGTCCATCATGGAGATCTCAAGTGGGGGGGATCGCTTTATCATGAAAGTGTAGTTTGTTACGCGCCCTTTTTCTTCGCCGTGAAAGTGATGAATTTGGGGAATTTGTAAGTATGCATTATTTCCGGCCGATTTTAATGAATACATTAATTGTGCACATTTGAAATTCAAAATAGGTTTTTGAAAGATCGCTTAGATTAACGATACCGGCGAAAATTAATTATTTGCCACTTGCGCGGTTCAAGGTTTTCAGTTTGTAATTATATTTCTTAATTGATAAATGTCTCTATTTTGCTCTTATAATTAATTCAACAACTATTATTTCTAATACATTGTAATAAATTGATAGATGTTTAATTATGGGATAAAAACATCTTAAATCTATTCTTAATTCTAACATAGCTATATAAGTTTATATTAAAAATTCCTTAACCATAATCGATATGTTTCTTGCCTATATTTCTTTAATAATTTCTAAATAACAAAATAACTATTATAAATAATAACTTATTAAAATTATAATTAATCAAATATTTAGATTAGTATTAATTAATATGTAATTAATAATAAGTGTTTATTTATCCAATTTCCAATAATAGATAAATCGATCATTAAAATAGAAATGGATCAAATTGTATTTCAATACGTGTATTTCCATTAAAATTTATAACTCAAAAAAATCATCACCATTTTTGCAAAGAAAGTAAAAATGAATTGAATGATTAAGTATAGTGACAAATGCAAAATAATTAAATAATTACTTTTATATTTTTAAATAACATTGACAAAATAATTATATGAACGATTTGTAAATTGAACATTTAGACACTTGCCTAAAAAGCTAATGCCCAAAACATAATAACAAGTAAAAAATATGTTTGATAGGAGAAAATATAGTCAAAATATTGTCGCGAACATTTCCAGTTCGTGAGTATATTCCCGGCGCCTCCACCAATATATATTATATTATAACTAGTAATATTGTAGTTACTTGAGTTACGTGGAGGTTTATATTACCTAATTGAAACACAGATATATTCCTTTCTTTACTTTTTATTTTTTAATTGCTAAATGTACATTTCCATTTTTACCATAAAAGTGCCATCTATTGTCTAAGTCTATATTCCATAAATAATTTTTTAATAACAAAATACTATGACAAATAATATCTTCAAATTCAAATTAATCAAATATTGATATTTAATTAATATGTAATTAATAATAAGTGTTTGATTTTTCAATTTTTATTTAACTCTCCATACTCTGGCTACTTCAGGTGAAGAATATGCATATTCTTTTTGAGTTTGTTGTCTTAGTTTAGTAAAAATATTATTAACGAGTTCTACATCTTTGGGAAAGGCAGGGCACTAATTAGAAGTATTGTTATGTAAGAGTGAGGAGGCATTGAAACATATTCATGCGATGTTATGCTTATTTTACTTATTTTACATTTTATTTTGTAATTTTAATCGACATAATTTCAACAACAATCATTTGCTGCAATTTTTGGTTTATTTGCGGTAAATTATTACTTGAATTAAATTAATTGTTTATTCTCAGTCTTTACCGCTTAGATAACTATGCATTTTAATTAATAATTATTCTTTTGTATGTGCCTTTCCTGGCGGAGACTGGCAAATATTTCAGTATACTATTTCGTATCTGTTGTTGCTCTCATCATATCTTCAAACCCCATCCCTGTCCACTTCCTAATATTCCGGAGCTACAGTTTTTTCTTTACTTTTCAGTGCCTTTCCTTCTTTCTATCTTTTCCTGAGTTATCAGACGTAGTATTTTGTATTATTCGTGCTTCATTATATTACCAAAACAAGCTGTTCTTCGCTTTCTTTGATATTGAGTAGGACCGACTTTTTGAAGGACTTCTTCATTCGATACGTATTAGATTAATGATATTCTTTCCATACGTTACAGCATTTACATTTCCAAGTCTTTTGTCTTGTTCTAAGTGGATGTTTTAGGCATCCACGCTTCTATGGTATACATCAGCAAGGGCTTTATGTAGCATTTCGCCATTCGATATCTCATACTAAACGGTAAATGTTTATTGGTTAACCTTTTTCTCATTTTCATAAAGCCCTCTCTCGCAATCTCGATTTTATTTTTTAGTTCTTTTTATGGTCTCGCTTAGCCAACAACCTAAATATTTGAATTTTTCAACTTGCTGGATTCTAGCGTGTGCCAATATTACGTTTGAAGGAAAAAGTTGGTTATAACAATATTATTATTATCTATGTTCTTTCCATATTGATTTTATTACCTATAGCTTAATGTTTACTTTGTTCAGTTTCGGAGGTCCTATTCACTGTTCGCAAACTAGTACTGGATCGTCGACAAAGCGAAATTTATTTATCAAGACTCTATTGACTTTTATATCTTATTTTACTTGATGCAGCTCTATGAAAGATGTATTCTGAATATATATTAAATAATAATAAAGAGAGTACATATTCCTTTCTAACACCTATATATATATATTCTAAATTCACCACTCTCTATCTCTATGTGTTAAATTATCTCTTCTGTTTGTTTAAAATAGAGATTCGCTATAAAGCGACACTTCCGGTTCACCTTCAGTAGCAACCTAATGAGTTTTATATATTTTATAGTGTCTAGCAGTTTGGTAAAAACTATGAAACATAAGTATAAATCCTTTTTTTGTTTTTGAAACCATATACTGTGTCAATATTTTATTAAATAAATCCTTTCTTTGGTCCAAGTCGTCCTGGGCTAAAACATTTAGTCCAGTTAATACATCTTGGGTAACTAAACCATTCTGCAAGCCAAATTGTATTGCATCTATATATTCTTTGCGTTTTCTGAAGATTTGAGTATATTCTGTCCTTAGAAATATCATTAAAGTATGGTTCATTATACTGATAAGTCTGAACTCTTTGCATTTTGCTATTTGGCTTCTTAGTTATCGGTAAAAAAGCAGATTTTAACCATTCTGTGGGAAATGTACCCTTTTTATATATGAAGTTAAAGAAATATACTAGTTCATTTCTATTTTCTGCATAAACTTGTTTCAAGAATTCTTTTGGAATGCCGTTTATTCGACAAGTCTTTCCTGGTTTTTTTCTTCAGTTGGCACATTCGATTTCACTTTTTAAAAAGCTTAGAAGTTGATTTTTGGTTGTTCGACACCGTTGTTTTAACTAAAGTTTTATTTTCGTAATTTAATTCTTTAATTCTTCATAGCTTTTCCATACTTGCCCTCTTCTGGTTGAAGCATGAAATGCACCTGTTGGTTTTGTATGACTATGTTTTGTGATCTTCTCTGCGTACCTGTCATTTCTTTAATTTTCTTTAGTATATTGAATATATCATGTTTCTGCTATAAGCTTTGAATTTTGACACACTGTTCTCGCATCCAGTTTTTTTACTCTCCTTATATTCTTCTTCCGAATTATCATTTTCATGCTTCTATAACCTTTTGGTGATTTCTGTTTTTTCAGCCATCTTCTTTTCATAGGTTCCAGGATGTTATTCGTCATCCATCTATGCGTTTTCGTTGTTCTCTTTGCTTGTAAATATTTCTCAGTCGATGTAATAACTATTTTATTAATGCCCAGGTTGCTTCTATAATCTCATCGTTTGCCGGCGTTTTATATTTTCAGACCATTGTTAAGCTCGCTTTGTTCTAGCAATTTTGTCGATTAGGTTTAGCAACTTAATGATGTATTTCCTTCTTTGTTAGTTGTAGTTTTAGTCTAATGTTTGCCACTACAGGATTATCGATTCCTTTGTATGCACCTGGATATGATTCCTATGTGTGCATGTGGAATGTTTCGCACACTGTAATGAATCTTTTGCTAACTAGAATGAAGTCGATGTGGTACCTCACTATATTTTCTGAGTTTTCCTGGAGAGACTTTCAGGTACAGACTCTTCTTCTTAACTAGAATTTGTGACGACCAAGTCTTCTTCTATACAGAATTGTATCAGGCGGTCTCCTCCCCTGTTTCGTTGGTCCAGTTCACACTTGCCCACAATATCCTGGAATTTTTTATTTCCAATTTTGGCATTGATATATCCCATTATGATATTCAGGTCTTCCTTCTTGGTTGACTTCATCAGTAACCTAATGTTCTCATAGAGAAGTTTGACCTCGTCATTTTTTTTCCGCTGTAAGGGCATATACTTGTATGATATTTACATTTATCGTGCTGCTTCGTAATTGAAGTAGCACAATTATTTCTGTTAAACATTTCACAACTGTGTTATGTAGCTCCGTTGATAATAGTATCCTAACTCCATAATTATGTTTCTTATCGCTTGCAAAGTAATAGAATTTAAAAAAGGAGCTTTTGTGCTTATTATTTGTTATATAATTTTCTATCATGACACATTGGAAATTCTTTGTACCCCTGTCTCATTTAAGAGAAACCGGTACTCGGGGCCGTAATTTAGTTTGTTTGTCACGTTGAAAAAGTTTTAATAGGGGAAAGTTTATGATGTGATGTTCCCTTTCGTAGTACCAGGATCAAAGTAACTGCTACTGCAGTATTACCTATGGTAATACAGTTGGAAACTAATCCAGGATCATTTCAGATATGCTTTGAAACTATTACAATAGTGGTAGCTGTTAACCTTCACTATATGAAGTTATCGACTCTCCAGCCACTTTTGAGCGTTTCAACATAACTTTCCACTTGGGCCAAATCCACCGTACCGAGGTCCAGCCTCTACGCCTTCTTTACCAGTATGCTCTTCACCCGTTATCCTGCGTATGAAGCGTTATACCCACCGATACTGGATCTTCAGTAGAACTTATCCACCAACAATTGTTGGATCCACCTCCGCGACTAGGACGTGCCTACTGAGCATTACCTATGTGTATATAGAGAAGTTAACTCTGAACTTCTTAAGTCGGGTTAATGGGAATGTCTTCAAATCACGTCCAATTAATATTTAACTAAACATTAAAAGCACTGTATTTCATTAGTTAAAGGTGGTAGGAAATTAGGGCGATTAGCTCTTCAGTTTTTCTAAACGTCGATATTTACTTTTATTTCATGTCAAATTGTATTCTTTTAGTTTTACGCAATCAAATCAAATAAACAATTAACTTTACACCTTTAATTGCCAAAAATACGTTACTAGCTATTAAAATCAGTAGTTTTATTAACTAAATTTAAATATCCCACTATTATATATCTATTTGTATATTTATTTATTATGCTATACACATATACATTATTACAGAAATGTTTTAGTTTATTTCTAATTTTCTAAAAATTCATATTTACTGTAATTAAAATTTATATACATTTTTAGAAAAAGTTGTTTTTTTTTCTTCATACAGCTGTTAAAAGTTTCCACTTAGTGAACGGAATATATATTTAGCTTTTTTTTAATAAACCCAGTTGAGAAAAATGTTTATAACCGTTTCATTTAATTACCAATGTACAATTCATAATTGGATAGTTTTTGAGCTGCTCCTCTGTCTTACAGTATTCGGTGTTGCATATTATATTGCACTTGGTTTCAATAATTTCTACATTAAGGTCATTTATAGCATTTCTAATCAATTGGATATTATGATGAAATATCCCCAACATTTCCCCTTTTCTGTGATTAATTGTTAGTTTTCTGCCAATTCTCTATAGGAAACAATCTATGTAGACATCTCTCGGCCACAAATTTAGAATATTAAGACAACGATAATGTCTCATATTCAATTTTGTTTTATTTTAAACTCTTTTCAACGTCGAAGTGCCTCAACAATCAATGTTCTTCATTCTCCGGTGCAGATATTTTAAATGAAGAATATCAAGTAGTGTTTCTAGAGTTCATTTTTTAACAATTCACCAATGTACAATTCTTATTTTTTGAAGTAATTTTTTTGTATTTCCACTGTTATATCACGATATAGTCGAAACACATAATAACATATAATTATCTGAACTCTTTTAATATCATGAGCCAAGTCTTTAATTCCGTGAATACGTTTTCTTCTAATTGGGCTTTCTTCTTTGTGTTTGCCATTCTCCGTTATCGAGGCTGCTAGTATTTTGACCTTGAACGTAGGTTATGTTTCTAGATTTTCATTTCTTTGTGTATTTACATTTTAAGCGTTTGCATATTTCTTTTTGGTGTATGCTATTTTTACTGTTTGTTTCTTTTGGTGCTTTTTGTCGCATATTTCATTTCGTATATATACAGCATCTTTATTAATAAACAAAAATACAGATAAGACAAATATAGTACATTTATGATGATATGAGTGTTAAAAGGTTACTCTGTTAAATGGCTATCGACCGGCGGTCTTTCAGCCCTAATTTGTCTTTGTCGATGTGTCACGTCAGTCTGTCTCTGATAATGATGATGGACATTCACATGCTTCACACTTCAAAACAGTATTTTTTGCACAAGATTTTTGGTGTTAAATTTTACAAAATCACTGATAATTTTTGAAAATTCCGTCCTTTTCAGAAAACGCTTCTTCACTTTTTAGCGTAAGTTGGGTGCTATTATTGGCTGAGCTTTTCAAGATTTTTTCATATGGTGGACTTGCTTGAATACGTCTTTTTTCAATCGAGTATGAAAAAAATATATTGCTGAATTATTTTAGAAAGATAGATTAAAGATATCTTTCTTTTTGAAACTTGTGTTTGCACTTGTATTTAATACTTTCTTTCTTTTACAATAAATACATTCATTACAAACCGATAGGTACAAATTTGTACTTATAATTTTGACGTAAGAAATTCGGGCAGAAAGTTCTTCCACTCCAGCCCAATGCTGCATTTTAGGATCTTCATTCTTGCAGACTACTAATTGCAACTTGGGCTTTATTTTGCTTCAAAAGGTAAGATTTAGCGACTGAATTACGCTCATTATCTCTTTATTCTTTGTCATATGATCAAAAATTTCTTGTTACAGAAGTAAATTATTCAGCGCATTTGAAAACTACACATTTATACAAGTCTGTAAGTTAGGTTTTGATAAGAGTAAGTATTCGTTACTAAATAGTAAATCATTCTCTCTCAATGGTAAGCGTCAATATACAGTTGATCAATTCTTCCTCTGGCAACACCATACAAATTATAAACTTCTATCTGAATTTATTCTTCTGATACACAATATAATAGATAGATATTTGATTGTGCTTATTTGCCAAAGTACTCTGTCACAAATTGACGAAATAATTCTTCATAGTTTCATTCTAGTATAACATGGACTGATGATTTTTTTCTACCATAAATTTGACGAATTAAACTCTGTCATCCTGTTGATATTTTTAATTCGAAAATAATCCGTTGTTAATCTCATAACGATTGTAATTTTTGGGAGAGGCATGGATATTGTTGTGAACTAAATTATCATAAAGATCTTGTGTTGGTGACCTCTCTTTTATGCCTTATATTTTTCGATATCTAACCCAATTAATCAAAAATAGATTTCATAAATGATTTTCTCATTTGCCTCGTGATAAAACGTTGTGGAATAATAAGTAATTAATTAAAAACACTTGGTTTGTTTCACTAAATAGAAACAGATGTTACATATTATACGTTGGAGTACCAGATGGAAATAGCTATTGCTATTTCTAGTCATTCATTCTAGCAGATCATCTGATTAAGTGTGTGTGTTTAAATTTAATCTTTGGTGAAAGTATTCGTTGATATAGCTAATAATAATAGTAATAATATTAATAATCTGTTACAGATGAAGGTTTAAATTTAAATTACACTTGGTGTGTTTTACAATAATCTGTACTTTGAAAATGTTAAACAAAATTGTACAAAATAACAATTGATTGGTATCAATTTAAATTTTTTTATTAAAGTCGTAGGCAAAATAATTCATTTATTTTCGTTAAATATATTTCTTAATATTCTTTTAAATACACTGAAATAGACATCTACACAGACAATTAGTGGTTTATTTAAACTACTACAATTATATTTTGAAGACTATTTGGAATTTTTATAATGGCACATTCAAAAATATATGGTTTCCTAATGTTGGTAAGTTCCTGATATTAAAATCCTTGTGTTCATTAGACTCCTATTCCTCTATTTTGATTGAATTTTATGTAGTACGACGTAGCCAGTATATAATTCTTTATTTTAATATTTAATATATTACAGTTAATTTTCATGTTTCCAGGGTTTCGATAAACAAAGGATGACGCATTTGTTATTGTTCATTTCTTCGCATAGTCTAACGTTGCAGTTGCAAATGGACTGTAAATATAATTAGTGTCGTTTCTTGGTTTTAATGGATGGTATCAGTCCTGTTTCTTCTGAAGGTGGGATGAAAATTGTTAATGAAGACATTTTCTTGGCCACAATTTGGTTTAAATAAATATTTAGCGTTGTTGGTTAGCACAGACACTTGAAACGGAGAATAGCCTTTGGGATGTTTAGAATTCATTTTACATTTAATATTATTGAAATTATTTTCACCAGGTAGTTGACGATGCCATCCTCGTTTAGGGATTGGTCTAATGGACTATATATTGATTTGTTGTTGAGTCTCCAAAATATACCAGGAAAATATTTATAAGATTATTTGCGTTGTATTCCAATAAGTTGGCACATTTAATTTTTCATTCTAAAAAATATGGAGCTTGCAATTTACTATATTTTTTTAAATTTGTAATAACTACCTCTTAGATCCAATACAATAATGATCAGCAATATATCATATGACTTATTTAGATATTTCCAATGCAAACATTGCTGATGAAAATTTTATTTATCACTGGTTATTTCAAGACTTTACAGAATAATGTCTATATAGCAGTCTAAAAAATATACACGTTAAATCATATAGTTTAATAAGAAGTAAATTAACTATTTGATTACGATGGTTTTTTGATTATTTAATATTGTACTAACACAGAGGTACATTCTTCCGAAGTTGTGGTTTTTTGCTTATCGCACAAGCTATGCACTGTTGGCATCACTCCATCACATCTATTTCTTTACAGTTCGTATGAAATAATAAAATTGTACTTTTTTCAACATTTTTGAAGTGCCCAAATCTTCATTACAATAGCCAATATGAATGCCCTTAAATCACTTTTCATATTTTTCTTAGTCATATAAATAATTTAAAAATACGTTTTACCAATCTGTTGTTTAACACGAGTTTCTTAGTATGTATTATTTTACATTTGTATATTGGCTTAATTTTGTCTGTTTCTATTTTATCAGATATTTTAAGTTAAAGTATCTTTCCAAACCCTCCAGATTTTCTATACATGTTAATCACCTTTTAAACACTGCATTTGACTTTCTTTTTAATTCTATTTTGTTTTCAATGTGTTCAGTATCCTAGTTATCCAGAAATATTGCAACCTATTCTTAGAAACCCTTGTACTCTGAAGGCTCATTTAATGGCAGCTTGGTTGGTTCTCTTTCAAATAATTATTACATAAATAGAAATACTGTACATATTTTTTTTTCTTTTAGGTAATACTTTGTATCTATTATACTATATATAATTTGATTTAATTTTTAGCCCTTGTTTCAGATATTACATTTTTCTATGGATGATTTGTAAACATTTTTTTTTAGAAAGTAACTTTCGACATATTTTATTAATAAATGTAAAGATATTAAACTTGTATAATCCTCAATACTAAAATATTCTATTAAATTTAAGCCGATAAATTGCAATTATGGATTTTATAACACAGACAAACGCCGCTACATCTCCACTCCAAAAATTTCTTCGGGAAGTAAAACAGCCTCGAGCACCTCTAATACGAGGAGCAAAATTTTAATGATGTTATACACAAATTTATATCGTTTATCTTCGCATAATTCATTTACCCTTAACATTTTAACAGGCACCCATAATTAATTTCATTGTTTTCTGTAATAACCCCGTGTTTAACTTCGCAGGGCCCCACTTTTCATGCAAAATTTCAGATGAATACCGCTGTAACAACTTTGCTAAATAAGTAATCATGGCAGTGAACACGTCCTCAATGAGCCCCGAATATTCAGGACGGTTTTTGTTGCAGTCGCATCCAATTAACAACTTTGCTGCACCGCGATGCCACTTTAATCACTGATAGCACAGCTCTACTTTGATTTTCATTTAATAACCGAATTCAGTATTCAACAAATTGCTTAGTGGAAAATTGGACACTTATTAAAAGATATATATTTTATATCTAAATATATATATTTTCGAATTTTAAATTTTATAAAACTTTTACCCTGAAATAAATTACGTAATAATTTTCACTCCGAAAACAAATATTTACATGAAATAAGTTTTTATATGGAATGTAGAAAAATTTTAAGTTATCAAATATCTTGTCTTTTAAGGAATAACTGGAATAATTGTTTAAAAACAATTACTGTACAACTACTCATTTTTACATTTAGTCTAACCTAAGCTTGAAGTTTCTTAATTAGAAGTTAAACATGTTTCACCACGGGTTAAGTCAGGATTTATCTTCCTTGAAATTTATTTGTAACAAATTCAATAGTTGAGGCAAACATGTGATAAAACTACATGATAGGTACAATGAAATAAAACAGCACAGTTGGAAATTGGAAGTTACTGTGTGGTAAAGCATGTTGCATTGATCAAAAATAAAAGAGATACTCGCCCAACTGTGTTTATTTAAATTTATATTAAATAATTAGAATTGTTGTTATTTTTTATTAAAATTCGTTCAATATTTTTGATTTGTGGCAAATTTTCAACAACCATGTAACAGACTTTGATATATTTTATTATTAAAACTTTTTAATGTTCTCATTTTCTTATACTGAATTGAAAAATTCACCATAAATAAAAATAAGCATACTGCAAGTTTCAATTCAGGGTAAGTATAGAGTACCACGTACTAACAGTCGCAACATTATCTTTATTTTCATTTTCTGTATATGAAATAAAAACAACAAAATTTAATTTGTCTTTCAATCTTTCTCTCTTTAATAAAAAATATGTACGGAGGAAAATAACAGATAGCTATATGTATTTTTTTAATTTTTTATATTATATGGCTTTAATATAGGTATAATTAAATAATAAAATTTGATGTACTACTGTTATAAGAGATTTCTTTACTTTATTATATATTAATATCTTACTTACTGATATTAATTTGCGTTAATAATTCGTTGTGGCACATAATAACGAACGGGAAAAAAGCCACAAGGAAAAGAAGCAATTAAAAGATGAAATAAACCCTGGGGGCCTTAATAATCCAATTGACATCATCTTTATTACACAACTTTCGACCCTGTTCCTGGCAACCCGGCTCGTTCGCGCCCTCCTCGCTCCGAAAATTTATTATCTCTCGCGATAACTTCAAATCATTTATCTCCAATTGTTGAACTTCACTGTGGCCTAATTACTTTCGCGTCTCCGACTCTCGCTTTTTAGGCGTAAGAGGGGGCGGCATAAAAGGAGCACCGCGACAATAATAAATAATAATATTATGCCGTTGCCGTTTTTTCTTCTAAGTCGAGCACATTATGGTATATATTATGTAGGAGGGATGCAGGAAGAAGAAACGGGAAACGGAAGATTAATATTGTGCTTTTAGCGTACGTTTGGAGGCTGAGTGAGGGTGTGCGATTTTCTGTGTTTTCCTCAAGATGATTAAGTCCTCTTAAATTATTTATTTAACAAAAATAAATTAAACTAGAAAATCACATACTACTATATCATTCTGGTAAAACTGGTTTTGATTTGATTAAGTTAAAATATTGTTAATAATTATTAAGGCCAAATATATATGGATAAGTTTATGTAATAATTCTATGGATTTTGACAGATCTCTATAATTATCCATTGCTTATTCATACAATTAGTAAAATAGATTGAATTCATCTTAAAGTTTTATCTGTTTTTACACTGCACAGTAAAATTTAGTTTCCCAATGATTTCTAAAATGGATTGAAACCGGTCAAATAAATTTGCAAGGGTTTCTAAATATAAGTGTTCCAACAAATTTGTCCAAACAAATTTAAAATAATATAATCTATATTCTAAATCTTGTAAACTATGTTTAAATACTCTTTTCCATTTTTGTGTCCAAAATATTGATTGTTTTATACAGAAAAATGAGTTTTTCATAGAATAGAAATACAAAGACGATGATTAAATAAAAAATCAGGAATATTAAGTTAGGCATAGCAAAGATACTTTTTTTCTCATCTTAAATTTAAGACAGGGCTGAAAGACCGCAGGTCTATAGTCCAGACGGACTAACACCATATATCTGTTTCATATTAAATGTTATTATTGTATGTATTATGTTTGTCCAAATAAAGGTGTATGTATATATATATAAGTTAGGGATTTAAGATGATAACGTGATTAATCCCCTTTCCTTGATTATGACAGTTATTTTATTGGCCACATCACCTTATTTGATTGTTCTCTATGATTGACAGCTGAAAAATAGACACTTTAATTTTATTGGAAATTAATTATAAAACTAATCTTCTGCTAAAGCCACTATAATATTTAATATTAGCCCATTTAATCTCATTTTGTTATTTTGTGTTGTTCTTGTACTTAAGCATGTGCAATTCAACCAAAACAGAAGGACACGTTGCAAATTTAATTCAATAATTTGAAGAAAAAGAAGAATTTTGATTATCTGTTATATAATTAAAAACATTTTTATTCTTCACTTGACTATTTTTTTTTTCAATTCTTAATACACTTTTAAACTACTTTAAAATAAATAATTTCAGTTTTAGCACTCTTTTCCAAATGGTTCATAAAAATGGTAGAATATTAATACCTATCTCTGTACCAGAGGTTGCTTTATAATAACTATCTTTAAAAATATTTAAATCTCGAACGTATTTGATAAGTCTATGTATATGACTAACATCTGTTGCCAATAGTTGTTCATTCGGTGCTAAGTTAACTTTATCCAGTAGATTGTAAAATTAATATGAAGTTATAAAAAGTTGTTATTAAAATTAAGTGACTCGATTTTATTGAGAAAGCACTTTCCTTGAATGTATTTTTAGGTACAAAAGGTTACACACCATTTACAACATTGTCAGATTATACATTTCTTATTAGTAACGTCGGAATTAGATTTGTTTTCTCTTTAAGCAGATTAACTTGCAGATTATTACTTGTTTTGAAAATTTCCGCAGCTAAGAGGAGAGTGAACTTTCCAAATTTGGTAGAGAATTCAGATTTTATAGTGGTACTATGTGCCCGTTTATTTCCAGGTTCATTTATTTTGGGGTTTATTTATTTTAGGAACCCAATAAAAACTTTGTGTTTGGGATATTATAATTTCTAAATAAACAGCATATTAAATATCATATTCTCAATATTTATTACTTTTTTTATGTTAAATACACTGCTGTTTTGGTTGTTTTATCTAATATAGTATTATTTGTTTTTTATTATATACGTCATTTTCAATACTTAGTTTTGTTGTATTTGTAGTTTGGATTCTTTTTACTTATGTAGCCCTATATGTTTTTTTTATGCGAGTGGATGTTATATTGTTTCCTTGATATTTCTGCAATATAGTTCCTTATTTTTGCCAGTGCTACTATTGTCTTCAAGTTGATTTTCTCAGTCTATTTGTGTGTTCAAGAAATGTAAGGTTATCTTGCATTATTAATCCTAAGTAGTTAAATTCGTTTATTTATTTTATAGCGGTTGATTGTTGGTTTTGTTGATTGTTTCTTTTCGTTAAATATTATACATTGTGTTTTGGTTACGTTTATAGTCAGCAAGTTTTATGATATTAGGTTTCTAGTTGTTTTTTGTCTGTATTGATTTTTGTCTGTATGCGTTCCTGGTTATTTCCTGTGTAGGCATCATCCGCATATATGTATGGTTTTCCTTTTAAGTTTAATACTAGTAGGTCAATTTTGTATGTTAGATATACAGGGTTCAGATAAAATATGGAACCAAGTACATATCTTTAAAACAAAACCAACGATATCTTTGCAATGGGGCAAAATTCTTTCGAAGTAGATGATTTTTGCCTACGGCACAAACTTTTCACTGTTTGCATCACTCCATCACGTCTATTTCTTTATAGTTCGTGTGCAAATTACAGCACCTCTTATGTAATTTGCCCAAGAATTATGCTTTTCTGAACATTTTTGATGTCCAAATTTTCAATGCAATAGCCAATATAAATGCCTTTAATGGGGCAAAATGCATCTGATGTACATTTTTTGTTAATAATATACTTCCGATCCAACAAATTGGACCTCCTGTATTTTTCTGCCGATTTTTAAAGAGTATGTTAATTCAAATTTATACATCTGTAAACACAAGGAATGCAGTACTGTAATCAACTATTTTTAAGTTTTTATACTAAGGGTGTTTAACTGAAAAGGTACGAAACGATACTGTTTGAATAAAGTCTTCATTATATTAACTGATGAGGCTGTTATATGTTGAAAATTCATATTCACTTGTTTAGTTGTTGAAGTAAAACTTCGCCTGAAGAAGCCATAGTGTGGCGAAACAATTGTTCCGTTTTCATAAAAGCAATAATAAAGTGTTTTGAAAATTTAAGAGTTCTACTTCAACAACTAAACAAGTAAAGTCTTCATTCAAAATATACACCAGAACACGTTTTCATTGATTAATGAGTCAAAAGATTCGGTATTGTCAGAACTCCTGTGGTTGTGACGAGACTCTGTCCTAGAGTTGGTCATCCGCCACATGGAATTCGATGAAACAGTGTGGTCAATTGTTTATGTCAGGGGGCGTTATTGAAAGATGTGCACACTGAATTCCGAAGCAGCTTACAGAATAGCAAAAGAAAGTGCATATTGGACTCGTACTTTAACATCTGTTTTGGAGCGGATTGTCACAGGTGATGAGAGCTGGTGCTACCACTATGATCACTAGGACCTCTTTCTAAAGAGTTCAAATCCGTAACGTCAACTTACGAAGTATTTCTGACCGACTTTTTTGACTTCCTATGTCCACTACTTATTCAATTACTCAAGAATATATAAACCATTAACACCGATGGATCCTATGAGACTACGCAGGTCTATCAAAAACCAAAGACTGAAGCTTTAAAAAGAGGATATGGTTCTTCTCCTTGATAACTTGCGTCCTCAAATCATTTTCTACCTTTTCATTTGAATATCCCTTGTGCATTAGAGTAAAAAACCATTTAAATAAAGAAATCGATGTTTTTTTTATGAATAATAAACAATCAACTAGTAACATGTAGTAGGAAACTGTTGTCAAACTATCTAATATTAATTTAAATAAATAAATTGTGAATACGATTAAGAATAGTTCATGTAAGTGAAACGGAATTTTCTTGAAATATTAATGAAGATCGGTTATGGTGATCTTGTCAGAACTCATGAAGAAGTTTAACATATTTTCAATAATTTATATTCTGAAATCACATTCACCTTCAACAATTACTAAAATAGCACAACGTTTTAATGCAACTGGGATGGTCAAAAATTTGCCGAAACCTAGAAGATCGCGGACTGCAACAAAACTATTAGACAAAACTTTGCAATTGATTTAGAGGAATTACCTCAAACTTCTACTATAATTTTAGCACTAAACCATGGTATAAGTCGAGAGGAATCACCTCAAACTTCTACTATAATTTTAGAACTAATCCATGGTATAAGTCAACGTTCTGTAAGATTTAATTTAAATGCAACATTTAACCTCAATAACTCAAGATATTAGTAATGGTAATGATAATCAAATTAGAAGAAGTAAAACTCTTGTTATGTTCCATTTCTTTATTTTCATATAACTGACACGTGTTTCGGTCCTTGCGGATCATTATCAAAGTTAAAACTGTTTTAACTTTGGTCTGTTTTAACTGTTTAACTTTGATGATGATCCGCAAGGACCGAAACACGTGTCAGTTATCTGAAAATAAAGAAATGGAACATAACAAGAGTTTTACTTCACCTAATTTGAAAATTTGGTTTCATCAAGAGAGTAGCAGAACAAGTATCGATTGTAATGATAATCCGCTTTAGATTCATGAAGCATATAACCACCACCCAAAGAAGTTGAATGTTTAGATGGGAATTGTCGAAAATAGGCTTATAAGCCCCTTTTTTATAGTAGAAGGCAACTTCAATAGTGACAAGTATTTAGATTTACTGAATAACCACACTATTCCTACACTTCAACAAAATGAGCAGTTACCACAAAATGCTTTGTTTCAACAAGTTGGGGCAGTTCCCACTATGATAGTCGGGTTAGGGATTTTCTAGATGCGAAGATTCCAAATCGATGGATTGGATGGATTGATCGTTCTACGGATTTTAGCCCATTAGATTTTTTCCTTTGGGGTTATCTAAAATCACGTGTTTACGTTAAACAACCAACACGCTTGTAGGAATTAAGGCAAATAGTTATTGATTAATGCGAATTAATACGTAGAGAAGTATTGGAAAAAGTGCCTCCAGAATTTGTTAATAGAATATTTCATTTAATTTTTTTAATTATTATTGTCATTGGTACAAGGTAAATAAATTTTCTAATTCTGCAACTAAAAGTGAGTTATTTCTCATTTAATAAACATTGTGATATTAACTAAGTAAAAGTAATTTGTTTTTTATCTAATTAAAATGTATCATGAAGTACGTGCCTACAACCTCAATCAGAGTTATTTCTCATTTTTACAGATTATTTAGACTAAACCCAGTATGCACAAATTCAAAATAACCTGCTATATAAAAATCTGAAGAAATATACCGGATTTCCACTTAAAATGAAAGATGTTAAAGTAGAGGTCTTTTATTTAAAAAATGTACATCAGATGCATTTTGCCCCATTGCACTTACCTACAAAATTTCAAAGATATCGTCCGTTTTGTTTTAAATATATTTACTTAGTTCCATACATTATGCTAACCCTGTAGTTGTTGACTTTCTATACCATTTATATTTGATATTTGTGTAAGTTTTTATTTATTAAGTTTAATTTAATATTTTTTTTCTCATTAAGTTCTGTTTTTATGTGATGTATGAGGTTATATATTGCAGAAGTTAATCCTGAGTTATTTTCAAAGGCGTACTGCTCATTGTATATAATTTGATTTTTAAGTTGGTAGTTGCTGATTTGTGTTTGTAAAATTTTTACAGAATTTCAATATCGATAAGACATGGATCTGTAATTTTCCGGGTTTGTTTTATCTCTTTTTTCATTGAGTTTATAATATGATGGTCAATGTTTTCATGTAGCTGGAATACTCTTAATATATTTTTGTTTTGCTTCATGTTAATACTTGCTATTTTGTCCTGGTGATTTGTTACCAATTCATCCCATTTATATGAAGTTTTTGAGATTTTTGCTTGTATGCATTTATACCTAACACTAAAAATTTACTAATTTTATTTGTTGTTATTTTTTACTATTGTTGGTTTGAGTTTACGTGAAATGTTTTGTAAATGAAAATAACACATGTTAGTTAGATGTACATTTCGTTCACAAGGTGAACATGATCAATAACTAACTGTTATTATGGATAATATTCACCTTGTGAACGAAATGTACATCTAACATTTAAATAATAAGTGAAGTAAGGAATAAACTGTGTGTTATTTTCATTGCTATTTTTTAGCTGTTTAGCAGTTTCGAATATTCGTTAATAGTATATATTATACTAATTATATTATATTTATATATATATATATTGCATTAAATTGCAGGTCTAGAAGGTTTATATAATTGCTAGTTATGACTGCACTAATTCAATCAATAATTTAGTGTTTCTATATAGAAATAAATTACCTTTTTAAGTAGGTTTGACTTTAATCTATTTGAAACTCTTAAAGAAATACTAATGCAGCATATGGTTTCTGAATAGTTACTATGGAGTTTCTACAATTAACAGCCTCATCAATGCAATAGTATTCTATTTAAGTTTATCATTAAACTGTGTTTAGCTTTTATTCGAAAAGTCGTTGTTAATTTAAGTCCCTCAAATTCATCATCTAATCATTATATTAAGTAATACATGTACAGTTTATATTGTGTCTAATTATTCTTGATTTTTTTCTATTTTATAGATATAACTTAGTATTTATATTTGCATTATTTAGATATTAAATATTTTGAGCCATTTGAACAATTAATTTATATTATTTATTAACATAATTGTTTACGTGTTTTTTTACTTCATCATTATAATCACTACTGTTCATTGTCACTATAAATAAAGCACGGTTTTATTTTTTCTTTAAAATTGTGATTCTTCATGTTTTTCGTGTATTTAATTTTCTTGTCTTTTTCAATTGTTTTTGTTGCAATCCTCAATGCAAAGACACCTTCTAATTTTTGTTGTTGTGTAATTAATACATTATAGCTGATATAGTTGATTTCTTTGGATTACATAACTATTAGCTGCCGTTATATGATTTGAATCGCATTAACTACAAAATAACGTGTTTTGTGCTGTTATTGTTTTTTAGACACGTGACGAAATTGTTACGTAAGTCAATATCTAGACACGTGTTTCGCTGTATAACGAATCATCATTTAGTTGCGCCACGAGAATAAAATTCCACTACCAACAATGTCTCGATTTTATTAAAAATGTATTCATTTTCGTGTGGGGCATGTAAAAGTAACTGGACCCACGTAATAAGGGCATATACCCACTGATGAGTTGTGATCATAGTTTTATATTAGCAAATCCAATTAATAGGTATCTATGGAACTCAAATCAAAATTTAGTAGTACATTTTTTATGCCTTTCGATGGGCTATATTATATTAACTATATTGAATATTGAATTTAACTGTTTCAAAAGTTTTAAATCGTTGACTTAGGAAAGTTTAAATGCCAGGAGCAGGCTTTTAATCTGTGGTCAAATCGTTTTTTGAAATCGTCTTGAAAATCAAGCATCTAAGTTGTGATATAACTGCACTGATGAGCTGTTATACAGCAAAACACGTGTCTGCAGATAGTCATAACAATTCCATGAAGTTGACGGAAACGATGACATCACATAAAATTTTACATAGTGCCGAATGTAACAATAACTAATATTTATATAATTAAATACCTGGCGGTGCTCTAGTACAGAGAGTAGTTGTTTTAACTGTTAGTTTTTATAGTTTTACATTTTTAATAATGTAAAAACTACGGTGCAGAAAGCTCAAAAGAAATAGTTCTAATTCTAATTATTATTTTAAAAAGTTTGTTCCGCAATTGTCTTGAATTATTTATAATAGCTAGTATTTAGCATATGTTTTTATAATTGAAATGATTTTAATATTTCTTAAAATGTTTTATAATATTTCTTTGATTGTATCGCATTTAATTGTATTACAACTTAAATGTAATGTCAGGAATATCGTCAAATCTCTTTCCTTTCAATGCTGCAAAGTAAGTTGAAATTTTGAACCATTTCATAAAACGTCTACACAGGCACGATCCCAGTATGCACAAAAAGGTTCATCGTTTTTTGCTCACGACAATACTTGTCCCAACACAGCCAATATTATCAAAAAGTTCCTCGCAAAAAAAGGAGTGGTGCAAATTGAACATCCACTTACTAGATCTCAACCCTTCAGAGTTCTTCCTATTTTCACGACTCAAACTCGCTTTAATATATTAGCTACGTTAATGTTACAGGACTATTCACTGAACTTTATTGTCAGATGTTGAATAAATATTAGAAAAGAAGGTAAACTTATTTAATAATTCTTTATATAAGTTCCTTTCTTCCTATACAAAGTGCGATCGTGAAAATGTTTTGAAAAATTATTATTTTATTATCATCCATTAAGAATTTTTCGAACATTTTTTTGCGTCGCTGTTTGTGAGTGATTGTGTGTCCTATGGGCGTTCTATGCTAAGACTTGCTAAAGATTTTAATTTTTGAATTACCTTTCAATTTAAGCTTTTATTCCTTATCTGAAGATCTGAATAGCTTTAGGTAAGAATTCATGAACCAGGAGTGCGAGTTAATTCTAGAACTTTTCAAGAAGTTAGTTTAAAAAACAAAGAGTTTGAATAATAAAATAATTAAATATAATAAACTGATAGACTTTTGAACTGTTATCGGTGGAGGCTTCTACTTAATTATACATTATTTTTCACAAATAAAAAAAAAAACTTTTTAACTTTGTTTGTATAACACTGACTTAAAACTAGCTAAAATTGTCGAAACTATAGTCATTTAATAAAGTCAGTGTTATACAAACAAAGTTAAAAAGTTTTCTTTGTGATAACTTTTATTTATACAATCTTAATTATTTTGAATTTTGAGAGGGAAGTTTACTTAAACGTTAAGTACAAAATAATTGTAGATAATAATATAATTAAAGAAATACTAATTTCAAATAACAATAAACTGAGATGGCAACAATTATATACATATCACCAATCATTTTTGGGTTTCTATAATATGGCCAAGATTATAATGTATAATAATAAATGCTTATATTTATAAATAATTCACTTAAATATAGAGTATGAACAAATAGTTTATTAATCAAACAACATATTTGAGATCATATACTTTATTTAATAATAACACTGTCAAAACCAAAGAAACGAATAAGGAAGCTTTTTATATTCATGTACCAAACAACAATTAATTACTTAAATTTATTGTAATTCATTTTTAAGAAGCCAACAGTAACATTATTTGAGAACGATGTGAACAATGTGTGTCAAAAATACAATCCTAAAAAAATATCTCTCTTAATATAATTTAAATTTCATTTATTTATAATTTTTTACACTTGTTGCATTCATTTTATTTTATTTCTAATTATTCTTCGTATTCTCAGCATAGTTAGCATAACATGTTATGATTTTTTTATTTAAATCAGCTTACAGAGTCTTTAAGGCGTTTTTTCTTAAATACTGTAGATTTAGAAAAGAAGTACATATTTTAAATAATGAAACAGAATAATACATTCACATATTTTGTTAACAATGTGAAATTCTATCCTTAAAGTATATCTTAAATTCAATTTTATAAATTAATAATGGTATTATAGTATTTACATTATATTATTTCATAAATTTGTGGTAGGTATTTTAGTGGAAAGTAATATACTATAATTTTCTTATTAAAGTCAATTTTCAAGATTTAGAATAATTTACTAATATATCTGTTTTTTGTTTCGTTTTTTGACAAACAACAAATCATGCAAACTGTAAAAGTAATACTATCACTTCTTCATATAAGAAAAATATTATATCAGTATTATATAGTGGAGCATCTTACCTTAATAATTATGATTTAAAGTCAAAATTAAGATAATCTGCAATTGTTGTGGACAATACTGTAAAGTTATTTCTCGGGTAAAAAAATCAATTTTATATATTTACTATTGTTTTTATAGTTATGAGATATAACACTTATATGTACGACATTATTTGTGGTTTGGTCTAATGAACAATAAACCCTACAAATTCTAAAAGTTTGTTTTTGTCTTTTCATAAAAAAAAAATATTGGATCAGAACTGGGAAGAATTTTATGGAGCCATACTTTGGAGCATTAATTAATGAAACAATGTAATACACGTTAGAAAAGTACTTTCCCTACTTAAGAATAAACATAGGTCAAAGCACAAATACAAAAATACGTTGATACTTTTTATGAATATATAAATATGTTATTTTTTGTAATTAACTTTTTAAATAATTTGATTTACAACATAAGTTTTCACCTCGACTTATAGACTTATATAAAAACATATATCAAATTTAATGTCAACAAAAAGAAAAATTTCGACTGTTGTGAACAATGTTGCTTCAAAATTCAATCCTAAGAAAAGCTTTGTTTGGAGATAAATTTAATTTTATCTCCTCATAAGTTATGGTTATATTGGCATTGCAAAATAAGAAAATCTTTACCTCAAAGCACTAATACAAAAATACGTTGATAATTTTTATGAATATATAAATATGTTATTTTTTGTAATTAACTTTTTTAAATAATTTGATTTATATAAAAACATATATCAAATTTAATGTCAACAAAAAGAAAATTTTCGACTATTGTGAACAATGTTGCTTCAAAATTCAATCCTAAGAGAAGCTTTGTTTGGAGATAAATTTAATTTTATCTCCTCATAAGTTATGGTTCTATTGGCATTGCAAAATAGCACAATTTTGTTGATAAAACAATTTTTCTAGTATTCTCCTATCATTTCTTCAATTTAAATTTAACAAATCAATTTTTTTAGATCCAGTTGTAAATGATACATAACATTAAAAGATGAAGTATAAAGAAAAACAAAATACTTTTTGTAGGCGTAATAATAATGTAATTATTCAATAATGACTTTTATTGTTGTCCTAATATTTTCGATATATAAAAAGTTTCAATAAATTTGCTTCTTTATTATGACTTCGTAGCATACAAAGTATTATTTGTTAACTTTTTGAGACTCTGTCTAAAAGTTATAGTTGTATAACCAAAAAATTGTTAAGAAATTAATAATTTAAAATGTTTACTGAAAGAATTCTAAGAGAGTTATTTAGTTCATTACATATATTTAAAAAAAAGAGTTCTGTTTGATTTCTACTTAAAGCCATTTCTTTTGTATACAATTTTTGAATAAAGTAGATTATTAAATATATACTTTGTTTTCCTCAAGTTTGCAAAATAATTTTAAAATCATATGAATATGACCTTCCAAGATTGAAACCAGTCACGAAAAATAAAATAAAAGTATATTTATTATTAACCACCTTCTTTATAATATTTAAATTTTTGTATATTTAAACCATTTATTTGTAATTATATTAATAATAATATATATAATAATATATTTTATATTACCCCTATGTATACAGAATTTTGTTTTCGATAGAAGTAATTAATTTTGTTTTTGTAATTTTAAGCGTTATAATACTAACTGTAAAGTGATAATAGTTAATTAAGTATTTGCATTTCTGTTTTAATATAATTATCTCATAATAGTAACTATCCTCAGTAATAGTTTTTAATTGTAACTTTTAAATTAAATTTGTAAATTGACGATGAGGTTAATAAAAACAATTGAATATTACTATATTATAATATTATATATTTACGTTCCATCTTAATTTATATTTTATCCTTTTAAAACATCTATCTATTTATTTTAATTTATCTACAAAGTAATAACCTTTATCTACATGCAATATGCGTAAAATTCAAATAGGGATAATAAACCTACTTAAAATAAGCATCATTGCGTTACTAACACAATTAAACAATACTGCTTGTATATTTTAGCTAGGATTTGTCCCTCTACTACACCCTGCGAAATACAATCGAACCAATCGAAGTCAGGAGTGCGATTAAACACCCCCCTCCACCGTCCCCATCTACCCAAAACCGATATTAATATCCCACCTAATGTTTCCATTAAGCCAGTTTGCCCCAACTTCCCGTCGCAGGATGCGATCTAATTAAATTACCGCCGTATATACCTACCTACCTACCCACACCTAGGCGGACTGGAAATCAGCTCCTTATTTAATATCCCCCAAAGACCCGCTATCACTGATTTATCCGTTATATTTTCCCGTTTTTTTTTTATTATCGACCCAGTATAAAATAACGCGGCAAAGTTCGACGGCTCATTGTTATTCATCATCACGTAACAAACTTCTGTTGTAACGGGCGATCCCCCGGGCGCGGTCACTTCCAACCATCCCGATTTCAAAAGCAAATTCGAAATTTTACGAATGTTCAGGATAAAGCCCTACAATATCACTTACCGGATTGTAATTGCAATTAGTTTTAATTAACGCTTCAGAAACAGAAAGAGGGCTCCTGAAATATTCTGGTAACCTCGCTTCATACCGCACGGCTTGTAATGTAATTTCCGCCCAGAGGTTAGAGCTTTGGTCTTCCATATCCGTTCCGTTATTTACTTTTTTTATCGTTTAGTTCATTTTAACATCATGCAGCACAGCCCAGGCATATTGTGGGTTTTGTTCATGCAAATCTGTACACAACATCCCAGTCAATAAAAGTTAATTCCATCAGCAAGAAGAAACTATATTATATAACAGAGATAAAAAGAAAACTCATCATGCCGCCACGCCAGAATTCAGAATTTCTAATCGTTTAAGCGCCAAGGTTTTGTTTAACGTCGAGTTTATTAAGTTGGTTCGTTTTACGCGTTTCATTTATTCCGTGTTAAAAGCGGGGAGGTGTAAATTTCATTGACTGGTGTTGCGGGTGTATTGCAAAAAATGGGTCGGGGAATGAGAATATTTAAAAAAGAAAAAGTAAACAATCATTCGTGGCGATTCATTTTTTGGATTTCTTGTTTATGCAACGTGGAACTCCGCATCGGTCCAACTTGCACTTGCACCGACATGCAACCGTTATGGCAAACATGGAATCAACAACACATTCAACGAATAAGTGATAACTTTTAAAACTTTTAAATGAAACAAGAATGTACGCAATCGATGGCTTTGTTTCTTGTTTATTTTAATTTTATATTTAGCCAGAATTCTAATATAGTGTTTTATATATGACGCTTTCTAATTGTTCATTACCACAAAAAATAGTTTGATATAGTTATGATGTTTATAAAATAAGTCATTAAAGACCTTTCTTTAGAGGTTCATTTAAAAAAATAAAATTTACCTTTAAATATACCAATAAATTGATCTAAACATAATACTAATATTAACCATGTTTTGATTTCTCATATATTGAGAAATTCTTTCAATCTTTTTCCACAACATTTTTAATTATACTTCAAATACATAAAAATTTGTGAAACACAATTCTCAATCACTTGTCTAAGGCATAAGGCAATTGATAAAATTGTAGAACTATTGATTTACATTAACTAATTTTAAAAAACCGCTAATACTATTTATTTATACGTATGTCTATTAATTTTATCTATGTATTATAGTGTGACTAGAGATTATCATTGGGATAAGTCTTATGCCATTTCGCCTTTTACTGCAATAATCAAAGGTGACTTATTTCAGAAAGCATTAGTTTTATTTATTTCTGTATTGACTATTATTTTGATGATCTTACGTCATTTTTCGGGGAACATCATAATGCCACGTTCAAAGAACTTCTGGCGTCTCTCAGCAAAAAAATGGAGCAAATGTTTGACATCATTGTCTGAATTGAATTGTTAACTATTTACCATACCAAAAAATCGAATAAAATAGTGGTCGGATGGCGCAAGGTCTGATGAGTATGTTGGATTGTCCATCAAAACGCGCCCAAGTTCCAGCAACTTCTGGCGGATCATTAAACGTGTGCATGATCTTGTCATGGTGAAACACCATTACGATTTGCAATTATTGCTGCTTTTCGTTGATACCTTCATTCAATTTGTCCAATTGGTGAAGTACACAGACGTATTGGTGATTTGGTTTTGTGGTAGCTGCTCAAAATACACGACGCCTTTGGAATTTTTCCATTACGTCAGCAAAACCTTCTTTTGATGGATATTTGCTTTCGAAGTGTTTGCAGCTTGTTCACCGGGTTTGCGCTATGATCATTTTCGCGCGTTGGTATCATAAACTATTCATTTCTTATCGCTAGTGACAATACGTTTGAAGAATTGATCATTTCCATTGTTTTTTAAGAGTTTGTCGGAGACGTTTATGTGCTTTGCTAAATGAATTTCTTAGAGTTTACGTGGAAACCAAATATTAAGTTTACTAGCACATACCAACTTGTGCAAACGTCTTTATGGTGACTTGAAAAATATTTAATATTTATGGGACCTGTCGACTTCAATTGACCTTCCTAAACGTGGCGCCACTTTCGCATTGAAATTACCGGACCGGAATTTGGCAAACTAATTCTGGTACTGTCGTTCTGTAAACTTAACGTACAAAACACATAAAACAGCGATAAACAAGCGATATTCCTAGGTTTAGTTTTCCATATTTCTATCACTGCTTAACCTCGATTACTGAATCGATTCACTTACTTCTTTAAAGACAATTGAAATATTTCTTGATAAATGATATTTAGGTTAGATGATTGGTCTGTAGATAGTTGGTTAAAAATACAAGTGTACACATAAATTGTTCGGCACCAAAATGGCTTAAGACTCAACCCAATTTACAATAATTAGAAACAAATTATAATTAACAAGAACTTAAGATACGTCTAGATCGGTGTTTCCCAACGTGAAGCCCACGCCCCACAGGGAGGCAATTTGACTTTTAAGGGGGGAAATTCGAAAATAGACTCATTCAAATCCATTCTTTCATCGGAATCGAATTGCGATGGGTAGAACCAAACATCCAATGTACAATTGTTAACACATGGGAGTGAAACTTGTAGGCCATATCGGAGACATCCGAGGTAAGGGGAACAAAGTGCAATACGCAATGATGAAACGGAATTCGATCGAAATTTTCTGCTGAATGCAACCTAATTCACATTAAATTAATTTTAACAGATTTTAATTGATCTTATATTTATTTCTTTCAGCTCATAGTAAAATGAGTGGTGCATGCGAGAAAAAATATATTCGAAGGAATATTTAAAGTTTGTTCACGATGAACAGTTTCCTTTTTGTCTTTTATGCCAGCAATGCTTGACCAACGAATCAATGAATTGAGGTTCTCTTGAAGCGCATTTGAAGGTGAAGCATAGTGCTCATATTAATTCAGAATTGAATTATTTTCAAAAAAATTAAATAATGTCTCTATTTACTGCTCATACTTAAAATTGATGAAATATGAGAATCCATAAGTGATTCTTGGGCTTTGTCTTATTCATAGGGAAAACTTGGTAGCTAAAAACATCTCGCCTGTTCTAAATGAAGTACTACATTCAGTAATAAAGTATACCAATGCAATTAAAGCTAATGTGAGCGTATCTGCAAGCTATTTTGTGATAAACAAATGCGGGCCATGTACACTGAAGTAAGATGGCTCTCCAAAGGGAACTGCTTAAAAATATTTATGGAACTGTTTGATACTCTTAGTGATTTTTGAAGCGACAAACCTGAAATGAAGTATCTGTAAACAGTCGATTGTAAAGCATTTGTGAGTGATTTAGACGATATCTTTGAAAATCGAAATATATTAAATAAGCAACTTCGAGGAACTAATTAATCGTACCGCTATACTTGTTATTGTCAATCATCTGAAAATTCTATCAACTAAATTAAAAAGAAAGATTTTGATTTAAAACAAATTGATTTTCTAACATGAATGATGCAGCAAATATCAAGAATTCGCAGAAGTGCAAAATAATGAGTCAGTTAAAAGTGTATTTAATATAAAAGAAGCGACGGCGTGGCTTTGTGAGGTATCAGAAACCAAATACCCAAATTCAACCAAATGTGCAAGAAAACTATTGTTACCGTTTCCATCTCCATATTTATCTAAATGTGGATTAAGAGCTGTACATGATTTACTGGTAAAAAAAGAGAAATAGTCTGGATGTAACACAATGGAAAAATTTAGGATTAAAGCTAACCAAATTGGAACCTAAAAAAACCTAATTAAACTAGAGAAATAAAACAGTATCACTTTGTTTTACCACTTTTATTTAACAAATTACACGTGACTATAGTTTCGACTATCAACTAGTCATTATGAAACATAAAGTGTTTAACATTACGGAGTCTAACATATTTATATTAAGCAGTTGAATAGAGGCCAGTACATCAGGTCTATTCAACTGTTCAATATAAATATATTAGACTCCGTAATGTTAAACACATTATGTTTGATAATGACTAGTTGATAGTCGAAACTATAGGCACGTGTAGTTTGTTAAAAAGTAATAAAACAAAGTGATGCTATTTTTTTTCTTCAGTATATATTCAAGATGTACTACAAGGTAAACGCCTTCACAATTGAACATTTATTAAAATTATTGCGACTTTGAATTTTATTTTTTCATTATATGTTAAAAAAATTATTTACTGTCTTTCGTTAACAATTTCCTAGTGATTTCTTCCTAAAACGAATCATTTAATTTTCTTAAATGAACAATTGATTTTTTTTTATTTTCAAAATTATGTAAATGTTACATAGGGGGCATAACAATTTTAGAAATGCTCAGGTGGTGCATGGCACAAAAAAAGGTTGGGAAACGCTGGTCTAGATTCTTCATTTCACGTCATCGATCATTTGATAATTAATTATATTAATAATGATGTTTTTTTAATATCTTAAACGAATTGATTTTAGATCTCTTACTAGGAAAATGAGTGTAATGGATCATAAATGTCACCTATCTTTACGAATATACATAGTATTAAAAATTGATAGTGAAATACTACTTTCCTATCTTGGTGTTGATAAGAATTATCATGCATTTCAGTAAATCGTATCTCAAAAAAAAAAAAATGATTTTTCTTCCGAATATGTTCTGTAGTGGCGAATAAATTCTGATTAAAGACTAAACCTAATATCTTAAGTGCTTGTAAAATAATCGCATATCGGATCAAAAAGGTTCATTTATTTATCCACTGTGCCTATTTATAAATAAAGTCCAATATATAAAAAATGAATTCTTACACTTATAAAATTTTGCATATGGAAAAACTTAATAAGTTTATAATAAAATGGCCTGCAAATTTGCCCATTGTTGGTCGTGGACGGGCAGCAGTGTAGGAAATGCAGTTAACATCGATTGTCGGATAATTTAATAACACTGCAGCCACAGAAGGCCCGTATGAATTGATTTCACCATTATCTTGCAGAAATAGGTATATTTTCGTCTAAGAAGAGGATTTACTTTTAACTAGTTATCTTTCATTTATTAAGTTGTGGCTAGTGATTTATTTAACATCAAATATATAAATAGAAAATAGAACAGAGCAATTAGTTCCAATGTTTTTAAGTCCTAGCTAACATAAGAGGCACTAAACTAGTATTACTGTATGCTCTAACATATTGGTAGACACCGACCCTACCTACCTATCAATTTGTCATCGTTTTTATTCTCGAAGCACTAAAATTTCCAATGTGTTTAAGTCTATTCGAAAGTTTTCTGTAAAGTTTTACAGTAAAATAATTTTTGAAAATTTTTCTTCCGAAATAAAATTTCTAAAATACGCGGTTGATGTACACCTTGCTCCATCGTGAGAAATCAACAAAAAACTGTGTTTCTACAAACCAAAATTCCTAAAACAGATTTTACCTTTATAATATTTTTTGTATTTCTACCATATATCTCAAACGAGTCTAAATATATCACGGAATAAACAGAAACCTCTTAGACTCTTTTGGTGCAAAATAGCTGAACACTTGTAGAGAGAAAATATTATGAATGTAAAAACAATGGATTCTTCTTCTTCTTCTTCGCCTATTTCAAATCTTTTCTATTAATTAAAATAATTAATATAGCCTTTAAAATGGTTATAATTTTCTTATAAAATGTTACTCTGTTTGAAAAGAGAAACAATACTACATTATAATTATTGGGTTGAGTTTTATGTCATTTCGATTCCGACCAAAAGATGTCTACTCTTGTATTTTTAACCAACTATCTTTAGTACAATAATTTATCATAAATACCATTTTCTAGGAGACGCTTCAATTGTCAATAAAAGAAGTAAGTGAATCAATTCAGTAGTCGTCGTGAGGCAGTAGTCAAAATATGGAAAAGCAAACCCAGTAATATCGCTATATTTTACAATTTTACTTCAGAAAAGGTAACAACGCAACACAAGCCCATTAAAATGTATATGCTGTGAACGATAAAAAGTTTTAATAAGACGCTAGTACAAGAATTGGTTTGCCACAGGCTGGGATATGTTAGTAAACTTAAAATTTCGATTCCAGATGAACTCAAAGAATTTCATGAATCAAAGCACATAAACTCCTGCGATAAGCTCTTAAGGTACTTATATTTGAATTAAGACACTTGTTATCTTCCATATTAATATATTTAGTTTACTGACACATGTTTCGGTCTTTTACAACCATTACCAAAGGATGATATAGTGAATACTAATTCTAAGTAACTGTATTATGCTTTAATAATGGTTGTAAAAGACCAAAACACGTGTCAGAAAACTCATTATGCCCTATTTATCCGGCTGAAAACAAATAACATCTTTCACTTATCCTCAGAAATGTCAGTCAAATGTGTAATTCTCCAAGGGTCACATGTAGAACCCTTGCTCTTTATATTACATGAAAATTACTTTCCGTATGCATTCACAAATCATTATATGAAAATAACACAATTTACAGAAATTATTTATTCCTTAAACGTATTGTTACTAAAAATGGAAATAATAATTCTGCAAGCCTGGTAAGCAAGCTGTAATCACCTCTAAAGCAAATATTCATCAAATTAAGGTTATGCTTCCAATTTTGTGGGATTACAAAATCGTCGCTTATTTTGAGCCGCTACTATAAAACTATACCATCAATACAGCTGTATACTCTCAGTTGTTAGACATATTAAATGAAACCATGAATAAGAAGCTGCCAGAATTGGCAAATCGCAAAAATGTTGTGTTCCATCATGGTAAAACGATATCATACACAAATTTAGTTACCTGAAAGAAGTTTCTAGTGGTTGGATGGGATTTGGTTGACCATCTACCATACTCATCAGACCTTACATAGTCTGGCTATTTGTTTCGATCTTTACAAAACTCTCTGGATGGTAAACAATTGAATTCAGAAAATTCTCTAATATAAATTCTGCTATTTCATTAGATATAAATCATTCCATGTCACACAAATTAGCCACGAATTATTAATCTACTACTTGATTGAGCGAATTATGTTTAGAATTTTGTTATAAGCTGGTTAGAATTCATTGTGTAGCGTTTAAACCACATGTTGGATTTTTGATTTTTTTTGCTTATACCGATGCATCCAAAAAATTAGAAACTAAACTTGTACACTTTTAAACTAATTTTGATTTTGACACACTAAAATTTGCAAAATGTTTAAAAACGTCAACTTGTTCTGCACGTATTGTAACTATCATAAAATAAAACATAAGAAGTTTGACTTATAATTTGATTTTTTTCAGTATCCTCTTTTATAAAAAATGCATTGTATTATTTAGTTAATCATCATCATCATGATTGCAAATAGTACTTATATAGATATTGTACAACATTGTCAATATATTTATTTATTAAAATAATATAATGTATAATTTTCTCGTTTCCGATGGAAGTTTTAACTTCATTATACATCATTAATCATAAATTTAACACAAGTTTTGTATAATTTTCTGGCTAAATATATATTTCTTTTCGAAACAAATCCGAAAAACCGAGTACAGAGTGTTTCACATAAAAGTTTAGATTACACACAACAATGTACAAAAAATTGTGTTGCTGGTGTCGGTTGTGTTCAATGTTTTTAAGTTTTCTGTTTAGTTTAGTATATTTTGAGAGAGAGAAAGAAAGAGACAGAGAGAGAATGGGGTGGGATTTACAAAAAATATATATCGAGACAGAGATAGTGTGACCGGTGAATAAAACAATTTTATACCTTTCCCAAAGTGTAACAACAGTAGAATTATAAATATATGTACAGGGAGCGCAATTTATTTTTTCTAAACAAACATCAAACACCACGCGAACCTTAAACCCATCGTACGTCCAACTTCCCAACTTCAACACGCATGTTTGGACGTCGTAAGGAAAGAACTCAACGTCAATAGCGCACGAGGACTTGTATACGGCTGGCGGCTGCCAGACAACAAGTCCATTGTAGTAGACGGTCGCCTTTGTCATCAATGTGACTTCATAGTTGCCGTCGGCGCTGCAAGAAAACAACACTGACAGTGCTAGGGCGCGGGGCACGTTTACACCGTCCACGGGGACATCCACCCGGAGGAAGAGGCGATCCAAGAGAACTAAAATAAATATTGGACACCTAACCCATCAGGTTTTAACACACATATTTCTACAATATTATGATAATTCGTAATATCAAAACACCACCAAAATGTTTACTACCAGTAGCAATCTTTTACCTATATATTTGGTAAGCTAAGTATTCCGATGAATCGAAAATTAGATTTGAAATGGTAATTTCTTTGTATAAAATTAGTAATTATGATTCAGTAAATACCTAGAGCTGCTTAAACTTTCAATAAATAACTATTCTGATAATTGGGTATTGTAATCCAAATAAAACTAGTGTTATTATCTCAAGATACCAAAAGTATTAGAAATAAATTGTTACTTGCAAAATTACCCTTTTTAAAGTTAAAAATTGGTTACATATGAATAAGGCTTACTTATTTAAGCGTCAATCATAATATAAAAACTATTTTCAATGATACTACTTGTTTTATTTTTAAAGCTTCAAAATTCGAGATATGAATAAAAACACATAATACTACATTTCGATATGTCTTTAAAATAAAATTTAAACGAATTTTATAAACCAGTCAAATCAATTATAACATTAATTTAATTATTTATGAAAATGTCCACCAGGACTCTAGTAATTAATTGAACTAAAGTGGTATAAAAAATATATTATATACATTTATGTCATAAAATATTCTAATAATCGTAAATGTTGCATTAATTATCCAAAATTACTAAATATCGAATATTTGCAGCAATTATGCCAATGGGATTTTGATTGTCAATAAATTTCAACTCACAGCGCATGGATTAAATCAGTGCAAATAATTTCGTTATGAACCGAATATAAAATATGTATCGCATAAAGTGAATATGTATTGTTTAATAGAGATGGTTACGAGCTTGACTACACTGTAAATCAAATATTAAGCTGAACTGAAAAATTCACAAGCTCTAATGCGTTTGCGGGTTCAACTAAATTTAATAAAACACGTGCGACTGTAAATCGTTTCAAAAACTAACCCCTAAATATCCGTAAATAAATTTACAATGAAATTTATAAATATATCAAAAATTGATTAGTGTATTATTTACATAAATTAGAACCCAACTCATACTAAATGATAATCTGCTGTTCTGTGAGTCGACGGGTTGGATTAAATTAATTATGCTTCAAATATACAATCGTCTTGTCATCAACAGGGCAGGACCTCCGGAGGCAAAATGTCCAATAGTCTAACAGAAAAATTGTATACATACGTGTCGAGGGATTATATAATTATTATCTCCATGTCCGATTTTGACTCATCCTTAGATGAAAAGTAACAGAACATCTAACCTCAAAAATATTTGCAGAAACTTCATAAAGTATTTTTTATTAATAAAAAAAATGGATTTTTCGCCAATAAAGGACTATATTTTAAAGGCGAAATAGAGATTTTTCTATAATTTTCGTAATATAATTACGTAATATAATTATTTTATTAAAATTTATTTAAATCATTAAATTATGAAAAATAAAAAAAAAATAGTGCACCATAAGACTCACTTTCCTTGGTTTGGTGAAATTCAGAAATGTCCAAAGTTGTCTTAACAATTTACGATAATAATATGAAAAGAACAGTTAAACTATTGCTTTGTTTCACTGACTTTATATATTTACCCAACTAGTTTCACTTGATATAGCATTATTAAGAGAGATTATTGAAGTATTGGAGAAGATCAAATCCCTTATTTGTCATTAACGACGGGGTTTCTCCGATTTCTGGCTTTATTTATTTTAAGGTCCTCTTTCTGATTTAAAGTAAATCCCTTATTACCTGACTATAAAATCGTAACATTATCTACGTCTATAAAATAGTAGTACTTATACAATGTTTTGCAATAGCAGTACATTATTTGTTGTTTAAATTTGACTTCCTATGTCTCACCTATAGTAAAATAATATTATATGTATTTTGTGAATTAATAAATTTTAATAACTGAATAGTTGAGGCTGTTAGTTGTTGAAAGTTCATATTCTAATCACTTTGGTAAAATTTTCGTTAATGAAATACGATAACACTTTCAAATATTTATTTTGCCGTTCGCGACAATTGTTTCGACTCACTGTGTCTTCTTCAGGCGAAGAAATGTAAAATAAATGTATTTGTTCTGAATGTATTTTTGTTTGTCCAAGATGTTGTTCTCTCTATATTATAATATAGAACAAAAGAATGAATGTTATAAATAATTAGGTTTCATTAATTTAACGTCTTTTTTTTGTAATTTACACTGATTTTATTATTGTGGTGGATAAAACTAACGAAAATTAGGTGAAACTAGTTACTAACAATAATAATATAATATTACTAAATCAGATCAGATCAGATTAGATTTATGCAGTTCCAATTGTGAATATTTTTTCTATTATAATAACTATTGCACATAAAACTGAAGGCATTTGTATGTAATTATGCCAATAATTATAAATAGATTGCGCTCGTAATACGCAATAATTGTTCTCAAAAATAACGAGATAATGTTCAAGTAATGCAACCTCTGCATTTTAAAATATTTAACTTGCCAACTGCAAACTTTAAAAAAAATAGTGTTATTAAATGGATATTCTTATAAAAGAAAACTTTTCTAGAAATTTTAACATACTTATCTTCAAATGACTGTCTTTACATTCATATATGTATATATAAGTTGCATATTTGTACAACTAAAAAGAAATGTGATAACTTTTCATTATTAATTTTGTAAGAAAATTATATACAAATTAATATTTTTTTATATGTAGTTTGGAAATTGATAGTTTGGAAATTGAAAATACAATTAATTTTTTTTTACAAATATAAAGAATAAAGTTCCGTTAAGCTAATTTTGCCTATAAATAATTAAATTTGAAAGCAAAAAGTTCTTATGTATCTCAATTTTTGTCTTCAAAATGTACATTGGTAATCTAAATAATTTTATTTATTGGCAAGACTAACTAAACAATATTTTCTTTATTTAAGTCGTCAAATTAGACAAATCAGATATATACAAATTAATATTTGTTATGCAGGAGGTTCTTTTGTTTAATTAATTAAATAATGCAAATCTACAGTTTTTGAAACTGTATTAACAAGTGTAATTGAAGCAGTAATACCAAAATCAAATGATTATCTGTTGCTACATGTCGTTGTTACCATTTTTAATCAAAATATCAAACAATTCTAAAAGGTGGATATATAAGTGCTAATAATCAACAAAAAATTTTAAATATATGGACTTTATAATTTTAAATGATTTAATATACAGGGTGAGCTTTTTTTGATGTTCTCTATGGGGATCTCGGAAACTATAAGAGATAGAGAAACGGTTAAATGGGGAAAGAAGTGTAGATTTACGAGACGAATAAAATTCCACTTTCAAAGTTTTCAAAAAAGCCAAGGGTAACTAGATATTTTGAAAAAAGTAAAAAGTGTCAATTTTTTCAAATCAATATATCTCGGTTTTTATAACAGGTAGAAAAAAACTGTAAAGGACAAAGTTTTAGATAATTTTATGCAGATTAATAAAAAATAAGCAGAACATTTTTATCGCCATTATTTTCCGAGATATGACGCAAACTTACATTTTTTTAAATGGAAACCATAGTTGGCTGTGACCTCATTCAAAAGGTAATTTTTAAAATTTAAAATTACTATAACTCACTCATTTTTAGAAACAACTAAGTCATATGCCATATTGGATTAAAGAGAAAAAAATTACCTTTTGAATGAGGTCACAGCCAACTATGGTTTCCATTTAAAAAAATGTAAGTTTGCGTCATATCTCGGAAAATAATGGCGATAAAAATTTTCTGCTTATTTTTTATTAATCTGCATAAAATTATCTAAAACTTTGTCCTTTACAGTTTTTTTTTACCTGTTATAAAAACCGAGATATATTGATTTGAAAAAATTGACACTTTTTACTTTTTTCAAAATATCTAGTTACCCTTGACTTTTTTGAAAACTTTGAAAGTGGAATTTTATTCGTCTCGTAAATCTATACTTCTTTCCCCATTTAACCGTTTCTCTATCTCTTATAGTTTCCGAGATCCCCATAGAGAACATCGAAAAAAACTCACCCTGTATAAGTGCTAAAAATCAACAAATTTTTTAAATATATGGATTTTAGAATTTTAAATGATTTAATATATATACATTTGGAGAAACATATACAAATGAGAAATGATAAGGGTTAGTCTGTCCGTTTGGGCTATGGACCATCGGTCTTTCTGTCCTGTAATGATTTAATATTAATTCAGTTGCAATTTCTTTGCCGCACTATTAAAGTATGTTTTAATATCTAGCTAGCATATCTCAAAAACTATTAATTTTAAGAATTTTTACATTTAAAGTAAACTAATGTAATGTAATTAATTTAGCTTAAGTATTTAATGTTAGTTTTAATTTGTAATCATATTGTTTCGTATTCTTCAGCGTATGTTACTCTGTAATTAGACTTTGCCTGTTGGGTAATAAAGATTATTATTATTATTATTATCTATTAAATTTTCTTTCATTCTAACAGCAACCTAGTTTATTATTTATTATTTAGATCGACTTTATAATTGTAATTCAAACAGCATACAATTTTAAAATGTTATAATTATATCATATATAGAAAATCTATAATCTAATATCTTCTATCTCATAAACATAATAAATATTTCATATATAAAAAGTTTAGTTAGGTAAGTAAGAGTTTAGGTAATAATCTCATAGAAACAAAAACTTGAAATTATTTTAAACTCGCACACAATCTAGGAATGTCTTTTAATCTTTTTAATGACAAAGAGTTTTTGCTGTTCGGCAAACTGTACAATATTCTTTCGACAGAGCTAATCGTCTTTTCAAGTAATTTATTTTTTTTATTGTTTTTGATGCTTAGAAATAGAATATCCAGGAGGTAAAATCAATATTTTCGACACCTGCTCTTCTTTGCTTTCCATCGAGTCGAAACAGCTGCTGAAGCAGCATTCATTTACAACGTATACAGAAAAGGTGTCATAGGTGAGACTATAGCACGGAAATGGTTTTCGAAGTTCAAAAATGGCGAGTTTAACGTCGGAAACACGATCCGCAATAGAAGACGCTCTGAATTCGACGAAGAGCGTCTCAAAGCACTTTTAAAGAAGGAGGACGATCACCAAACAATTCGCCGAAAAAATTAACTGCGAAAATAAAACGATTCTCATTCATAATCTTTAAATGGAATTTGTCAAAAAATTGGGAGCCTAGGTGCCTCACGAGCTTAACGAAAATAACAAAGAAAATTGTCTTCAAATTGCTTTTCAACATCTCGCCTGCCATCAAGCAACACGCGGTTATAAACAGCGCTTTTTGTACGGAATCTTCACTTAAGATGAAAAACGATGCCTATACACAAATATGAAAAAAATAAAGGAGTGGGCGGCTTCAAGAGGTACGCCAAAGCCAAGAGTCAAGCATGATCTCCATCCAAAGAAGACCATGAGTTTGGTGGGACTGCAAGGGAGTGGTGCACTAGGAAATGCTGGAAACTAATACCGCAATCAACAAGAAGCTCTACATAGCCCAGCTGTATCACGTGAAAGAGGCTATTCGACTGAAAAGATCCCATCGATAAGGCCAAACCATACTCCTTCACGACAACGCCAGTCCTCATATTGCACAATTCGTCAAAGCCGCACTCCAAGAGCTCGAATGGGGGTACGGATTACCGTCTTTTTCAGTCCCTATTGAACCATATGAGGGGCGTTACCTTTGACAATGAAGAAGACCTTAAAACCTGGCTTAACAATTTCTTTGATGTCAGACCGGACAATTTTTGGCGGAATGGCATCGGCATAAATGACCAGTTTTATCTTATCTTGTGTAATTAAGTATTTTTTTATCACAATTTGCAAATTGATACAATTAGATAATCTAGTTTCTTAATAAACAATATGTTATATTTTATGGGTTAAGTGTTAGAGTAGCCGTAACGGCTAAACTTCGCCCAATATTTTGAGCAAATGAAGACGTTTATTATAATTAATATTAAAATAAGATAACGTTAGTCCTTTATTGCAATTGGCACTGTGCTTTTTTATTCAAACAAAAATTAGTCGGTATGGAATAGACATGATTTATAATATAATCAATCAATAAACTCTAATATCACTTAAAATTTCATTTGTGATAAAGTGTAATGGAGAATATGATTATATTTGGTCCCGAGCTAATGACATATAAAACACCAACAATTTTCGTTGAATATATAATATGATTAAATCATCACATCTTAAAAACTTATTGTAAATATCAGAAGTATATCAAAAATCTCTTGCTACAAATAACAACTAATCTATATTAATCTCTAGTTACAATATAGCTACTTCGGAGTATTTCTATATTCAACATTCATTAATTTAAAATAATAAAATCAGTTAATAATGCAAAAATAAAATTTAGAGAATTTAAAGAACTTTATATAACTAATATATCTTTTTAATTTAGTTAATTTCTTGTTCGTATTATTTCTGAACTGAATGGTTTGTAATACAGGTGAGATTAGCTAAACAAGAAAAATTAGAAATTCTCACGATAACTGGATATGGCGATAGGAAACGTAAACAACTCGAAATGTGTTATTTATCTAACGATGCACATCTTTTTATTTATCAGTCAGTATAAATAAGTGAAACTGGACCAGTTTAAAATCGCGACAACTGTTACAAATGAAAAACAATTTTAACATCCTAAAAAGGTTAGCCCGGGCTAACAACAGCTCGTCAAGTTTCGTTAATAAAAATCTGAAAAAAACTAAGTTTTAACCTTATCAAATGCATCCAGTACATGAATTATACAATGGTGATTTTGATAGGCAAAATTATGATTTAACAAAATGACTATTATGGAAACCAAATTATATTTCCAGTCGTAGCTACCTTCTCTCTAAATGGTACAATCAACTGCCACAATATTGTTAGGAGAGTAATCCGCATTAGATGGAATCACTTTACACCCAGCATCCGAAAATATCCAACGTGAAGTGTAACATTATTTGAAAATCCCAAGTAGAAAATGTTACATCTGCAGTCTATCTCCAATTGCTTCAAAATAATATTATTCCGAAGCTTATGAAATCTTTCCCAGGTATAAATTATCACAAGCTTATCAATGAAAACGAATATGTTTAACACAATAGCACTATAGGCACTATGAACTTCGCAACTACTTGTAACCAACTGTTTCCAGATGTTGAATCTAAAGAAAAGGGCCAATTGAATGGCCAGCCTTCGCACTTTTAGAATTTCTTATAGTACCATCTAAAAAATCGTGTATATATAAATAAGTTTTATTTATTTAATTTCATATTTTGCTTTCTTCCTTAAAACAACATATAAAAACAAATAAATTATTAAAAAAAACATAAATAAAATATTGAAGGCAAGAAGCCTATGTGGAGTTTACAATCAAAAATCATATTCTGTCACTCAAACCCTTTTTGCACCATGATGTTGGGAAACATCATCCACATCCGGAAACTTTTACATTTTCTCTTAGCATGACAAATATATAAATATATTTTATTTGAAACTTCGTATTTGAGTTGAAGTAGCTGCCATTCGACTAAACTATATTCCATTAATTCGATTATTACTTTAGAAAAATGTATTAATATACTGCCAAACAGTTGTATGACAGGAGTTCAAACATTTAATTCAAAATTCCTTTATAAATAATAACTAAATAAAACTTCGCCATTAAAATTTAATTTTTATGTCAAATAACAAATATGTTTCAATAAAGATATATTATTGTAAAGAGAATTAAGCCCTGTAAAAGTTGTGAAATACGAAAAATTTATTTTCATTTAAAAAAAATGACTTCGCCCTCCTAAGTCAAAAATTAAAGACCTTACAATATTTTAATACATCTGAAAGTGCGCAATAGTGAACAAAATTTAACCAATGGGGGGATTTTGTAATATTTTGATCTATCTCATCAGGAACGCTATATAATTTTAAAGCGACCCTGAATATTTGAAATTAAAGAGAAATTCACGAGAAATCCCTAGAGACCATAATATCAGCGTAGCTGAAAATTACATTATTTAGAAATATATTTAACTGTAAATCATATAATATAATCTGCATGCGAATGAATAATAACCTTATTTCATCCTTGGTTTATTTAAAAATATGTCACTTTAAATTATTACTACAACACATATTTATTATACTCAGTCATATAAAGCTCAGATGAGACTATGACACAGTGTATATTATTCGACAATTAAATTAATAGAATATTAAAACAAAAATATTAAAAATATATAATACAAAATGATTACAATTAAAATATAATTTTTAAACAAGGTATGTAAGGAAATGGATGAACCATAAATTTCTGGGGTTAAAATATGATAATTTAACACAACATGTATATATCCAAAAGATTCCGTTATAGGAATATGTGGTTAAGCCATTTATCCCCATTGGCATTCACTTCGTGATAGATCTTGAATATTTAAATAAAGTAAAAAAGTGACTTTGTTGATATCACACTATTTATTTAAAAAAGTAGCTAAAAATGATCAGCTGTTGATTGAAGCTTTAGTCACTTTTTAAAATAAATAGTGTGATAATAAATTTAAAATATGAAAACATTTCGTGAATCTACAACAGTGTGTCTTACTAAGACTACAAAACAAATTAATTTGCGTGTTACGAATAGTACAACTATCAAAGTAACACTAATTTCAATGAAATTATTTCTGATGAATAAACTAATAAATAATAAAATGTATTTTAGATTTGAAGTATGACTATAACATGAAATTCAACTAGTGTGATATCAAAAAGTGAGTTTTTTACTTTATTGAAATAATTTTGTTCATTTATTATTCCTGATCAATAATATTCAATTTAACTCTTTAGTAGTTAGTAAAAAACTTATACTATATAGAAAAGAACTGTGAAGTATACATTTAATAGCAATTATAATTAGTTTATCCAAAGTATTAGTGCGCAACGTTCCTGAAGTACACTTAAAACACTTGTGCACTATTATATAATTAAGTTAAATTATAAAAATATTTATATTCTTAAAACATATTATCTAAATGCGCGATGAGAATATAAAATTATAACTTTTATTAGGTTTATACTTATTTCAATCAATTTATTCTCACAATGAATACGTATAAAAAATCTTACTGAATCAATTACTTTATTAAATGTATCTAGTATATGAACCATAAAGAAGTTCACACGATTACGAACACTCTCGCGCTTTTATATTTTCTGATAGGATTGTAGCTGCCGTGAAAGGAAGCAATTTCAGAGGTAAATAATCCTTTGTACGAATTTTACCATCATTGTTATCTAGTTTTATCGGCACACTAAGCAATAAGGCTATCTCTTTACCGCCAATTACGTTTTTTCACTGAAGAATATTTTCCTATTTAACTTTAAATTGTACATAAATAACAGTTTAAGTTTTTGCTTTATTAAAATAAAACATTTAATTTTATTTATGTCGTTAATTTATATAGTTTATTATTGAGATAAAAATGTTTCTACTTATTATCTGTATGGTATTTAATTATATCTCTTGCCTAAGTGTTGCCACTAAAAAATATTTATCGGATATGTCTCTTCATTTATATACTGCTATATGAAATTTTAGGCATTAAATTTAAAAGAATAAGGAATATTAATAATATTAATTTATTTTCAACATTCATGTTTTTAATACATGGAAATAGACAGCTTTATTTCAGGGAAAATAATAGAAAAGCAGTTAAAAAAATATGTTTAAAATATATAATATGTAACAAAAAGATACATGCCATAATATCGACCTATGAAATATTAAAATTAAAGCATCGGATGATGATGAAGACAACAATACATTTATGGAAGAACATGATGTCCATTAAAGACTAGCAGAATCAGCAAGAAAGTCATTAAAACAAGATCATGAACTAGCAATAATCTTTTAAATTTTATAACAAATATAATTGTTAATTTTTAAACTAGCTAAACTCCATTCATGGTAAAAATACACATATTATTTACTTAAATGTTATTGTTATTTTACTAGGAATTGTAAAATTAACCCCTTTAGATAGTTTTAAGCACTGTGATAAATTGCTATCCTTTATATATTTTAACATGATTGAATCTTTTAATAACTCAATGTGAATATATTTGATTTAATCAGTTAATCTGCAAGTAACAATTAAAAGGAATTATAAAATAAGTCTGCAACTATTTAATCATATTACGGTATTGATTTAATAGAGAGAAAACATCTCTACTGCAGATAGTATTATAATATATAATTATAATAAATATTATATTTCTTCGTCCTTTTCTTGATTATCGACCGTATTCTAGCATTTAATTAATTATTAATTTCAATTTTATAATTATAAACAAATCCCTTACATATCAATTTTTTTCTAAATAGAATAGTTTAAAAAAATGATAAACCTATTAACTGCCCCTAATCATCTATAAATATAACCAAGTCTCTACTGCATGTAATAGAAATATTATAAATATTTCATCTGTATTATTTAATTAATTGTATAATATCAATATAAAATTCACGAAGTTAGCTTATTTTTAATGTTTCAGGGTATTGCCTTCAGTGATTTATAGAATGCTGCACAATTAAAAATGCCATTTAATAAAATGTCGTTAAATATTCCATGAGAACATATAGTTTTTAAATTTCGAATGGATTATAATTTTATGATTATTTAACATTTTCTCAAATTCGTTTTATACTTTTTGATCAGGCCCGTTTGAATATTTTAGATTATATAAATAACTTATGAGTATGGTATCATTATCGTAAAAGGGAATATTATAGTATTGAGCTGGAATATACCTCGACGAGTGAAAGCTTTAATGTAACAGATTCTGTTTCCTGTAATTTAAGACATACAAGATACTATAATTATGTATTTAATATGTGGTTTATAATTATAATTAGAAAACTTTTCGGGGTTCATTTCCTGATATAATTATATCAGGAAAGTTTTTAAGACCAACTGGTAGTGTAAAAAATGTATTCTTGGTTTCTATTCGCTTCTTGATGTATATAAAAAGTATATAAATTAATATTGTATTACTAAAATATAAATATATACTGACTATAAAAAAACATACAATTGTGAAACCATTTAATTGTATATTTCATTATCCGTCAATGTTCATGAAACAAAGTTATAATTAAAATTTTTATAAAATGTAGCCACCAGTTTTTGTTTTTGTTTTTTCATTTACCATTCTGTCTGCAATTATAATAATTATCAATTCTGCAAAGTATTTTTTCACGTTTTCCTTTTAATTATCTGATTTTGAATGTGACCTTACTATTGGTATGAGAGAGGCCGGACATTCGCTAAGAGAAGTTGCTCATAGTATCAACTGAAATGTTACAACAGCATTGAGATGTTGGTCCAAATGGTCCGAGAAAGGGGTTCAACAATGTCTTCCTGGATCTGGACGTTTCCTCAGGGCTACAGATTGCAAAGAACGTCGCTTATGAGTTACCAGAGACTGATTTTCAACAACTCAAAATCAAATCAAATCACAATCTCTTTTATTTTCAAAAAATATGTACATACAAACATGGAAAATTTAAAATGACCTCTACATGATTTCGAATATTTTAGCCCCAACATAGTTCTGATTCCCCTTTTTTGTATTTGAAATAGTTTTTGAATGTGACAACTTAAACCGTAATAAGTAATTCCGAAACGTAGACTTGAGCAGAAGTAAGTGGTAGATTAATTTTAAGACATCTAATGGTGCCCCTGCTTGTGTAACAATTTTTAATATATAACATATTGAACTTAGCTTCTTTTCTAAGCCTGTTATATGTGATAATCCATTCAGTGTGTCTTCAATTGATATTCCAAGAAACCTAACAGTATTTTTAATGGCGAGTTCAGTATCTAGTAATGATACATTTCCAGGGTATATTATTCTTGACCGGCTTGTCTTGAAAAATATAACCACGGTTTTGTCAGTGTTTAGGTGCAATTTATTCCAGGACAACCACTGAAAGGGCCTCACTACACTTATGTACTGCATCAATTACATTTTTTGAAGGGATTAATACGTTTGTATCGTCTGCATAGATTTCAATATAGCAACCTAAATTTTGCATTATCGGAGCGATGTCATTGATATATATGATAAAGAGTAAAGGCCCTAATATGCCTCCTTGAGGAACGACTTTAGATATCCGTTTACTCTCTTAGAGAAACTTCCGTATGTTGACACGTTGTTCAGATAAATTATTTTTCATAAGGTCGCGAATTCCATATACAGGGTGAGTTCTTTTAGATGTTCTCTATGGGGATCTCGGAAACTATAAGAGATAGAGAAACGGTTAAATGGGGAAAGAAGTGTAGATTTATGAGACGTATAAAATTTCACTTTCAAAGTTTTCAAAAAAGTCAATTTTTTTAAATCAATATATCTCGGTTATTATGACAGATAAAAAAACTGCAAAAGACAAAATTTTAGATAATTTTATGCAGATTAATAAAAAATAATCAGAAAATTTTTATCACCATTTTTTTCCGATATATGTCGCAAACTTACATTTTTTTAATGGAAATGTATATAAAAGGTGACTGATGAAAATCCTTTGGTACTGTATTTCGCTTATTTTTGATCCGATTTGAATAAATAAAGTATCAAATAATATTATTTGAGAATGACTTCAATAAGAACTGCACTGTATTTTTTCTTGTATCCATTTTTGGTAAAAGACAATTAACTTTTTTTCTAATTGCACTGTATATAAATTTTACATTTATCGGTAATTCTGAATATAAAATTATTAACAATTGTATCCATAGATCAAATAAAAGCTGAGAAATTGAAGAATTTATAAAAAAAAGAAATTAAAAATCAATTCCCCACAGTAAAAAATATACCGAGCCTAGTCTAAATGTCAGAAGTGACAGTGTCAGTCATTAATACAATACTTCTACAAGTTTTAATAATTTCACCATTTAAATTGCGAAAGAATTTGAAAACGGTAATAGTGGTACAGGAATTTTGTGCTTCTAAAATAATCGTTTTTGGGTTTAAAAAAAACAAAATGAAATGTTCGTTTAATACAAGATGTAAATTAGGAATTGAATGTTTACTTGAAGTTCAAGTTCCTCATAATCTGGAAGTTTCTCTCTCAAGAAAAATAAGTTTTTTTCTATACATATCACGAAAATTACACGTTCTTTATGACAATGGCCCTCAATGGTAGTCAATTTTTTTCTTACTTTATTAAGTTAATATTAATAAAAGCAGAGATTCTTTTATCGTGGCATGCTTTTGTAAGACAAATGCAAAAGTATGTTAATTAAAAGAAACATCCATCGCTACTGAATCCGAATAAATGATCATATTGTTGAGCAAAATATTTTCCATTGATGATTTGGAGTTGACGTGCAGTGTGGTATTTTAGTAGATGGACTAGTAGACCCCTTTTTACTTTCCGTAGATACGAAGTATATATAGAGGAAGTATTGTGATCGTGATTTTTTTTTGAGATCCCTTGAGTCCATTAAACTAATTTCTGGAAAAATAAATTTGTGGCTGTGTGTGTGCTGTCTGTCTGTCTGACCGTGGGTGCTGTATCTCAAAATCGAATTATCGGTTCGAGATGAAACTTCAACTTAAGGTTTTATCGTTAAAAAGTGGAACTGAAAAACTTTTGGTAAACATTCATAGACCGGAAGTGGATGTTTACTCGAGGCGTTTTTTTGTTTTTACGTGATATTTTTCTAAATATGAGAAATTTCAAAAAACGATTCAAATAAAAGTTAAAGGGAATGAAAAACGTAATAAGTTTTATTAAAGCATATTTTTCATAAAATTCTTAACTTTTGAGAAAAATAATAAAAATTGAAAATTTTGACATTTTTTGCCAATTGCTAATAAACTATTAGAGTTACATGAAATTTATATTACAATAGTTATTTAATTATTTGTTTCGGTTATTTTTTCTATTAGATGCATTTCTCATTGTTCTTTGTGTATATGTATTCTTAAGAAAATTCTCAATTAGAAATAGTAAAAAAGACTTCGTTATTCTTTCTAATGATAAACTCATTAAAAATCATTGCAGTATTGTATCAATGACTGACGTGGTCAGTTTTGATATTTAGGCTCTGTATATTGTCTATTATGAGTACTTAATTTTTATTATTTTATTTGATAAATTCTTCAATTCCTCGACTTTTGTTTGATGCATAAAATTGTTTAAAATTTATTTACGAAAAATAAATGGATAAAAATATATATTTAGTCTAATTTAAAAAAAGTTGATTCTCTTTGCTCAAAAACTAGATGCAAAAAATACCAGTTCAATTAATATTGAAGTCTTTTACGAATGATTTCATTTGATAATTTATTGATTCAAATCTGATCAAAAATAAGCGAGATACAGCAACAAAGGCTTTTCGTCAGTCACCCTGTATATTAAAGTAAAATGCATGATACAAACTTCTACTCTTAGTATATTATATATAACATAATTGGAAATCTAATATATTCATATGTTACAAGACAATCTGGTTAAACAACATAAAAAGAGTAGAAATATAAATTTGTGTTTTCTTTCTGTCAATATTCGTTGCAGTATTAACCCAGGCAATAGTTATTTAAACAATTAATTAAGTTTATTGCCCTAATATAATACGTGTATATTTATAAAAAGTATCTTTAAATTGTTTAATGGAGTTTCAATTTTCTTGTTGCAAAACTTCAACGACAGCCAAAAAAATTAACAAAGTGTAAGTATTTTATTTATTTATTTATTTATTTTAATGAATAGATAACACATTAATTTCTGACAATAATAAATCTAAGTATTATTAAAGTAGCGCATTTTTGACCTATCTCAAATAATAAATAATTGTACATTTTACTGTTAGATATAAATTGAAAACATTAAATACGTATTGTTTAAATGTTGTTTGCGCATACATAGGTATACACATTTGAATTAGTATTTGAGAAAATCACTCTGAACTCTAATTTACCTCACTTAAATATATACGACTATAATGACAACAGTCACACATAAAATCTAAACTTACGATTTTGTAAAACATCCTTCTTAATGTAAATTAAATATTGATTTACAGATGCAGTATTAATGGAAATCCTGCTTAATGTTATCAGAAAAAATATTCTTAAAATAAATTAAATTTAGAATAATAAAATCACATTAAAACTCTCTTAAAATCAAAGTTCAAAAATTATAAAAGTCAAAAATTTTGCAACAGTTTTATATTTTTTTAAATAATGTAGTAATTCATAATGTTAAAAATTAAGTCAAAAATAAAACTGCAAAGTAAAAAAGTTAGAAAATAAAGAAAATTAAATAAGGAAGTAAGTGAAAAGTTTTTCAAAATTTTAAATTATATTAATATATTGAATACAAATTGTAATACTTGTAAAATTGAAGAAAAAAAAATGAACATCCTTAAAAGATTTTTGTAATTAAATAAATTTTGAAATCCAAAATTATGCACGTGATTAAGGATTGTGAACCTCCCTCAAAACCTTAGATATGACAACTAAAATTAATTCAGTATATTTTAATTTACGTTGAAAATACTTTAACGGTAGAAAATTCATTAATTTACTAATTAATTTGTTTGTTTGTTAAAATAAACCTAATTTTAGTTTAGGACTGTTTCCAATTGTTCAAAGTGTCAAAACTTGTATGTATATCCATTTGAAGTATAAGACTTTTAGGAATATTAACTGGTCGAGGTTAAAGGCACTTACTTCGTGATACATTTTAATTAAATATAAATATATACTTTCATTTTAAGGATATCTCTAACTATCCAAACCACCAAGTAAATTTTAATAGAGCTGAAATACGACTGGTCGATAGACAATGGAAAAACAAGAAGAACATAAGTAGAGGAGAAGTATGGTAATTGTCGTATTATAGATAGATATTTTTAACTTGACATAAATGGCCGTTTATTAAACTGCTATGTTACTGATCTATGACAAGACATTAATTAAAATAACAATTACTATTAAAGTTTTATATAAAATAAATAGATTTATTAAATAATATTTTAAAATTCTAACAAATAAAAAGTTAATTAATGTATTTTGTACTAGTTTATTCGGGCATTCAAAAATTTAATTCATCAACTTTACTAAACTTTATAATTGTGCAAAAAAAATAAGCAAAAAACTGCTATTAAAAGCGTATTATTTGTGCATTAGAATGTACTACATTTTTGGTTGATACCCTGTCAACACTCTATAATTTAAGGTACATATTTATAAAATTAAAACATATTTTTTAATTCCTTTTAAATAAACAATATATATTATTTATAACCATCTAGTTACATACATTACTTCAATAAATGATTTACAATGAACGTCAAGTTGATTTAAAAAACTAGATTTTTATTTACTTTCAGCACACACAAATTGATAAAATTTACTTGCTGACTGATCTTGCACTTATACCCTTATTTTCTTCTATTCTGTTCTTCACTTTTTGAATTTTGTTTTAGCTAACACTTATAAAGACAACATTATTTTTAAGCTAATTTAATTGTAATAATATGTAATTAATAACTAGATTAATTAATTAGTTTTTCAAAATAAAGTATATATTCAAATTGTACAGATGAGATAAACAGATCAAAAGACGTGTATGCAGGTGCTTCTTATGTTTTCCATTTGTTTGCTAGAATAGTTCAAATATCTAATAAAATAAAGAAAACATTTGTAAAAATAGCAAACTTCAAGAAACATATTTATTACTTAAAGAATATGTAATTAAGAAGAAAATATATATCACTATTTTTTGCATATTTTAATTAAGTTACCATACTTCCGACCTATTGCAATTAAACAGGTGTATTGTAACCACCACAATTATCTAGTTGCTTCTATTGTTCTAAAGTTTTATTTAATGTACTAACAAAATATGTTTAGTTGATTTTAAAGAATATTTTTATATTTGAAATCTAACATGAATAAGATATAGTTTATTTTTAAAAGAATCTTTTACTCATACCCTAATTTTCTTCTGTTGTAGTAATCATTGCTTTAGTTTTATTTTAGCTTAGCATTGAGAAAATGTGCATTATTATGAGGAATATTTTCAACGATATGTTTTTCATTTATTTTCTACTATAGTAAATCTAATGACGTAATATTGGAAAACTTAAAAATATTTGACAGGAACAGGAACAGGACCTTAAAGAACATATATATTAATTTTAAATAAAATTTAATTTAGAATTATACGTCTATGTTTACTTTTTGCCTATTTATTTCAAATATCAAAGAAGAACTGAATGGGTTAAAGTTTAGGTATATACTCGATCAATTAATGCAGATTTTCATAGACATTTTAAATGACACTATATGGATACTTTTTTGTTATAATAAAACCTTTGTATAAGGTAGCATATTTTCTACCTAATTAGTTCAGATCTACTTTTGACTTTTTAATTATATTTAATATATATTTAATATCTATTTCTGTAGATCAACATTATGCTACACGAATAAAAAGTTTATTGAGATAGGTTAAGGGTGATTGATTAGTCACTAAAAACCTTTAGTATGACCGATTACATTTGACGTTTATTGGTAGCAATGATCTATGATCTAAATACTCAGTAGACTTACCAAAAAGGTCGACCAATATTGCATTTATTTCGCACTGGAAATTTTATACGATTACCTCGAAAGTTTCTGTAAAGCGGCTTTAATTTATACGAGAGAATTTCCCCGTGTTAATTACGTAGCATTAATTTGTATCGCGGAAACTTTCATCAAACCTTTTTACCCCAACGAGCGCTCCGTTGTATTTCGTACTTTTTTAATTGGTGGTGTTTTGACGGTCTCGTTTTGTTTTCCGTTAATCGGTGAAATTAGTGTGTAATTAATTTAAAGCATCATGTGTGTGTATCGACGTGATGGGCGAGGTTCTGTATCGACTGGTCACGAAAGCTGCGTGATAAATCGAGGGTTTGTGAAGAGAGTAATCGTCGGCACATCCGCACTCTGACATTTTCAGGGGGGGTTCGGACTGGGGGGATAATAACAAAGGGGGATAAACAGTTTTCATTGCATCGTGTGTGGGTTTCGTGTCGTGTTTGTTTTCTTGTATATATATATATAATTTTTCCACGAGTAAAAGACATGTACACAGGTGATGAAATGGTCAAATATCTACGCACTAAATAATAAGCTACCCAAAATACAGTTACTAGCTACTTATATGTACAGACTGTCTGAGTAGTTTGCTTAACAAAATTAAATTTTTAGGGATTTATCCATGAATCATTTATGGTGTGTTAAAAAGCCTTTATTAACTAAATCAAAACAATTTATAGTTCTTGTTATATTGGTTAATACGTTTTCTTTAACAATCATATTATGGAAGTCATATTTACACAGAAATATACTAAGAGGTTCAGTTAGTACAAATAAGATATGTATTACGAACAAAATAGGCCATATGAAAATGAGTTTAAGAGTTTATAAAATTACTGTTATTTACTTCAGAGAGTTTTTTTCATTGTTTGAGCAAATTGGAAAACAGAAAAAAAAAAATTTATGTGAACTAACACTCACTGAGAACCGAAAATTAAATTGAAAAGATATAAAATGGAAACAATCAAGGAGGTTAAAAAATCTAAAAAGAATAAATAAAATTAATTTATGATAGTAATTTACAAATACTAAAAGGTAAATGATTAAATAAATACTTGTATCTATAAAGTGAAACTTATTTTAGTAAGCTAAGAATTATTTATTATTTCACCCTCCAATTAATCAAACAAACATAAGGATTTTATTGAATATAAGTTTATATTTAAAGAGTTTTTTGTATAAATATAACTTGATTTAAATTTTTTTCTAAAAAATCATTGGCCACTCTAAAGATATATGCAAAATGAAGTTAAAACACTGATTTAAATTAATGAAATAACTTCAACATCAATTTGATAGAAGTGCCTTTATGCTAAGATGTAATAAACCCGTCAATTTAGAATAGGTAAATCAACGTTCAAGATCAAGAAATAAGGTTTATTACATATAATCTTAATACATATATTATTGTATGTTATGTTAATTATTGTTAGTATCTAATTTTTAAATATTATTGTAATATTTTGATAGCAAAATTACTGAGACAGTCTGCTTTATCTGACCAATTCAAAATGATAGAGAGGTACTAAAGCAAGCCGATGGTACATAGGTCTCGAGTGCAATGAAAACTGCGCATTTGTGAGTGACTTGTGTCGATGGTATCCACCCTATGGCATGCTCTTACCTTGAAGCCGTCATACGTCCAACTACCGAATTTGAGGACACAGGTTTGCTCGTCAAATGGAAAATACTCTACGTCAATCTCACAGGAAGACTTGTAAATGGCAGGGGGTTTCCACTCAACCAAACCTTGGTGGTAGATGGTGGCTTTCGTGGCCAGTGTTACTTCGAAGTTGCCGTCAGCGCTGAAAGTGAATCAACAACGACCAGCAACCGTAACCAATCAACAACTATAAACAGTTGCTGCTGTAAACCGATTGCTGACTACACAAAATGAAAAGAAACACATGTCATCATCAACGAAACACAAAACGCGGACAGTGTCAGTAATAGAACGATCCCCGATTTACACCAGGGCGTCGGTTTATTACTAATTATATAGCATCCCGAATCATACATTTCACTTCACCCAACCCCCGACGATTCAACCGCAGCGCAAACACATTACTAAAACTCGGACCTAATGGAAACATACCGGGAAGTTTGCTAGACAAACATTTACTGGAGATATTTTTACAGGTCTAACTTTAAAATGATTGTTGTTTAACGTCTTTTATGGTTACTTATTTCAAACTAATTACATCCACTCCCATGAATTTATAAACATCTTATTTAAAGGGAAGCGGTTGACATTGGAGATGTACATTGGCTTACACTCTTGAATAATTTGAATTTAAATTAACTGTTTGTTTACTTAAGAGACCACATTTTCTTATAAACTATGCAGTCGAAGTTTTCTGTACAAGTAAAGTTTTAATTAAGTTTTTCTCTTGATGCATTCGCGGCGAATGCGGGCGGGGTTGAAACTGTGAAAAGAATCTGCCAATTAGATCTGCAAGTTTGTAAATATAATTATCAGTCATATAAAATGGAAAGTTTATAGTTTCGATCTTTAACAATTTTTTTACTCATATATATTTTAATAGTTTAAACAAATTTTTATATAAAGGAAAATTATTTTCATCATCAACATGCCAAATGTTTAAAATTTTTGATATTCATTAAAACTGTTTTAATTATGAAGTGTTGCTTATAAAATATCTGCCCATCTTAATTATATTTATTATTGGATTATTACATAAATTTGCTTCGTATTTTCCACAAATGTGAACTAATTATCAATAATAAATATTAAATGTTAATCTTTGTAAAAACACTAGCTAAAAATGTATGCTCTACAATTTTAATAAATAATTTAATTTGTTATTTTAAGGCATCTTATGATTTTGAGTCCAAACAAATTGAATAATATTTTTATGTTTATTTAGTACAAATTTCTTTTTAAAAACTTTATAAATTCCCAATTTAATTATTCATAATTTCTAGTAAAAATATAATGTATAATTTTGAGTGAAAATATCTATTGTAAACAAATATGTTTGTGCATATATCTCGATTAAATATATAACATATATCTGAGGAAATTTATCTTAAAAAAATAACAAAAGTTGCTCCTTAACTAGGTTAAATAAACTAATGAGGTGAAATGGTGGAACTTCCCATTCGAGTATTAAACTCGACTCAAGTAGCATATATAAATGTCAAACGCTAAGCTCGTAAATTATGAACAGGGCTAATATCTCTGTGGCCAGAAATTGGTAAAACAAAAAGATTTAATGCCTTGTTTACATCAAAATATACAAAATCTACAGGTCGCTGCGTGAACACGAGCTATAAAACTTCATTTAATATTGAGATAAATTTGAGGCAAAATAGTCATTATTCTTATTCTTATACTTATCGTTAAATAGAAATGTGTAATATATGATTTTAAAGTTTGTAATTTGTACCTTCTAAAAATAAATTTAAATTAATTCATTTAAATTACAAAATATCTCAAAATAAATAGAATATTTTCTACAGCAAGATAATACCATTAAGACATAATTGTCTGAGCATTGTATATGATCTTAGGTTAGGTGGATAAGAACCACTTGCAGGGGTGGCTGACGTGCACAGCCATTTGGGAGTAGCGACCCCACGTACCCGAGCTGAACACTGCACACACACACTTTCACACACACACATAACACATACACATAAAACACAAACAAATTACACACAAAATGGTGATGTGGCCATCATAGTACTTTCCCTATATTTTTCACGAAAACTATAAAGTTTACTCGAAATGTTTATTCTTAATAATTTGCTAAATTTTAGATTATTTACAATTACTTTTTATATAAATCTTATGTAACTCCAAAAGTTTATTAATAATAAGCAAACAATGTCAAAATTATTAATTTTTATTTTTTTCTCGGAAGCTAAGAACTTTATGAAAAATATATTTCAATAAAACTTGTTCAGCTATTCATTCCCTGTAACATATGTGTGTAAAGTTATGTAATATGTTTCAAATTCTATATAGAAAAAGTTAGAATAAATACAACAAAAGATCTAGAATCAAAAATATATAAGAAATTTATTCTAGATCCACTAAAAAAGTATCTCGACGATTAGAATAGAAATTCCTGTATATTCTAAAAAAAAAATTGTGGAAAATAAATTTTAAAAAAATTGGATAAAATACAGCAAATGAAATAATTGCAATATAAATAGATGTACAGAGTTTATCCCTCATCAAAATTTTATAGGAATTTATCTTCCAAATTGCAAACATTAGTATCAATTTTGTTGGTTTTCAGGAAGGTTTTTATTTTTTGAAGACTAAAATTTCCAAGCCTTCCTAGAAATTCTCTTCTAAATTTCTAGAAAATTTTTCAGCATTCTAGAATATTTATGATTGAAATTTTCCAGTATTATTATTTTCTAAATTTCCAGAAATTTGCTCTCGAAATTCCTAAACAAATTTCGAGGATTGTAGAATTTTTAAGGAACTAATTGTATAAAGAATTTATGCTACATGTATGCCATTTTGAATTTTCTAGAAATTTCTTCTCCAAATTTTTCACCTATTTTACTTTTTTTAGTGATCATAATTGTCATGCCTTTATAGAATTTATTCCCTAAATTTCTAGAATATTTTTCAGGATTCTTAAATATTTATGGAATTTATTCTACAGATGTACTAACATTTTCATTCTTTCAGTGTTTTTTAAAAATTTCTCTTTCAATTTGCAAAAATTGTCATCAATAATTAACAATAGTTCAAATTTTTAGTATCACAATAGCTATTCTTTATTTTCTGAAGATTTCACTCCTAAATTCCTAGAAAATTTTCGAGGGTTGTGGAATTTTTAACCCTTTAACTACGGGTGTCGTCAATAGACGACGAAACAAAACAACAAAAATTACTTCTTATCTTTTTCTGCGTTTGTTTTTAAATAAATATAGGAAACAGTATGGTTCACTACACGTAAGGAAATGGGTTTTCTCGTGTTTATAAAAAAAAGAAGTCGAACAAGCGATGTTCGGCTTTTTTTTGCGTTTATACAGCCGGTTTTGTGAACATATTTCCGTAGTTAAAGGAATTAATTTTATAATTTTTAAGAATTATCTTCGAGGATTTTAGAATGTATAAAGAGTTTATGCTACTGCTGTGCCACAATATTATTAATGTTTTCTCCAAATTGCAAGATTTTTCCATATATTTTACTAGTTTTCAGGAAGTGACAAAACATTCTTTCTAGAATTTCTTTCCTAAATTTCTAGAATATTTTTGAGAATTTTTAACATTAATGGAATTTGTTCTACAGATAGTAACTTTACCCTTCGTTACAATCATTTTTTTTTAGAAATTTCTCTTTAAAATTGCAAACATTGTCATCAATTTCTTATTAGCATGAAAATGAATAATAAACTATAGTTTATTTCTAAATTTTTAGCAATGGCTCTTCTTTATCTTTTGGAGATTTTTCTTCTAAATTTTGGGAACTTTTACCTGGTTTGTGGAATTTTCCAGCATTATTATTATCTATAATTCCAAAATTTGCTCCTTTACATTTCTGGAAAATTTTCTAGGGGTGTAGAAATTTTTAAGATTAATTTTCTTATTTTTAATTTGAAGATTTGCAAAACTTTCCCATCTATTTTACTAGAAGCTTTTAGGAAGTTTTTTGATGACTGGAATTTGTAAGCCTTTCTAGAAATCCTCTTCTAAATTTCTAAAATATTTTTCAGATGTCTTACAACCAAAGTTTTTTACTAATTTCTTCTCCAGATTGCAAGATTTTCTCGTCTACTTTACTAGAAGTTTTCAGGAAGTTGTTTATGACTAGAATTTGTAAGCCTTTCGAGAACTCCTCTTCTTAAATGATTTTCCCATCTATTTTTCTAAAAGCTCTTAGGAAGTTTTTTGATGACTAAAATTTGTATGCTTATCTAGAACTCTTCTTCTAAATATCTAAAGTATTTTTCAGGAGTATTACAATCAAAGTTTTCTAGGAATTTTTTCTTCAAATTGCAAGATTTTTCCATTTACTTATCTAGAAGCTTTTAGGAAGTATTTCTTTGGTAACTAGAAATTGTAAGCCTTTTTAGAATTTTTTAAAATAGTTTTCTAGGAATTTCTTCTCAAAATTACAAGATTCTTCCACCTATTTTACTAAAAGTTTTCTGAAAGGTATTTTTTTAATGACTAGAATTTTCAAGTCTTTCTAGAATATCTCTCCTAAATTTCTCTATACTTATCTTATCATTCTTTATAGTTAAAGGTTTCTCTTCTAAATATCAAACATTGTCATTAATTTCTTAATCGCATGGGAATAATCAACAATAGTTTTTTTTTCTTTTTTTTTGTGATTTCTCTTCCAAATTTTTTAAACTTTTTTCTGGTTTAGTATTAGTTTTTATATTTCCAGAAATGGCTTACAAAATTCCTTCAAAATTTTCGAGGCTTTTCTTCGAGGGCTTTCGAATGTATAAAGAATTTATTCGACATGTCTATTAACGAACATGTCATTTTAATTTAATCAAAGTTTTCTAAAAAGTTCTTTACCAAATTACAATAATTTTCCACCATTTGAAATTTGAGTCAATAGCTCTATCATCTGGGTGATAATTATTGTTCTTATTTGTTGTAAAAAAGATGTATAATCCACCTACAATTAGTAATTAAAGTTATCATGTATCATGTTATCATGGGTGGCCTGTATCCCACCTTGCAATCAGTAAATCATAAGCGATGGATTTAATTAAACATAAAAAATGGGAATGTGGCCATCACAGTAATTTTCTTACATTTTTCTCGAAAACTATGAGGTTTACGCAAAAAAGCTATTCATAACAATTTGCTCAATTTTGGATTTTTTACAATTACTTGTTATATAAAGTTCATGTAACTCCTATAGTTTATTGTATTATGCAAAAATATGAAATTATTAACTTTTGATTTTTTTTTTCTTGCAAGTTTAGTACTTTATGAAAAAAATGTTTTAATAAAACTTGTTAGTATCCTATTTTCTTTAACTTTTGTTTGAAGAGTGATGTAATATTTTTCAAATTTAGGAAAATATCAAGAAAAAACAAAAAAACGCCTCGAGTATGTATGTTCACGAAAAGCTTTTCAGTTCCAGTTTTTAACGATAAAACCTTAAGTTTGAAGTTTCATCTCAATAGGATCATTTGTTTTTGAGATACTGCGCCCACAGACGTTTTCCTGCGCTAAAACAATACTTCCCCTATATACTTCTATATAGGGAAAGTAACAAACCCTCATACACACACACACACACATTGACGAACACATACAGACTGTGAAGGACGGTGACTGACACCCTACCCCCCGTGAAGTAATGAATGACGGCAGTTCCGCGGTATGGTAGGGCGACATGGGAAGGTTTTTAGTAGGTATACCTGTTCTGGGGAGTCCCACACTCCGTCTATAAAAGATTAAAGGATTTTCAACCTCCTGACTACATAAAAACGGAGGCTAAGGAACAATCAGATTGAATTATTATTCCTTGTTAACAGTCACAGAGCGATTTTGACCTCTTTTAGATCTCAAAGCATAGCTCAATTGAAGATTAAATAACAATTTAGTTTTAGAGTCTTTTCACATTATTATTGTTTTATTGTTATAAGTGTTGCTCATGACAGTGTAATGCTCAGACCTTCGGTATGACCTTAAAGTACTATTTTGTTATACTCATATCTTCAGGGTTTAAAACTCCAAAGAATATTCTCCACTTGAAGAAAGAAGTGTGCCAAAACAATTGCAGTTAGTTAAATAAAAGTTATAAAATCAAACACTTATAATTAATTAAAAATATTATGGATTTTCAACTAAGTGCCTGGTGAATCAGTTCATATTTACTTTAATGTTTGAATTTTCTAATGCTAATCCAAACATTTACAATTTTAGTCCTTAGTGGAGTTTTTCTGGCCTTAAAGTCGGACTCAAGTTACTTAAATACTTAGATATGAAGCAAATGCTTTTTGTACCAACGAGTATTTATTGGGTTCAAGGTGACTTGAACAAGTATTTTAAGGGAAAATGAAACTATCGAAGATATATGAATATCAGTACTATATTTATAGCTTACATCAGAAAATAAAAGTATAATTATTTTCTCTAATAATTGAGTTACTCTCAATGATATCTAAGTAATCGTTAGTATTTAAAAACGACAAATAATTTTATTTGAGAAACATATAGAAGAATATCTTCTCTTCCATGAAATGTACAAATGTGGCTTTTATAACAGTTTTTTCAGATTGTTTATCGGGAATTAAATTTTTAGCTTGACTCCCATCACATCAAAGAGTATTCATTGAGAGGGAACTTAACCAATCTTAATTCTTACATCAGCCTGACTACTAATTTACTGGGTGGTGTTTTTTCTTCAAAATTAAAAATTCTATAGGCAAGAACACGCTTATTTTTCACGGGGTTTCCCGGAGCTTGAGGCCTTAACTCTTCCACTTTTCCAGAGCATAACTCGCTGAGTGATTGCACTAGCGACCGCTTTCATGCAGATTTTTTTTATCTGGCATAATTATTCGATTAAGCAATAATTTCCGGATAGAAATTTATGATTCCTGCTGATTTATAGATCCACTTGGGAAATTAACTCCATTTTAAACCTTCTCACAAATCCCCTTCCCCAACTGAATGTGCTCATGTCAAGCCGGTGTTATAAAAAGGAGCCTAAGCAGTGCCACCTTTATTAATAGAATCTTAGTGTTTATCCTAGGACTTTCCAAATTGGCCAGTTGTCCCACTATTGCTTCGATTGTTCCTAACGAACCTGTTGCCGCATTTACTATATGCATGCTATAGAGGTAATTTGCTTCAGTGAAAACCCCAGCCACTTTATGATGCTTTTACCTCCACATTTTGCTTGAGTAATCATAAAGTAAAAATTGCTACTAGCTACTTATCGAAATTAGCTAATCCTATCTAATTAACAGTGATCTGTGCCTCTTCACCGAGTGTTACCGGCGTTCAGTTTACCTGAACGTGGTAACAAAAGCGTAATTATATTTGATTCCATTTTACGAGCTACCCATTGCTCCTAATAATAATTTGCATAAATTCCGCATTATTGAAATAATCCAAACGAGATAACTTTCCAAAATGTGCAGCTGCCAGTGTGGAGCAATAGGACGGGCCCTTTTTCGGCGAAGAGGATCATTACCTCTTCCCGGAATTGCGGGGCCTACGTGACCGAAACAAAGCCGCGTCACCTAAGACCACCATATAAAATCAGGCTCCGGCCATCGCTCTTCACCAGTCGTCTGCCATCAGCAGCGGTGGTCGGCCTGGTCGGCTTTGCCGATTCAAGCCTCTTGTCTATTTGTATATATTTTCTCTGTCTATCTTTTCTGTTGTAATATATTCTCTTCTTCTCCAGACCCCATGTTTTAATTTACACACTTTCTCTTGTTCTTTACTCTGTTTCGCAGCTAGCCGGTGCCCCTACGTTGATGTGGCGTGGAAGATCAAGCAAGTATCACAGACGGGAAACTGTTTAATCGAAGCCTGCGGCTGTTAATCGATGGTGAGCCTCGCCAGGGACCCCTGTGCCGCCTCCAGTGCGTGTTGGATCCAGAAAGTACCGTCGGTGCTACTTCTTTGCCAGTCCGTCACCAGGACGTCTTCCACCGCCCCGTTAACACGAGGTCTCCAATATCTTTATCTTTCAGTAGATTGTCACCAAAGCTATCTAAGCCTCGTCAAAAGCCACATACTAAGGTCCCTGCGAAAAGACCCCCAGTATGTTTCTCTTCGTACCTTTCTATCCGATAGTGTCAGATAATGCCTATTTTTTCTTAAGCGATTCTTCATTAGTATTTTCAATTAACTTTCTCGTGTCGATAAGAGCTCCTTCTTCGCTTTAAGGTATATTGTCTTGAAGCCATCGGTCTTACCCTTCCGAATGGCTTCCTTGGTTCTATTATCACCAAACTCTCAAATACTTAATTATTATAAATCCTTCAATTTAAACATTATAACTAAATTCACACGGGCTATCATCTTTACTCGTTTCACGCAAGACTGGAAAAAAACATGATTAGAATTTTTTCTAAATAAATTTATTCACATACAAATTTCCAGAAATCTCTTTTGATAAACTATAAAATCTGCTGTATGTAGGTTGTATGAATTTTATATAAACGCTTAAATATATTTTTAAGTTGCATCAAGTCTCTCTATTAGAATATGAGTAATAAACGAGTTCCATGATTCCTTTTGAATTTTTGAAATTGTGCATGAATTGTTTTGAAAATAACGAATATTTACATGCCACCCTTGCCGACCTATCAAAAGCTTTCGACTGTATCTCTTATGAAATCCTCATACTGTATATGTATAACCTGCATCCTGAAGCATGTCGACCTGTAAGCTCTTACTTGCTTGATAGAGCTCAATGTGTCAAAACAGGTGGGGTAACGTCCTCTTTTTTCATTATTAAGTGCGCACTTCCTCAAGGCTCTAGATTGGGTCTCCTACTTTTTCTCATATATACAAACGACTTATCGTCTATTGCAGGAGGGAGTGATCTTATCCTTTAAGCAAACGACACAACAATAGTCACTCCCGGATCGACTGACTGTGAGAGCATTGTTATGAGAGATGACGCTTTCTTACGGGTCAATGAAAGGTTTCAGTGAAACAAAAGTTGGAATCATAAAAAGACCATTAACATGGTTTTTACACTGAAACACTTAAATGCGTATACCGATGTAAGTTATAGCGATGACATTAAAATTAAAATTAACCTGATGGAAGCATGGTGATTACATGGCATCTATATTGAGTAGTGGCATATTTATATTGCGACAACTCCATAGATCAGTCTCTAAAAAAACTTAAAAAGCAGCCTACCATGCCATTTTTGATAGCCATCTTTGGTATGGTTCATTGCTCTGGGGACACTTCACTATTAAATTTAATTTGTTTGGAATGCAGCGTAAAGCTATCCGCATTCTATAAGGAGGCCACTATAAGACTGCAAGCCGTTATTCCAGGCATTGAATGCCATTACATTGCCGTGTTGTACATCTATGAATACTTAATATACATTAAGACTTCTAAGGTGGATTTGTGTCTCTAAAAAAACTTAAAAAGCAGCCTACCATGCCATTTTGATAGCCATCTTTGGTATGGTTCATTGCTCTGGGGACACTTCACTATTAAATTTAATTTGTTTGGAATGCAGCGTAAAGCTATCCGCATTCTATAAGGAGGCCACTATAAGACTGCAAGCCGTTATTCCAGGCATTGAATGCCATTACATTGCCGTGCTGTACATCTATGAATGCTTAATATACATTAAGACTTCTAAGGTGGATTTGTGTCAATATGTAGATCTGCATCCATACAATCAAATAGATTGAAGGATTGAGGATGTTCCTCACTCAAAACTGAACAAGCAAAATTAGAACTGCCATGTTTAAACATGCCCACTACTTAGTAGATGAATTCGTTAATTGCATTGCCCTAAACATTTTCAGCATGCAGTGTTTTTGTGTTCCTAATATATATTTTGTCATATCTTGTATTATATAATATTGTGTTTTATTTTTTGTACATACTTTTAGCGTTCTTTTGCGGTAATATTGTTTTATAATGTACTCTTTTTTAGTTTGACCTATATAAGACATTTTTTGTCATAAACATTAATAAATATATTACATTACATTACTAACGTAAAAGCAACTGCAATTATTGTTAAAACTAATTCTCGTGTTACAATAACCTAGAATAACCTAGTAAGGTGATGCTCAAATATGATCTAAACTTTGTGTTTAGCGACAACATATCCACGATCATGGCTAGTGACATAAATTCTAAAAGCTTTACATGGAACAGAAGGGTCACGATTAAAAAGAGAACCTATTAGTATAACGTTCTACCCCTCGGTGTTCATAATAAACCTGACGTGCTCGACATAAGCGTTCTCTCTAAAGTAAACTCACATCACGATATCTGGATGGCAACCTGTCCTCCAATCACAATACAGTTTCTGATCTTTGAATTCGGCACTAAGAAACCGCTAAAGAGGCTAAAATTACGAATTGCCAAAAATACAAAAAAATCATTGAGTTATTCATCTAGCTTCAGGCAACTGTCGATAAGTTCTCCTAAGCCATGCCCTGAGCTTTCAATGAGTCTACGGTCAGTAGAATTACCTTTCAGATCGATCCTTTTGCCATTTCCCCTTTGCTAAAGTCCCTGATCTCAGAGGAAATGAACATACGCTTCTGGTGGCAAAGCAAAATGAACCCATCACATCGCACGGAATTCAATAGTTTCGTGGTTAAAGTCATAGACAAATTACCCATCTTAAGAACAACTGCTGGGAATGTCTCTTTGAGTCGATTAGTGAATATCCAAACTATGTTTGGAAGTTCTCTTGGATGCTCAAACGTCAAAGTTACACGAACCAAGCTTATTAGGTATGAATTAAAAAAGCAAATGTAGTCACGGACTCTCTAAAACATTAATTTACCTTTTATCGCTAGTGTGATAACGTCAACTTCAATACTGAAGTCTACACTATCGTCTCAACCTACATTAATTGCTACAATAACCGCAGGTGGAAATATCGTCGTTACTTCGTTCGATCTACCACCCCATCAGCTTGCTAAGCGTGTTAGGCAAGCTAGCCGCAAATGTTCTACAGAGTCGTATTTCGATCTTCATAGAAAACCAGAAAATTATCTGTAGGTTTTTGGGCTAGCTTTTCTACTCTCCACTAGCTTTAGAGGCGTACCTTACGGCTCTGTTCTTTTTCCGTCCCTGTACAACATTTATCAATTTATCCGACCATAACTCAAAGAAGAGATCGATACCCCCTTAATATTCTTTCTGCAAGAAATTAATCCTGATAAAAGACGAGATAAAATATCTCGGTATAATCTTCGACTAGCACCTTCCCTTGTCAATCGCATACAAAATCCTACAGGCCAGTGTTACGCTTTTCACTAAGATTTAATAGATAATATTTAATGTACACAAAACGTCGTTTTGAGACGCGCACTTAATACTTCATTCTTCCACAATATATCAACTTTTAAAGGTGGTTTTTAGTGGTCGCGAATGCTGCCCCTTACATGCGTAACACGCAGATTCACTGTAACTAAACAAGACATTTTGGTCCTCGACTAGCCACAATAGCAATCGTCTAGGAGCATATTTAGTCGGTAGAAGTCCGACTCTACCTCACATTAAAAATGTATGTGCTATCTCCAAACAAAAGGAAAGTATGGAGTGTGTCGATGCATACATCCACCCACTGACTGAAGAGAGCACATCCAAATGTTATTTTTCCCGAAGAGCGAAGTATTTTAGTTTTGATTGTTTCTTCTCTTAAAACGACAGCAAGCAAAGCTACTTGGATTTTAAACCCATCTTTTCATATACATTACAAATTAAAATGTTTACTTCATTATTATTTTTCGAAATTCTTAGTTGTACCAACTCATTTTATATAACAAAGTCATTAAGAAGATTACAAAATTATTTCAATATTTTCTCTTCATATCATATCCAAAGTAGTTTTTGAAGCAAATGTTTTCTCTGAAAAGCTAGTAACTTTATATATATATAATTATTATTGCTCAAATTATGTAATTCTACAAACTGGCAAAATTATGAGATAACCCGTTATTTTAAGCTAATCTATGCTTTATATTTATCCTGAAGCTCTTTATAGTTGCGGTTTTTTAGCTTCTTTAGCTTAATAACAACTTTATTCAATGTTGAACAAAAATTTGAGATAGAATTATATGATTTTTTTCTATCAATATAATTTACCAAGTATGGAAAACAAACGCCGAATTCTGCATAACTCTTACGAGAAAATCTTTAATAAATTATAACTACCGATTAATTGCATCTAATTATCATGTGTTCTTTAGTTACAGTTATTTTACATAACATATTAATAACCTTATTTATTTAGTTCACAAGATACTATTTAGAATTTTAAGCACTGATGACACGCAGAAAAGCTGTAATATCTTAGCAATAAGGAAGGCTATAATATAAAGTTTCAACGTTATATCAAAACATAATATCTAAACAAATTGATTACAATCGATTATATAATCTAATAGTCTAAAAATATATATCAAAATTAGTAAAAATCGTAGCCACAAAGTTATTCATAATTCGGTGTTCAAAAACTAGGTTATAATGATAGATTCTCTCTCCTAAATGTATTCTATGTTTGATGTACTAACAATTAAACTAAACAATATTTATAACGTTTTATAGCGTATTAATTAATTTGTAGCTATAAAATTAAAAATTAATGTATGCTTTTATTACTTGCTTTTCTGAATGTCATAATAAATTCATGCTTGTTTACTAAATTAAATTTTTAACTCTTTGTATTTTCTAGGTGCATAAATACGTACAAAAATTAATTAAAATTCATTTATATAACTTAATTTAGGGTAAGTTTATCAAATAAAATATTAGTTATTATATAAGCTATAAAATAAATAATTACCTTTTATTTTATGGAGGGATGGTTAATTACTTCAGGTTGACTAAGTTCGGATCGCACTTAATTATATTTTATGGTGCGTTACGATATAATTAAATTGACTTAATAAGCTGTAATTGGACCATAAATTCCGGGCCACAATTGATCGCGATCTAACGTTATCCAATAACCCCACCGTTCACTCCAGACAAATCCTTGATGATGTCCAATAATCCTTATTAAGTAGTTAATTAGCGAACAATAAGCGACGCTCATTTTAGTTAACATATGAATTAAAGAGTATCACTTCGGCGTGTATGAAATCTAAATTAAGTCTAGTCACGTCTTCGAATCCACGGTCCCCAGATAAATTCCCCGAAATTAGTCACATAATGGCTTAGCGCGGCCCAATCAAATTTTGATGCGATAATTATAATTCGCACCCCCCCTATGATCCCAAGCCATCCAGTTTACTTATCTATCCGATTCCTGTGTTTCATTTCACGTCATGTTCGAGCTAATTCCCATCATTCTCTACCTTTAAACCAGACAATGCGCCCTTAATTACAGTCCGCCCGTCATATAACAAGCATGGCGAATGAAAGGGGCGGGGGGGCTGGATGAAATGTATTGTTTTTTTATCAACATGGGGGATCTCCCATACCATTGTTTGTTAGGTGAATACGTTTATTTTAGTGTTTAATCATTGGAAATAGTAACTAGAAATGTTCTTTTTTTGATTAAAAACATATGTGTTCATTTAAAATTTAAATTATATCGTAAACACTACTGTTGGTGAATATATATTTAAAAAATTGATATAAAATCGAATAATTTTCTTAATTGATATATACATTAAATAAAACACTTAATTATCTGCCTGAAGAAGTCACTGTATGGCGAAATATATGTCGTTTCAACTAAATGTTTTATTTACCTTATAAATTATGGAACTTCACAAAGTTGCCTCGCTAATTCAGTATTTTTTAAACGACTTAATTATACATATATACAACATCTTTATTGCAGACACTTACATTTTTTTAAACAATACATAGTAATTATAAATGTTAACAGATGGGGTTAGTACATATTTGTCTGTGCTATCGACCTTAGGTCTTTCTTATTGTTAAAAGTAAAAATCGAACTATAATTATACATTAATATCGGATTTTGCACATAAATTCATCCTATCCAATTAAATTGTATCCTACTGATTTGTTTATTCTATATTAAAATTATTACTAATTAATCCTCTTAAATTGACATTATCTGTTTCAGAAAATAAAGTTACATTATATTAGGATATTAGGATAAACAAAAAAAATTTACAGTGATGAATGAGTCTTAAACGGTTGTAATAGTATTGACAGTGGGATTGTCTGCGATTTATCGATCCTTTATAGCGAACAATAAGGATTCTCGGCGTTTATCTGGGTTATCGGGTCTTATCTGATACGGGGCGCGTGTACAGCATTAAAATGTGTGTCAAACGTTAATTGAGGAAATATTATTTCCGTTGCTGTGTAAATTTTACAATTTGTTATTATTTTAGCGTTAAAAATTTTATGTATTTTAAGTGTATTAAAAGTAACTTTTGTATTCTAATTGCTTTTCATATACGTGACAAATATAAATATAATATTCACATTTGATATTTGTTACAATAAAAATATATAAATAAGACAATTTCTTTGTTAATGTCATGATTATCTTATTTTGATCATGTGATCATTATTATTTAAAAACTATTTTGTGGAAAATACCTCTATAAAGTATTTTGTCATTTAAAACGTTTATTAACTGATACAAGATTTACCGAATTGAATTAGACATAATTTATTCTGAAATGATTACTTTACTGATTAGCAGCTAAAAGTGAAATTAAATATCAAATATGGCTATTGTGGTACTTTTAGGCATCATTAGTTATCATTATATACATAGTGTCTATTAATCACAGGGCAAACGTTCAATTAATTATTCTCTGAACTATTTTAAGAATATTTTCCCCTGATTATATTTGGAAAACCCCTACATGTTTTCCAAAATTTATCAATAGAAAATATTCTTAAACTGGTTCAGAGAATAATCCATTAAATTTTTGCCGTGTGCAATGTAGGTAATAACAACTTGAAAATGACTACCTCCAGTTAGGATGCGATAAAATAAATTTCTCTTGAGTGCCAGAGTGTGTTCTAATTGTGGTACATCCAACAATTATCCGATTTCGCAAGTATATATTTTGCATTGGAGCAGTGTAAACTAATCATTTTATTAGATAGCTCCATATGAAATAATAGAGGGAAAATAAGTCCGGGGAGGTAATAAATGACAGCCAATCCATTACTAAAAGACGTACATATAAGTACACGAAACTTCACTGATGCAACATCGTGCATAAACCACATTGCAGTTCTTGTTGCCAATTGTACATTCTCCAGAATCTGAGGTACCCTTTGTTCAAAAACTAAAACTAAACTTTGTAACTAAGTCTTCCCGGTAGAAATACCTGTCCAATTAGCCAGTTATCCACAATTCCAACCCAAACGTTAAACAAATCTTCAAGTACCTAACAATCTCTAAGGATTTACTTCCATTTAAAGTATTCGCAATTGTTTGAGTAGAAGAATTTATTAAATCCAGCAGGTTATCTTCACATCTTCCATTTCTACCGTTATTAGTGTTATTTTTTACTTCATTTCCACGTCTGTTTCATGAAGACTTTGATGAATACTTTGTGAAGTTTTTCCATCAAGAACATGATTGTCTGGAAATAGTTCAATGTATATCCGTCCAGCTTGGAATAAATTGCCATCAGCGAGTCCAAATTAAAAAGATGGCAGTACGGCAAGATCGTTTTGCGATTTATGATAAAGGACTTTACTAACAAAAGTTAGTAGATGACTAACTATTAAAAAAATATAATATACAACAAACAGCTAAACCTCGCAGGAAATTATCACGAGATATATTCAAATGAAATCGACGTTTAATCTGTATTTTTTTAACGTCTGCACTTGTCTATTGTTTGTGGATACAAGTCACAAGACAAATTATTCTTAGAATAGCCCAAACTATTTGCCTTATGTTTAATAAATACGCTGAATAAATATACAATAAATACCCTCTATAAATATATGAAGTAATAATATACACATCTCATAAGGTCTATCATGTGATAAACCAGCTTAAAAATACAAATATAAGTGGTCTCGATGCAGTACCTACAATTTTCTTGAAATATGTTAGTTTGTATATTCTTGAACCCATGACTCATTTGATAAATATGTCTATTGAAAGCCAAACATTTCCATCAGGTCTTAAATATTCAACAGTCATACCCATTTACAAAAATGGTAACTCTGCTGAAACTGAAAACTTCAGACCAATTTCTCTGTTGACTGATGAATCAAAAATTATAGAACGAGTTATTTACAATAAAATTATGAATTTTATTCAAAAATATAAATTGTTAAGCGATCATCAACATGGCTTTAGAAAAGAATATTCAACTGAATCTAGAACCGTATCGTTTTTCGATTATATTTACAGTTGTATAGACAAAGGAAAATACACAATTGGACTTTTCTTTGATTTAAGCCGTGCCTTTGATATAATTCGTCGAAAATATATAATCGAAAAATTGTATAGCATTCGTATTCGAGGTCCTATGTTAAATTGGATAATATCATATTTATCGCACAGGAAACGAATTGTTAAAATTGAAGCAAATAAGTCAATCGACTACAATACAAATATAGGGGTAGCACAGGGTTCAGTCTTGGGTCCTTTAATCTTCCTTATTTTCATAAATAATTTACCGAATTTTCTGCAACCAGATCACATTGTGATGTTTGCCGATGATACTTCGATTCTAATTGAATCAGAATGCCTAGAACAACTTCAGCATAAATTAAACAGAATTTTAGATCAATTTAATTTCTGGTGTAAATCTAACAGTGTTATCTTGAACTCAAATAAAACGGTGTGTGTAAACTTCCATAATCGCAAAAGTGTTCCTGATTAATTCTACAATATAAATTCTAATATTAAAGAATCCCATGATTCGTGCAAGTTTCTAGGCGTAATAACGGATTCTAAACTTATGGGAGAAGCAAGTGAATCAAGTTTACAACAAACTTAATAGCGGCTATTACGCACTATTAAAATTAAAATATGAACTTTCTGGAGTAGCACTACTTAATGTTTATTTTGCATTATGTTATTCAGCAATGTCATATAACGTTATATTGTGGGGAAATTATACCAATATCTCTAGAGTTTTAATCAGTCAAAAACGTATTATACGACTCTTGTTTAATCTTAAGCCGACAGAATCTTGTAAAAATACCTTTATAAATAACAATATTTTAACATTTCCTTGTATATACATACATAGATGCATACTATATACAAAAAAAAACATTTGTCAAACTTCAACACACATTCCTCAAATCATGATTACAAAACAAGAAATGAATCATCTTTATATATTCCTAAACATAATACCTCAATTTATAAAAAATCTCCAAAATACGCAGGTATACTTCTTTATAATAAACTTCCAAAAAATAAAAGACCAACAATCATATCAAAGTTTCAAAGGTATGCTCCAGGAATGGTTGTGTCAAAAGGGTTATTACTCTGTATGTGAATATTTAAGTGAATAACATTTAGTCAATTGTACTATTGTAGGTTTTAGTTTACGTTTTATATACTATGTCTTAATTGTAAAACTGTTGTATCTAAGCAAAAGTACTTTCATTATTTAATCGCATTTTTTTGTATTGACGAATCACATATGTATTTAAACAGCTACGTGAAAAAAGTTATATTATCATTATTATTATTATTATTATTATATGTAAAACAAAACCCAAGACATATGTAAGTCTGAGAGCGAAGGCCTCGCTCATCTTCGTTTGAGGTCTTCTAGCTGATTACAGAATTACAATTTAAAAAAAATAAGGCAATATATCTATAATTTTCTTGTTTTTTTAATTTTATTTAGAACTAATAAATAGTGTCAAGCGCATTTTTTAGACATAACTAAACGCCAAACTATAATAAATTACTGATTTTATTATTCACAACAATGATTTTTATTTATTACACAATTTTATTACAAAACTTTTATACTTTTTGAATACTAATAAAAAAGAAGCAAGAAATATTTTCTGTAATATTTTTTTTCCTTGAAAATAAAGAAGTGGGTGAACATTTTGTTTAAATGAAAGTAATTTTCCTACTCTAAGAAACCTTTAAAGATTTTCTAACAAAACAAAACATTAATTTTTAAGTTTGAGCTCAAAATCTTTCTGAAATATTTAGTCTATAGGCACACACATTCACATGTTTTTTTTAATATAAATTATTAAATTGGTATTTAATATTAGCAAAATATAAAATGACGTTTAAGAAACCTTAATAAACTGTCACTATTATAATTATTTTCGCTACATCATAAAGGGAAAGTAAAATATATTTTACACATTTATATTAAAAATTAAAAAAGCAGATTCTTGAAATCATCGACATTTTAATTAGTTCCAATTAAATGACGAATAACTTTCACAGATTTTTTTTTATTTTTGCAAACTATAAATCAACGAATCTAAAGTAAATACACTTACTTTAATACATTTTTCTAATAGGATTTATTGAAATTTCTGCTAAAATACACCATATTTTTTTGGAAAAAGGACCAACAAGAAGGTATTTATATCACCCATCCTGAAATCCTAAATACTTGATTCAGACGACAGCTACCTCCAAACGCAAAGAATGTGTCTCGGAAACGTCGACCGAGGTTCTTTACAGAACCTTTCACAACCTTGAACTTTAGAAAAAGCATTCACTTTGGTTGCTATTATTTTGGACCAAGTCCGAAGACAGTAGGACATCTTTTCCTCGCAGATTATTATATTACAATTGGTAACATGAAATTTCAATGGGAAACTTTTGTAGGAAGGTCATAAGATACTCACAATATCTACCTAGATAGATGTCGCCGAGGTGTCCATTATGGTGTTGTCACGTATATCATTACGAGTTATTTGCACCACATCCCCATGAAATTTGAAATCTTGTTAAATTATGGAGACGTTTACTTTGTACCACAAATGTGTTAGTTTTTACTTGTTTGTATTTGTAATCTTATTCCTTTAAAATATAACCTCTATTATTCTAAAACCTTATTATCTGTAGCTCAATGGCGAATAGTACTGGATTACAGAAACGAACCGAAGTACTTCAACCATGATATCGCAACCTTGTTTACTGCCATCATGCTTTAAGTGAATAACCTAATTTAATATTGAGTTTGTAGTTCAGTATTGGTTTAGTATTAAATAAAAATAGAAACTAAAATAAATGCATACAAATAGTAGTAGTAGTGTTTGGTTATCGACCACGTGGTCCTTTTCCGTCGTGTTTTTTTAATGTATTTGTGTGAATGTAAAACAGCTTGTTAATTTAAAGAATCACATCGTCACTCTAAAGCACCCTGAATTGTATCCCAATAGTGAATGGTACCGGTCACCCATCGAACTGCTGACCCAAATTAACATTGCTGCACTTTCGCAAACTTTTAATTATACCCCTTCTTTTAATACGCATAGTATCTAATATATTATTTTTATAATTTCATTATTTTCATATAATGCAGATTTGGGTTGAATCAGTATCTTAATATGTAGATAAAAACTAGTTTTAGGAAGACGTCTGTGGCCCTCAATTCTTGTAAACAACGTCATAACACAAGAACCTTCCAACCGATGCGCACTAGATTCGACTAGTTTTTGCATTTTGAGGACTGAAGTAAATACCTGCGCTATTATAATCAGTTCAGTTTTGTATTTGCCATCGGTGTTAGTGCGTGTACAGTTTTCCTAATTACTTGGGATAGTTATCAAAGATAAACCTGTAATTTAGCTGTGAGTCCGCTATTGATTATCTGCCGGTATTAAATAATATGATTTTAAAATGAAATTTGTCCCTGTCGTTATAGGAAATTTGAAATAATTTAAATTATCAGCTTTTTTCTTAAAATAATACTCTTATATTTATGTTGTAATTTGTTTATGTGGTAAAAGTTTAGAATGTATTTTTACTTCTTTGACGTAATTAGATCTTGATAACTTTTTATATGCTAGAGGTTGCAAGTTAGTAGTATTGCTATTAGTATGGTGTATTTAATATGGTAATTTTTAAGATACAAAATCGTCGGCATGTCGATTAAATAAGCTAACCTTTGCAAATATCACTCTGGTTGTAGTTTTTTTAAGTTTTTAATGTTTAAGATGTATCATAAACTAACAATTTCTATTATCAATTAACTTTACAATTAGTTTACAATTAGATTATTTTCAATTCCTACTTGAAACCTCTATGAAATCTTAATTTAAAAAAGTTAATTATTCTACGACGCATAATCGTGTGAAAATATAGTGCTGTTTTTATGACTTATGTTTGTGCGCATGTGCTTTAACTGAATTATAACTCCATCACCATTTGAACATGCTGGGTGCATTAGGATCATCAGGTAAATTGTGCATCTCGTACAAAGAAATGAGCGCCGAGACGCCAATGTAAGTCGTTTTTTTAATTACCTATCTTTCTCCGTTCTCGATTCAGTGTTTTCCTTTTAAGTTGCGAAAAAATTGCCACTGCATTTTCTATCAAAGCAAAAATATTTGCACATTGCGCTCTGTATTGTAATGACTACACATCTTTAAAGGTTCATTGTTTAAATAAACCTTAGCACTAGTCCTAAATTAGTTGATTAGGATTGTAGGAACATACTATCATAATAAATATGATAGAGCAACTCTCGATATGCTAATGCAAATCAATAACCAACGCAACACAATGACTGTTTTCAGTACTTTTACACAGAACATTTTAAAAATAATTCTTTGTACGCATTATATGCCAATTTCAATTATTTTGATTACCGTGTTTAATTATGTGCGTGTCATGGATTGATATTTTAAGCTTTTCATACAAATAATACTTATAATGAGTTATTTTGCACTTTTCTTATTTTGGATTTTTTCACATTAAAGCAATAATAATTGCAAAATTGCATTAGTTTTGTTCTATTGTAATTATTTCTTATTTTATGATTAAATATAGAACTATATATATATTCTTAAGAAGCCTATCATTTTTTTATAATTCAGCTGGAAATATGTTGCTCTCTGCGGGTTGACTACAATAGCCGTGGCTTTATTATTTATTCTAAAATATACAAATAATTTAGAACATATGAGTTACGGGCGTAGTTCACTGATTATCAATGTTCTTCCACTCAAACCCATTTTCTTCGGTAGAGAGGTGATACACCTTTGCTATTTTCGGAGTTTTCTTGAAAGAATTATAAGCAAATATCCTGCATTTTATACCTTTTTTAAAATATTGTAGATATAATTCTAAATAAAAAAGCCTTATAAATAATTTCTCACTTATAAACAGCACAGCATTTCCATGTTCTACCTAATAACTCTTTATATATTTTATGCCAGTCTTTAATAATAGTTATTCTTGACTGAATTTTTTGATAATAATTTATAACTAAATATTAAAAAATAAAATGAGAATTTTTTACACTTATAGTAAGGACAAGAAACAAACTTTCAGAGTTCTTTTTGAACTAACTTATAAACATAAATTTCCAACCAATAATACTTACCGTTTCAAGAACTATAACACAAAATCTATTATTGTTTTTATCTTAGTTTTCACTATATATAGGAATATTTAATAACATATTATAAGCTATCTAAGTCATAAAATGATTAAAATGAAATAATTAAATTTTAACTTTCCGGAGTGTTTCAGAACTATTAATTGTTGATTATAAGAAGCAAAAACCATTTCTCAGTTAAAAGGTAAATATATTTTTAACAGATATTCACAGATAGAGAGCTATCAAGTAAAGACTGTTTGTAATATTTTGTAATTCAAGATAAATAAATTTTCTATTTGTTTAAATAGTTAAATTTTTGTAATTTTAATTAAACTACCGTTTTTGATTAAATACACGCAATATTTTCTTTATTAAATACTATTAATGATGAGGTATTAATTATTGGTTTTTCAAACAAAGACTTAATTAAATTTTAAGCTTCAAAACCAAAAATGTAGTCGAAACAAAGAAATATAAATATATAGTTATGAGTTGCATGGATAGAAACAAATAAAGATTATCTGTAATATCTTACAATATAATAGAAAATTGTGGTGGTGATTAAGGTAAATTGGCTTAAGCTAGTAGGCTATTCAGCCACGATTGGTGTCTTATATTTTTGAATATTTTATTTGAAATGTATAATAGAAAATTTTCTATTAACGCGATTTTCAAGAATACACACCAAACAGAATGCTGTAATCTTAGCATTGATTCTAAAATATATCTAGACAATGACAGCATATGGTAAGTGGTTAGATATAGCGATATATCTACATGAACTGAAGCAGTAGATGATAGTGCTTATGCATAATCACATCTTCTCGTTCACTTCTTTTTCTTTCATTTAGATAATTTTGTATCGATATATGTGATTATTTAGGTATAAAATTGACTTTTATAGTTAAATACTTATACACGTTGTCCCCTGAAATTTTGAATATGGGTAATGTAATGTGTGTATTGTATCTCGATTATTATTATTGGTTGCTATGGTTCTTGCTGCAATATGCATGTCAATTTGACTTACATAGTTTCAAAATGTTAACAGGAATTTTATGATCATCTGGGATATTGCTTGGCTGAATAAAGAGATGTTTTCGAACATTGAATAAGATAAACATTGTAGTTATTTGTTATACGTTACGTCAGATTGTGTAAATATGTTTCATTTTAATTCCCTATTATTACAAATTAGAAATTACTGATTATTTCCCGTTGGTCAGTCTATTAAAATACGTCACGAGCGTGGTAACTAAGTAACAAGTAACGAATTTAAATGACCGTATTCAAAATTTTAGGGGACAACGTGTATATAGAGAGAGAGGCGTAATTATGAGAAAAACACACTTATTGTTATATGGACCATTTATTATATGTTGATTAAAAACTTCAGTAGAAACTACTAATCATGACCTTAAATGTTTACTCTTTAAATTTATATATAATATATGGGCTTTCAGTCAGTTAAAATAAATTGAAAGAACTAACGGGAAACAAAAAAGACTCGTAATAAAGCTGGAAAAACTAGGAAATAAGAAAGAAACCTATTTAAATGCCATATGAAATCTATAATTTTGTAAATAATAATAGTAATTTATTTTGGATATTTTTGTATAAAAAGAATTAAAATATGTCATCGAAAGGTGAACGGAATCTGTAACGAAAAAATATAAATATAGAGGCTGATTTTAATCCAATTTTTAAGGCATTGCTAGTCTTTAGAGTAAAATCAACACATAAAACCTTAAGAGAAAATTATATGGTGTCTATTATGAATAAAGTTACTAAATATATTTCAAAACGAACAAAACAATTAAAATTTATTTAAATATTGTTTCAAGTTTTTTATCACAATGTCGATGTGTAGTAGTTATGAACAAAAGAATATCTTTAATTTCATTCATTTTCATTGGACAACTAATGTTTTGTATAATATTATTGTTTTCCTTAATGTTTACCATTGTTACTTTTAATGGTCGCTGTTTATCTTACTCTAATTGTTGGTAGTTTTTCCACTTAATTAAGAAATTTTATTTAACATTTAGATAGAAGATATCGCCCTAATAATGTCCCTATTATTTGTATTGATTCAAAAACTTTTCTACATTCTCCCTTTTGTATGATGCCCCCAAGGATCCGTCAAAATTACGCCGATAATACTGCTCTATGGTTCTCTTACAGTTACCCCCTTACCTGTCTCAATTTTTAGAAAAAGACGTCAACTTATTTACTGAATTGGCCCATTCCTGGTATCTACCCATCAACCCCTCCAAATTTCTATACATTATTTTCACCACCATCATCTCCACTAAAACTCCCCCGTGTCTATTTCTTATCCCTCAAAATCACCCCCTTTTCGCTCAAAACCTATCCGCAAGAAAGACTTCTCGAAGCATTGCATCGCCTCTGTGCTAGTCTTCCCGATCATTCCTCCAATATTTAATTCCGCACATATCAATAAATATTAGGCCTATTCTTGAATCCCCCCTCATGATTTTTCACTTCCTCTCCCAACATGCTTTTTCCTCAAACGTCTTTTAAGAAAATACTGCCGGCTCCGATCAGATACTTCAAGTGAAATACTATACCAATATGCAGCTAACGTCCCCCTTAAAATAAGAATAATTCGACTAATTACACGCATATTCTTGTCGAGAACGAACATATGAGAAATATAAAACCAATACTGCTTCAATGCCTTGAAGATATCTACAATTATGAAATATAAATTATTAAAAGTTAATTTAGAATCATAGACAATACACAAATCCTTTAACCAACGATTTATTATTTATTTTGTAGTCATTCTCAATAACCATGTCCTTTCTTGTAAATGGTATAACTTTATTTTTGCCAGCATCTAGCAAAAGTTAAACACCAATTAAATGATGAACCAATGTATTCTTGTAAATGAACACAATCAGCACTAAAAGAGATTGGCTTCATAATTTTCAGATCATCGGTAAAAATAAGAACTTCAGCATTCGAAATCAAGTCATTAATAAAACAATTAAAAAACGCGAGGCTCAGATTAGAGCCTTCTGGTATAACAGAAATAGCAATGAAAGTGTTAAGCTTAAATCCTGTAGATCCTACGTATCTCTGGTCAAAATAACTTCTAATGAATACAGCAAATCCAAATAAATTTTATTGAGGCAATTATAGGTTGTGATAAATTGTATCGAATGTCTTCGATATAGCTGTATTGATAACATAATCTAAATAGTTAGATAAAAATTAAGTTAAAAAAAGTATGTTTTTAACTGTGGATTGGGGGGGCATTGATCTAGGTACATAATTTCTCTTGAGAAAACTATTGTTTTTGTTTAAAATGGAGAGTTGGATACAAGTATTGCCGCAGACCGATAGTTTGGTATCAGCTCCTTATCACCTGATTTAAATACCGGAATAATGTCTGTTAATTTCCAAGTGACCGGAAATACGTTTGGTTTCGAACAGAGATTAAATATATGTATAAGTTGTGTTGATAGAACAAATCTACAGTCTTTAAGTACCAATGCTGGTATGCTATTCGGGCTAGAACTTAATTTATATCCCAATTTGTTGAGATATCTGACTCCTTAAAGGACCCTATATTTAAAAAGTTTTTGGTATTGCTGTGCTCTAATTGAAGATTATGATTAAAAACGTTCTTGATATGATGTTGCAAAATGGAAAGTAAAGGCCTTGACTCTATCTAATGGTCACAATTCAATATCATTCAAAAATATTGTTGGGGGGATTGATCTATCATTTTTAAGACATTAATGAAATTACAGAATATGTTGGGATCATTACATAAGTTTCTTTGAGTTTCAGACATAAACTGTAAATAATCAGTTCTAGAACGAGATTTAATTTATTAATTTGAAATATTTTTTCTTCTCCTTTAATATAAACTTTAGCTCATGTGAAAACCAATACAAATAGTAATAGATCGACGAGTGTAAGAAACCCAATCTTCAAATGTAGTGTATAATTTGTCGAAGAATGCTTTGCAACCAGTGCAAATACAATAACAAGAGAGTACATCAGTCTAAGTAATGTCAGCGAATCATAAAATTTCATAAATTCAGCTTTTCTGAAATTAAAAGCAAGGCATTTAGGATTATAGGTTAAGTAAGTTACACGAATTTCTATTTACAGTAGAGGATGATATTTATGTTAATGATAGTATCTTTTACATCATTAACAGAACATATTGTATTAGTAAAGATCAAATCTTACCGTAATGCAATTTATAGCATTTAGTTGTTGCAGAGCAAAAAACTACAAACAACTCAATATTAGTTGTTTTGACGTGTATAAACTTATATGTCCTGGCACAAATAAATTACAATTACAATTACAATAAGCATATGTAACAATTAATTGCAGTGGGATCAATAAAGTACTCGTTCATATTTAAGTCAACCACAATAATTATATTACTATTCAGTAAATAAGTATTAAGAAAAATAGAAAATTGCATTAACAGATCAAAGCGTATTGTTGGATTAAAATAGACATTAATAATATAAAATTTGATTTTGTCAACAAACACATTTATAGTCAACAAATCTGTACAAAGACGAGATAAATTAATTGTATCAATATACGTTTCCGAGCATAGCAGGGAAGAATGGGCAGGTAATAGAATTCCGCCGCCAGATTTTTTATTTGATGTAACTTGATCACGATCTTTACGATAAATTATGAAATTATTACCTAAAATTTCACTATCATCCATTGCTCATAACCCATTTTTCCGTAAAAGCTAAAATTGAATAATCACTAACAGCACCGTGACTTCAAAGTCCCTATTAATAAAGACACCAGAACCCTTCAGATATTCAGCATTCTCTTAAGTTAAATTTCACCAAAATTAAATTGTTAAATTTAACAAAAATTGGACATTGCTTAGCCGGCTTAGGATGTCCTATACGGCAGATATTACTGATATCATTATAGGCGCCATCCAGTTTTAATTTAATCATGAACAGATCGGATAGTCAATAATGAGATTTAGATTCTCATCATGTGCTTCAGAAATATCCACAATAATTAGATTCCGGGATCTGTGTTGTTTATCAGTTTATTCAATAGCTAAACAAATTATTTCATTTTCTTTCTTAATTGCAAGATGATTTCGTAAATCAATATTTCTCACCTTCAAGGGCTCGATTAAAAGTCTAAAGTGAGTAAACTGACGTTAAGTTAACTTTTGAACTTTTGTCTAACTTGGAACTTTTGCATGACATGTCATTTCAATATTTTGTAGAAAGTTTAGTCAAGTTTTCACAATATTTTTCCCTAATTGCGAATAAGAGCAACAATTGGCAATTTTATTCAGAATGTATTTAATAAAGTTTTAACAATTAAACATAAAAGAAATAATTTCATATATTGCTTTCAATTGTTCATGCTTTTAATTACTTTCCCTATATAGTATATATAGGGGAAGAATTGTTTTCGTGCGTGAAAATGTCTGTGGGCAATGTATCTCAAAAACTAATGCTCCGTTTGAGATGAAACTTTAAACTTAAGGTTTTATCGTTCAAAACTGGAACTGAAAAGCTTTTGGGAAACATTCATTAACCGGAAGCGAATGTTTACTCGAGGCGTTTTTTTTGATTTTTCTCAATATTTTTCCAAATTTGAAATATATTTTATAACTTTTCAAACAAAGGTTAAAGGAAATGAGAAACTGAAGAAGTTTTATTGAGACATGTTTTTCGTAAAATTTTTAATTTGTGAGAAAAAAATTTTAATTTATAATTTTTCAGAAAACATTTTAAATTAAAGATTCTTGAAATTTTAGAAATTTCTCCTCCACACTTTTAGTTTATATTGGAACTTCCTTTCCAAAAAATTTTCATCGAGAATTCTACATATTTTTACAAGTTTAGCAAAGGTTTTATTCAAGAGTTTCAAAAGTCATTATTTATTTTTATTTATAGAAATTTCTTCGTGGTTTTTGTAGAATATTTTGTTCAACTTTATCTCTAATTTTCTCAGATCATCCATACTTCTAGTTTTTTTTTGCATTGAGGTTTCTAGAATTTTTCACAAGATTTCATTTTAGATTTATAAAACTTTTTTTGAGGATCCTAGAAGTGTACAGTAATTTCTTTTTCTTATCTAATAAATAAATAGATATTTCCAGAATTTTTGGCAAAGATTTTGTTCGAGAGTTCTAGATTTTTCAGAAAGTTCTTTCAAGATTTTGTTTAGCTTTACAATTTATTAGGAACTTTCTTTCTAAATTTCTAGAACTTGGAGGCTTCTATAAGTTTCAGGAATTTCTTCTCCATATTTTCAGTTTATTGCATATTCCTTTCCAAAGAATTTTGATCGAGGATTCTAGAAGTTTTTCTTGTAGATTTCTCGAACTATTTTGGAGGATTCTAAAAGTAATTTCTTCTTTATATTTCCAGAATTTTTAGCAAACGTGTTATTCGGGAGTTTTTAGAAAGTTCGTTTCAATATTTATAGAATTTTTTTTGGGTCTGTTTCCAGTAATTTCTCTTCTAGATTTTAATATTGTCTTATAAATTGCAAATATTTCCTTCAGGGCTCAAAAATTAAAAACAAAACCTTTTCAGAACTTTAGACTTTTTTTTTTCGAGAGTTCAGACATTTCCAGAAACTTTTATTCAGATTTGGGGCTATAGAAAATCTGTTCCTAGACATCTAAACTCTTTTCAGTCATTTCTCCAGATATCAAGATTGTTTTTTTTTCAAGCTGTCTTTTAAATTGCGAAGTTTTAAGATTTAAAAAAAAAATTCTAGAAATGTAGATTTTTGTAGAATTAAAAATTTTTTTTTTGTAAATTTGTTTTTAAAAATCTGGACTTTTTTTCGAAAGTTCAGGAAATTTCTAGTAATTTCTTCTCCCTATTTCAAAATCGCAAAAATTTTCTTTTAGAATTTTCTTCTACAAATCTAGATTATTTTCTCGAGGGTTTAGGAAATTTCTAGCAATTTATTCTCTAAAGTCCATGAGTCTTTTGAAGTCATCTTTTAAATTGCAAAGATTTTCTATGAGGCATTAGGATTTTCTAGAATTTTTTTTCTAAAAATTTAGAGTTTAGAAAATGGCCAATAACTTCTTCCCAAAATTAAATTTTGTTTTCAACTTTTCTTATAAATTGCGAAGATTTTTTTCAGGCTCTAAATGTTTTTAATTCGTCTTCTTTTCGAGAATTTAAGTGAATTTCAGCAATTGCTTCTCTAAAATTCAACATTTTGTTTCAACTAGAGGCTATAAACTTATTTAGAAATTTGTAAATTGCGGAATTTTTCTTGAAGGGTCTAGATTTTTTTAGAAAAATTTCACCTAGAAATCTTATCTTATTTTCGAGAAAGTTTAAAAGAATTTTCAGTAATTTCTCTTCCCGATTTCAAGATATTTTTTCAACTGGTCTTCTAAATTTTTAGGAGGCTATAAAATTTTTAGAAAATCTTCATTTAGAAATCTAGACATTTTTTCCAAGGGTTCAGGAACTTTCCAGAAATTTCTCCTCCAGATTTGGAGGTTATCTTCTTGTCTTCTAAATTATAAAGATTTTCTTAGAGCCTCTAGAACTTTTTAGAAAATTTGTTTGTAGAAATCTAGATTTTTTTTGCGGGTTCAGGAAATTTTCAGTAATTTATCTTTTTTTGAGGCTCTAGATTTTTAGGAATTTTTTTTATAAAATCTAGACTTACTTTTTCAAGAATTCAAAAAATTTCCACTAATTTCTTCTCTAGGTTTCAAGATTTTTTAATTCAACCCGCTTTATAAAGTGTGAAGATTTTATTGGACGCTCTAGAATTAAAAATAATTGTTTAGAAATATAGATTTTTTTTTTAAAATTTACAAAATATCTTTTCTGAATTGAAATTGAAATTCAATATGTTTTAACCACAAATTATTGTAAGTATGGATTACAACGTAGTAACGATCGTAACAATTCTCTTTATAAAAAATTTTTACTTTGACAATTTTTTTTAATTCAAATTTTGTAATTAAAGTTATTGCAAACCGCGAGGCGATCAGTAATTAAAGTTAATATGTATATGTAGGGTAGGTGGGTGGCCTCTAACCCACCCTCCAGTCAGTAAAACATAAGCGAGAGTTTTAATTGAAAGTTGTAAAACGTAAATAAACAATATTATTGCAAAATTTAAATTGCTTATTGCTAATAAACAATAGGAGCTGAATGAAATTTATATAACAAGTAAATATAAAAATTCAAAATTGAGCAAATAATTAAGAACAACCTTTTCGATAAAAATATAGGGAAAGTGTTATAATGGCCACATCACCATTTTGTATATTATTAATTTTACTTTTGAGAGCTTAATTATGATTGCTATGACTATACAAAATGTTTTCTATCAATATTTATGTGTAAATATGTTAAAGTAATAACATTTTATATTGACATTTCTATTAAGAAGATAAATCTATTTCTCCGAAAAAGTACATACTATAGTGAGTTATATCCAGGTGATGCCTCAACATCAAAACTTGTTGCATAGGCACATCTAGTGCTCGAAATGGCAGCTTATTATTAGTTGATATTATTTTACAAATTTGTTTCCCAACTCATAATATGCAAACAAAGGTAAATTATAGTCAGGTTCAAATATATTAAATAATATCCAACTTAAAGCAAATTTGAATTCGTGAAAATTTATGCAGTAAAGGGTTGGAAATCGAATTAAAAAAATTATTTGACAATTTAGGGTTTGCAAAATTTGAGCTTCACTATAGAGAACACATATTAAAAAAATATTATTATATATGTACAATATTTCTAAAGAAATAAATCTGATTAAAATAGTAGTTCTAAAAATACTAGGGATCATAATATAAGCAATTTAATTGTAAATATTAAATCAGTACGTAAGAATGTTCATAACAGTCCAAGAAGATAAATTCAGCGTCATAGATATGAATTGCAAATACTAAAAATCTGTATACAGCATTTTCTCCGCATCTAACTTACAAAGTTCAGCTGATACAAGAACTGAAGCTTAATGAACAGGCACAGCAAAATTGTTAGATTAATTATTAACATTAGGAATTGGATACTCATTTTTGGACTGAAATCAATTGTCACAATAAACACGGTAATACCCTGATGGCTTACTAAATCGTTAAAACTGTTCCATATCAAGTAAGGAGACCCAAATGTGTAATTAACTAAAAAAATAATTTTCATAAGTCACTTGCTGTTGCATAGGGATTTTGGGCCTTAATTAAAAATAATCTAAGCGAAATTATATCTTTGTGAAATGTTTTTTTTTCATTAGAACAATAGCTTTTATTCTATCAAACAAACATACCTTAGTACATTATTTTAAGGAGGAAATATTTTAGCTTTTTAATTGGAAGACAGTTTTATTATCATGAGAATTAAGCCTTTTAACCAATAACTCACTGTATGGTAGCAAGTTATTCATATTTTTATAAATTTTGATTTAAGAATAGATATGTTTCTAGTAATCGTGTCTATTTAGCCATTTAACTTTTAGCATCGGTTACGTTAGGTGTTTTAATATTTTTTTAGAATTTAATTGAAATAGTTAAGAATAAATGCCCTAGAATAATTATTTTGATCAAAGCAATTTGTCACTGTCTACTCTTATTTATTTATTTATTATACTTTAACTTTCTTCTTGACAAAATTCATAAAAGTATACAATATTATAATGCAAACATTTTGGATAAAAAATGCCAGATGGAACTCATGCAGTTGCGATCTAACTTATGTTTCTGACAGACAATGAGAAAATGTAGTTTTGCATCAGCAGAAGGAGGGCACCCTTTCTTCGCCGTTAATGATGTTCCCATTTTACACAATGTTTCCCCTAACTAAAACCGAAATACTACCACAGAATATAAATAAAAAGCGTTGCAGAACTGCAAACTTTAATGCCCAAGTACCTCAACAATCAATAAATTGTAATAAAAATATTGTCCTTGCATTGTTGAGAGTTAAGGATCTAGATGCTCCAAAAAACTAAACTTCATTTTCAACAAATACCTTAATAAAGCGACTTAAAATAGAACGCTCTAATTGATAGATACCGATTTAACTAATTTAATAACAATATTGCATAGAAAATAAAAAAACACTCTTTAATTCGAGTTTTGATCTTTGTTCTAGTAAAACATCTTTTGTCAAGTGGCCGCCGAAACTCAATTAACCGTACGAAATTGGGGTAAATTATTTGAATAAATAAATTCCAGCTTCGACTTCGACTCGAAACTTTTAATTAGTGAGCTGACAAGGAATTTAGGGGGGGCGGTGGGGGCGATCGAGGGTAGGGTGGATTGTGCGTCGCTCCCAAAAACTGCGACAATAAAGTGTTCGAGTTGCCGCCGCTCTCGAAAAACAATTGGCGCTGTCATCCGGGCGCCGAAAAAGAAGGGTTAAATGGAGGGTTGGAGAACTCGCACCTGATAACCGAGGGGGGCGTGCGATAAATGTCGCAGTTTTAATTACACATGTTCGGCGCTGTAATGATGCGGACGTAATAATAAAGGAGGGTAAAAAGCGGAATGATTAATCGTCCCCTTCGTGTAAATAATTTACAAAGAATGTGACTTTACGTTTGCATGTATCACCTGCAAAAGAAAATTAAATTCTTCCTCGACAACTACGATGACAATAGATCACGTGAGATTAAACCGAGGCGTTTTCCAAGGGAAAATAACGTTTTTCTTGGTATTTATGGCCCATGAGGTAATATTAATAGATGGAATGTTACTACGGATATAAAGAGTTGATTTAATATATTGATTCGAATATAAATTGAGTTATATTTTTTATATAAATCAGATAAAAGGGGTTAAAAGATCGTTAAACATAAAAAAACACATAACAAATTAACTAAGTGTTTTAGTGGCCAAGGTTCTTATAGTTATTACAGATGAAGTACAACAATACCAGATACCGTTATTGTCTTAGCGTTGCACTTAATATACGATGATGTGATTCAAACTAGATCGAAACCGGTTCTTGCTGTTGTTGATAAAAACAATAATTCGGATGAATTACTTTTGTCACATCGAATTATTAAGTCTATAAATACTAAAATTTGTTCGCTTTTTGAGTTTTGTGAAGAGAAAATTAATATAAATAAGACTGTTATATCTTTTCTTCGTAATCCTATTTATATAATAAATACTATCTGATAAATAATAATGAATTACTTGTAACAGAAAACGAATTAAAACGGCTACATATAAATGTAAATAACAGTTTATAAATGCGAAATTAAAAAGTAATCTCCCACCCCCTAAACTTTCATACATAACAAAGGAGAACGACGGGCGACATGGTGGAAAATGATAGCCTGATTAAATTTGAAGCAGGCGGAGGCGGTGATATTGGCGTCGCGACGGAAAAAGGGCGGCCCGGGCCGCTCGTGTGTTGTTTACAAGGAAGAGCCGAAAACTTATAAAACGCCAGTATCCGAGACTAGATTAAGGTGAAATAGGACGGTGGAATTGGAAATTGGGGTATCAGGAATGCGGAATTGAATCGATATTTTACTTCATTACGCCGACGAGAGCGGTACAGGGATTTGCAGCCGAGATGCACAAAGGGTGGATAAATTTCGGGGAATAACGAGGATCGATGTGATGGCGTGAATTTTTAATGACAGGGTGTTTCGTATAATCAAGCGCGCGATGCATTACTTACACTTGTTCAAAGGCGCCTTAGGAGCTATATAATTGCGAGGATAGATGTTATTATCATTGCTATATTGATTTTTCTCAAAATCAACAAACATGTCTAATTTCAATAACTTCTGAGCAATCCATTTTTAAATATTTTAAAATATTAATCTACATGTATATTATTACGTTATTATTTTTCAAATAAAATATATTTTAATAAAGGTGACGAACTCTAACTGACCGGTTTTGATTTAATTTGGATTTCAAAAACGTAGTGAATTAGAAAACTGGGATACGGAAATCCAAAATAGTTCAAAATTGTCTGTGGCTCTTATTAACAGTTAAAAATAATTCAGTGTTATAAAACTATTATTTTTATAATAATTATTAACTATTTTTCGGTGGTTGTCTACCCATCTAGATAATAAACGCTCAAACAGTAAACGGCACCCTGATGTTATTAAATTTAAATCTCCAAAGTAAAATTCCGTATTCCCTAACTTCAACTGCGCTATGTTGATGAGATCCAAATTAAGTCGAGATAGCTTCGTGACTGTTTTTTACAGGAAACAATAATTTTGTAAAAAAAACTTATTCATAACGAATTTTCTATTTGATTAGATAATTTCAATCAATCATAATCTTAAATATAATAAATATATATATTTTAAACTGACATTATTATAATTACTTATTAATAGATTTATACAACACCTTATCAACATTTAATTTCTTTGATATAAAATACTCTAAAGAACGCTACACTGCAATTTTGCCACTAAGTATTAAATATATGGTGGATGCGCCGGGAAATAATTTTGAACATTGCTTCATTAGCTAATTAATTATATATGTATTTGAGTATCTATCTCCTATTTAGAGATATAGAGATAGAGAAATATAGAGATATTTATATGCGTTAAAGATAACATATTAATCTTTATATACGACTTTTTAATTTCGCTACTTTTTAAAATAAATGCTATATTATTATTATTACTACATATACTACACTATATGTTTATTGAGCAATAAACCATACTAATTGCTAGATTATTTTTAGGTTATCTGTTAATATTCCTATAAATATATATTCATTGATTTGCGTAAATAATATATAATATAAATGAACGACTCATGATAATTAAATATTATTTGTAACCTCACCACTTAAATTATTTATAGCGTGCAGTCAATTTTATGATTGATTATTTAAAAGATGCAATCAATTATGTTTAGTATAAAATAATTTAGTCGATATTATTTTCAACGATATTACACCTTAAAAATTTACATAATAACCTGTCACGGTAAATGAAATTTTCCTAGCATAATATGTGTCTAACAATTTATAATTTAAGATAAACAGACTACTCTATTTACCTACAACTCAAAAATATTTTAAGGCTAGGAATATGGTGTTATGTAAGCTCTTATAACGATTGTCATAAAAAGTAATAATATTGGTTTAATAATAATATTTTTTCACTTACTTATTATTTAAGTTCCGATATGACATACACAAAATTAAAGATTATATTAATATTTTGGATTAGAAAATATGACAACTTGCATGTGTCTTAATTTTTCCTCATACAGTAGGTCATGTTTTTATTTTTATTTTTAGCAAAACATAATTTTTCAGTAAAATATATTTCCTCCTCACAATTCATCAATTCATTTGTGCGAATCACCAGGACAGTTAAGCTAGCTAGCAAAGATACTTTTTTCTTACATCATTAAATATAAGACAGGGCAGAAAGACCGCAGGTCCATAGCCCAGACGGACTAACACCATTTATTTATATTCATGTTAAATGTTATTATGTATATTTATTTTGTCCAAATAAAGATTATTGTATATATATATTTCCTCTGCTGAGTTATACCACATGTTAAATAAACTATATATCGTTCTATAATTATTAACATTTATTAGAATTAATTATAAGAATTATTGTATGAATATTTTAATTATATAGCCTAAAAATCATATGTCTGAAAATTTACACAATTAGCTAATTTATTAAAGTACTTTCTCAAAATTGGATTAGGCCTATCTATATCTTATAAAAACTAACTTTTTTAGTCTAAAGCTTGTTTTAAATCATTGTTTTCTTGATCACTTTCCCTTTATAAAAAACGTGATAGTAATTTGATCGTTGTTTTTTCTAATCAGAATTCGTAAATATAATTTTTTGAGATCCTATCAGTCCAGTAAAACTACTTTTTTTATTTCTTTGCATGTGAGTGCGTGCCTGTCATTAGTTGCTGTATCTCAAAAACCATTAATAATTTTAAACTAAATTAAAATTTAATATTTCGTTTATTATCAAAAGCTGAAAGGCTATTATTAATAAAAAAAATTGTGCACCGGCAGTGCATTTAAGGGCATTTTTGAACTTTTGGGTTTTCCTTGAAAATCAAAACGAGAGAATTTTTAAAACTTTTAGATAATCAAATTAAAAAAAAAACCTGAATATCTTAATTACTTAATAAAATGACATTTTTATAAATACTTTTTTCAAATTTTATATCCTTATATATTTAATAAACACTTAAATAGATGATTAACCTTTTATATATACAATTTCTTTAGTAGTGCATAATTATGATATTCTGAAGAATCAGGTTTTATAGACATTCATTTTTATTAGTTGAAACAAGAAAGTTGTAAAAGCACAATAGGTCGGCGTTCTAGAATTATATGACTCGTGAAATTATTTTGGAAGATGAACTTCATAATTTACATTACCACCTTTATTTTATTTTCCTTGGGAGTATTTTGTCTTCAAACAATATATTTGTTCAAATTCAGTGTAGTGAAATTCATTCTGAGATGTTTTTTAATCGCTATACTACTTTCTTATTTCGATATAAATTTTTAGATCAACTAAATAGCATGTAAGAGTAATTAACAGCTTGGTAATAATATGATAAATTTGCAATATTCAAAAAAGAACTTCAGAATTACAATTCAGTCATAATTAAAGGATCTATATATTGTAGAGTATATAGTGAAGTATATATTTGATATGCAGTACACAGTCTTGATAATTATGTAGTAAAATTATCTTTTGTTAAATTTTGCGTGAAAGTACACTGCTTTAGATAATTCTTTAATATGCCTAGATAATTGTTTTAAATTGACCAACAAGATGTTGGAATTTCTATAGAGCATATTTGGATAAAATATGCTTGAACTCTTTAAAAGGTCAATAATATATGTTGTTGACGTTACTGTCGCTAAATATAGTACCATGCAAAATGAGCTTAAATAAGGTAGAAATTGATAAAATATTGTCTAATAGGCTAAAATTGATAGTTTTACGTTAACAACAAAAAGCACCAATTTGCAAATCTACAAACGTGATCGAACAATCAGGAAAACCACTAATTGTAGACAAATGTAAACAACAAGGCTAAAAACCGCGGGCCTATACCCACTGATTAGAAGAAATCCTAAGCCTGCCATTTCACTCTATATACATATCTACATACTCTAGAATTTACTTCTAATAATAAAGATGTTTCTGTCTCTGGAAATAACACTCAAGGATCTCTTCATTTCTACTTGGACACCCGCAAAATGCAACGCACGTATAACAGTTGCTAATGAGGAAGTTGACGAATCTCCCACTTACAAAGAAATATCGAAAGTACTCGAAAGGACAAAGAAGAACAATAAAGCACATGGTATCGACAACGTCACAGAGGAACTCTTGAAATATAACGTAGTACAACCAGTAGCCATAGTGTATAACCTAATAACTAAAATCCGGATAACAGAAAAAATATCGTAAGAGTAGAACACCAAGCTCATACAACTAATACATAAAAATATAGACAAAGTACGTAGCACAACTTACAAGATATATTCAACGATCATCAAGGACAAACTTCAACAATTCGCCGAAAAATGGGGAAGTAGCAGGCAGGATATAGGCCTGGGAGGTCTATCAACTATACACCACCAGACAGATATATGAAAAATTTTGGGAGTTTCATATCAATACTCATCAACTCTTCATATGTTTTAAACAGGCATTAAGTAGTATAGATACAAATAACGTCCACTCCATCCTTCTTGATTTCAATGTATACCCTAAGCTAGTCAGACTAGTAAAAACCATGATGCTAAAAAAACATTAAAAAAGACATAAGACCAATGCGGTTTAAATGGGTTGGGCATGTGCAACATATGCGCCATAGGTACAGGCTGCAAAAAAGTACTACTAAGACAAATAAGAGGAAAACGACCAGCTGGTAGACCAACATCTAGATGGATCGATAACGTATACAAAGAAACCCAAGGATTTCTAAAAATAATGAACTGGAAAATAGAATAGGTAATTTTGGAGGACTCTACTTTATTATACATTATTATTTATATCAATGATTGTAAACACGCTAACTATACTACAAAACAATTTTTTACAAACAACTGTTTTAAACAATTTTACAAACAATTTTAAATGGCTTTGAACAAAGGGCCAGTTTGGTCGTTAATAAGTAGAATTTTAGGATTTCGTTTAATTTTATAGACTTCAAGACTCGAGTAAATGCATTTTTAAGCCTTTTTCGGCGAAATGAACGTGAACGTCGGAGGCAAAGCATCCAAGAGGCCATGGCGCAATTCAGACTGTAGTTTTATCGAAGAAAAGAAGTCAATATGTCAGGCAAAACAAATAAATAAATAAATTTTAAGCCATCCCTAAAAATAATATTACAATAATCGATCTAAATTTAAAAGTTGATTTACTGGTATGTAACAATCACAAAAAGAAGGGTATAATACAACCGTTAAACTAAAACGACCTCAACATTCTGTTATTATTGAGTCTAAAAAACAACAAGATGGTGCAACAATATGAAGTGATCTACATTTAAACGTCAATTAAGTCTCGGTGTAAAAGCAAATATTACTAGAAGCACACAAAAACGCAGCATTATAATTGATTGTGAAAATCAATCGGAGGTTACTACAGTACTAAAGGCACTTAACAAAAAAATTAAAATAATGAAAATAAATGCTGCTTATAAAGACTTTGATCAGGATGGATTAATGAATCTTATAATAACACAAAATAAATTGAGGAAGAATAATGAAAATTTGATTTTTTTTAAATTATACATAGACAAATTTCTAGAAAAATTTGTTCAACATATTCTTTAACGTTCTCGATAATAACGAAAAATTGAATTTTTTTGTCTGACAATCGTGCTTAGTATATCAAGCATATAATATTATAATATTCCGCGTGGTTATAATTGTTTTGGATTAGGACATATGGCAAAAATTGGGACGAGGACAAAATCTGTTCTAAATATATCAATTCACATATAGAACTATCCTGCTTAAATCGAAATGAAAAAAAAAATAACTGTAAAAAAATGCAAAATTTAATTAACACGCATATTGATGAAAATAATTAATATTTTCAGTATGTTGAATCCAACATATATTTATTAATATTGCGAAACAGAAATTTTGCTACAATAATTCGATGTAGCAATTAACTTGCGAAAACACTGATAAAACTTACATAAAGAAAACATACAGCTTTTATTATCAAAATGTTTAAACTTATACAACTTAACTAGTTTTTTTTAAAGGAAGAGGAAAGATATTGATAGGGGTTTCTGCTGAATTGTAGACACAAGAAATAATTATTTATAATATTATTATAATGTATTTGTGTTGCCATTGGGAAGCATTTAGAACTTATCGTTATGAATCTGTATATTTTTCCCTTCCTCTGCTGCGGATAAATATATTGTTTTCTGCCGATCATTGATGAACCTAGCAGAAATTTAACTACACTCAAAATTAGTGTTGGTAGGTGATTTTAATTTACCGCACGCAGAGTGGATGACATAGGCTCTACTGCAAATATACGTTCACGTGGTTTTATAAATGAGCAAAATTCTATTGAAACCTTATCCTTAATGATTGAAGTACTAAATTTACACCAGATAAATAATGTAGTAAACAATCATCAACATAAATTAGATTTAGTATTTTCCATATCCCAATTTGATTCTGTGAAAAAATGTCTAAATAATCAACGATTAAAAATACCATTGAATCAACTATTAATAGAAATGAGTTGTTGTTTGACTGTCAACGGGGTGATTATGGCAATTTAATTGAATAATTGAATTTATCTAGTGTTGATAAGGTTGACAAATTTTACGAAGTACTATATAAAATGCTTTATCAATATATGTGCCAACGAAAGTTTAATTTTTCTATATAGTACTCCAGTAAGTTAAAAAATATCATTTATAAGAACATGGCACATAAAAATTAGAAAAATTGCCCAAACCGAGACAATTATATAATCTATTTAAATTGAAAGAAGAAGCAAAACACAAATCTAAAATATGTTTTGATGATTATTTGCATCATGCAGAATTTAATGAGACAAATATTCCAAGTAAGATGCACTACCAGGACACTTCTCCGAATGACCCACAGTTTATGGCCAATAGTTTTACTGATAACTTATTCCACAAAAGAAGTAAACAAGTATCAAGCCAAATCACTTAGTGTGAGGTCCGCAATTTCAGAAATTGGAAGTGTAGTTGATATAGTGCAAAAACTTGACCAGTTAGACTGTAAAAAGAGGTAAGACACCCACCTTTTTTTACAGTCTAACTGGTCAAGTTTTTGCACTATATCAACTACACTTCTAATTTCTAAAATTGCGGAACCAACTCTAACTGATTTGGCTTGATAGTTGTTTATATCACCAATAGTTCAAAAAAATGGTAAATTTACTATCTCTTACCCTTTGCATATAATATTCACTGAATATTTAAATATTATTCGGTACCATAGCAGGTGGAAATGTAGTTTTATAACCCCTGTGCACAAATCTGGGGCTAATAAATAAATATAAATATAATATAAATAAATTAGAGACCATTTTCAATTTTAAGTTCAACTACTAAGCTATTTGAAAGCTTAATAACAGATAAATTATCCTAATCTATATTCAATTCTATATTTTCACCTGAACAACAAGAATTTAATTCTGGTAGGTCCACTCTTACCAATCTAACCGTGTATTTAATGAATTTATATCGAGTGTTTTAGCTGTAAGTAATCAAGTAGATATTGTGTATACTGATTTTGCTAAAGCTTTTGATAGAATAAACCATGATATACTTTTAATCAAATTATATCAGTTAGGTATACTTGGCAAGTTGCATAGTTGAATAGAAAGCTATATTAAAAGTAGGACCCAACATGTTAAAATTAGAAATTTTGTCTCAAAAGTATTGGAGTTTGGGCTTCCACAAGGTTCCCATTTGGGTTCACTGCTCATTACATTATTCATAAATGACTACAATACAAGTTGTATTAAACACGTAGAGTGTCTTCTCTTTGCAGATGACACTAAAATATTTAAAAACAAATACTTGTTGGGATACAGAAGGATTTAGATAATTTCTGGGAATGGTGTAATCACAATGCAACCGTGCGATTCTATAAAATTAACGCACCAATTTCTTTCGTGTACAAACTAGGTAGTAACAGTTTAAAGGAACTTGAAAAAAAAGTGAGGCAGGTGTACTCTTCGATAGAAAATTTACATTTAATCAGCATATAGCTGAAATAATTTCAAGGGCTTGAAAATTATAGTAAAACTTCAAGTTTTACAAATATCACCACTATAAAAACTTTGTATTCATTGCTTGTGCATATTCAGATCGAATACTCTTCAACAACTTGGTCTCCATACTACGCCTTCTACTTAAATAAAATAGAAGCAGTACAACATTTGTTCTTAAGCTACATTGCGCATAAAATAGTTTGGGGCGAAAGCAGATTGTGAAATTGAAACATTACTGAAAATAGGGACCTTAGAAAACAGAAGGATATTAACCGATTTAATGTTTTTGACTTAAATAATAAATAACGTTATAAATTGCCTTCAAGTACTAAAAAATACATTTTCACATATGAACTACACATCAAAATGAAATGATTTTCGTATCAATTTCTCGTTCAAATCACCGCTACAATTCTCCATTAACCCATCTTTGGCCAACGGTGCGTATACGCACCATTTCAAAATGCACCATTAATTAATAACTTTCTATTGTATCATTTAATTTTTTGTTGGTGTTTCTAAGATTAAACACAATAAACTTAATTTACATGTAGATTAAATAAATTTTTCTCATTAGTTACTATTGCAAATATTTTATAGAAAAGTCCTATTTTAAGAAGGATTTACTCGGGTTTATGCAAACATTATTTACTATTTCCAGATAATGTAATTTCAAGTGCTCATTGCCTGAATTCTAAGTAAACACATTAAGCATTATGATAGAAGTAATTAAAACAGATATAAGATTTTCTGGAAAAAGATAACCACTCTTAATCCTTCCTGGTGCGTATACGCACCGTTGGCCAAATGGGATATACCTGCTATATATAAGGATCGACATTTTTGCATACTGTTCATTGTAATTTGTATTCTTATTACGCAAACTACATCAGTGAAATTAGTGAAGATATTATTATGTCTAAATTTAAAGCTTTTTTAACCCAACGTGAATTAGTTGAAGAATTCGAATGGATGCTGGACGAGATTCAAGATAGCAGAAAACAAGGTCAATAAGAGGTTTATGCAGTTCGGTGTATTTTCCCAGAAACTTGCCATAGATGAGCAAATGGTTCCATACTTTGGACGGCACTCGTGCAAGATGTACATCAGAGGAAAACCAGTACGATTTGGCTTCAAATTGTGGTGCCCGTGTTCTTCGGATGGCTACTTATTTCAATTCATTCCCTACGGAGGAGCAACAGCAGAAAAAAACGAATTTGGTTTAGGAGGGAAAGTTGTACTGGATTTGCTATTTACAATTAGTGGAGTCTCCAGATAACCACAAGATATTTTTTGATAATTTCTTTACCTCATACAAATTGATGAAGGAACTATCAAAAAGGGGATATTTTGCACCGGGGACAATCCGGGATAATCGCATTGCAAAATGTACAATAAAGGCAATAAAAGTTATCCATAAAGAATCTCGCTGCAGTTATGATTGTGCACAGGATGCAACTATAGGGATCGTTGTCACAAGATGGAACGACAATTCGGTAGTAACACTTGCCAGTAATATCAAAGCAGTAATGCCAATACCACAAGCAAAAAGATATTACAGGAAACAAAAAAAGGAGGTCAATATCCTACAACCGAAAGTGATTAGAGAATATAGCAAATTCAAGGGTGGCGTGGATCTCCACGACAATGGAGTGGCGAATTACCGCATCAAGTGTCATGGCAAGAAATGGTGGTGGCCGCTGTTTACTACTACAATATACAGCATGCTGGTAAGCAGTTGGAAGATTAGCCAAAGGAAGCAAAATTAGTCAACTGGATTTTAGATCTCATATTGTTACAAGGCTCTTGGTAGTAAAATATCCATCATTTGTAACGGTAGCAGTGCCATTGGAAGTGCGCAAAGATAATGTTGGACATGTAATTATTATGAATGAAACGAAACAGCTGCTAAGATGTAAAGTGTGCTAATCAAACACAATTTATATGTCCAAAAATGTAATGTGCATCTGCACTCAGAATGTTATAAAAAATATCATATTTCATTTTATATACCCCTATTCGCCAACGGTGCGTATACGCACCACTCAAATCTTCGTATATCAAATTTTTTTTTTGAAAAATTTTTATAAAACTTTCTTGATGAACACCATTCTAATGCGTTTTATTAAAAAAAAATCTAAAATATCATCTATTTCTATGCTTGGCCAAAGATGGGTTAATACATATACAATAAACCAATACTGTAGCGGCATTTGTTTGTAAACAACGAACATAAACTCATTTAATATGTTTCGTTATACTGTGTATTCGACGTAAGAAATGTACCATTGCTTATTTGTTGCTCTTACTGTTTGTTTAAATAATATAGTGTTCTTTGTATTTCTACAATTGTCCTATGTTAAGAATAATGTTAAATCAAATGTTTTCTTATTTATTATTTCTGTATTTTCAATTAATGTATTATTGGGATGTGTGCCATTAATTCAATAAAAGAATATATCAAGTATAATATTAGTAGAATAACAGAGGAGCTTTTAATATAATTGTACACATAAACACTGGCTTATTGTTATTTTATTCCTTAATAAGTAAGAAAATTTTATAAATATTTTCTGAACTGCTGAGATAAGTGGAGAAATTTTGCATTTGAGAAAAAAATAGTAATTTGATATTTGTATGTATTTAACTATTTAATAAATACCTTAATAACAATATTATAATGATTGTTCTAGGTTAAATATATTGTATATGTGGCAAGATAAACCTCCCATTCCTTACTCAATCTTTAGGGTTCGTATCATGCATTCAATAAGCTTGCAGGTTTTAGGACACAATCAAAAATAAACCAATAAATATATGTTTTGCTAAGTTTTATTTGTAAGTATCTCTTAGAGTTCGATTTAATTTAATCCAGTTTATTTAAAACTGTATTAAAATTTACTGCATAGTTATTGCAAAATAAGATAAGCTGCAATATTTTTAGTGTATATAATTAATAAGTAACTATTATTTTATTGTAAAATAAAGTAGGCTAAAGTATTCACTGAAATAAAACATTTATTATGAATGCACTACAATTCAAGCCTATATATTCCTAAACATAAAATTAACTAATCTATATGCTAAATATTTGTTTGTAATGAAATGATCATAAAAATTTGCATAATTAACACAATAAAGTTATCAAAATTAAACTTATGACTTGGCCAATAGTACTAATTGTATAATAGCAGTCATAAAATTCAAAATTGATACATTAGGCAACTGAAACATTACTTTTGCAATGAATAATAATGTAGTCACAAAAATATTTTTCTACCAAACTATAAAATATGTAAATTAAATGTGATTAATAAAACAGTGCTTTTTATAAATTATATTTTAAGGGCATAAATTAAAAAATGTATATATTAGTATGTATACATTTTTTTATTTATATTTTTACAAAGTACCAATATTTAAAATTAACTTAATTAATATAAAATTATTGATTTTTAATTATATTCTTTGTTTTATTATGTGTAATATATATTTTTAATTGAAATTACTTTACTTAAAGAATAATGGATTTAGATTACTAGGTTACTTATACGTCTTTTAGTAAAGCATATCTTATATAAAATACTTTAAAGAACTTAACTGTATAATTATCAATAAACGTAATTAATGGTGGATGCGCCGGGAAACATATTCAAACGTTTTATTAGCCAATTAACTGCATGTTAAATTGATTCGCTATTCAAGATTAGCGCTATTGATTCATTATCTATGAATTTACGAATTATTAAAAGTTTTCTATTTTAAAATTATATTTTATAGGATGCAATTAATTAAAATTTTAAAAAAATATCCATCAACTACCTTACAACAAACATTTTTAGAAAGTTTAAAAGTTGCAGTGTTGAGTAATTATTTTGTAGGAGGGTTTGTTTAATAATATTCTATTCACTCGTTTTCTAAAAAAATATGACCACTTATAATATTTATAAAGAAAACAGTGTATAAATACGAGACGTAAAAGTATATGCCCATGCCACCACAACAGAGGGAAAACATCCCCTCACATCTTATCCACCCTCATTCCACAATATGAATATGGATGCATATTAATATACCCCTCGTGTCTGTATAAAGCTTCGTGAGGCGAGATTAACATATTTTTTTTGCTGTTCTACTGAATTAATTTTCTAGGATGACGCTCAAGCCGCCAGCGACAATTACAACTAAACTGGAATTTAATTGAATTGAATAAATTATGGATAATTCAATTCTTTGTAATTCCTCTATTCTGCGTTATACCTTCTATAGTTAATTAGTTTAAAAGTAGTTTAATTGCTTAATTATAAAAGTTCTATATATATTTGTAGATACATTGAATCAATAAATTTATACAATTGTTTCTGACTAATTTGTAGTAGGAAAATAATATCCAAAAATGTTATGCCTTTTAAAATTTATAGATTATAAATATTTATATTAGGTACAGAATATTTTTAATATGAGTAGAACATTTTTTAAAATTTAATAATTGATATTATATTCCAAAATTTGAAAGTATTAATTGATAATATATATTAACTGAATCTTGATTAGAAATTAAAAATAATTGGTTTGTTTCAGAGAAAATGTATTATTTCTTCTCCGACTAGTTTAATTGCTCGTTGATAATAATTGTCGAAGCTAGTCGGAGAAGAAATAATACATTTTCTGTGAAACAAACCAAGTGTTTTTAATTTCTAATCAAGATATTTCAAAAATGTTTCACCACGGGTTAAGTGAGCAATGAAATATATTTTAACTGAAATTAAAAAAAGTAAAACTCTTTGTTTTATTTGAAATTTTAATTATTATTTTAAATGTTTTACCACGGATTGCATGATTAATCAATTATATAATAATATATTTATTTTTAATATTAATATCGAATTAGTTTTTAATCACTTAGACAAGGGAATAAGAAAACCTGAATGAGATTTATTAGACCAATTTGGATTTAAGGAGTAAAGTATGCTATTTTAAATCAAGAAACTAAAGCAATTGTCAATGGCTTTTATTTTACAAAACAAGTGCCAACATATTCAATTGTTAATGTTATAATTCAAACGCTTTAACATAGGTAGCAAATATTTGCATCGGTATCAGTATCCTAAATCATCATAAATAATAAAGCGTACACATTACGGTTCACCCTTCCTTATGCTGACTCGCACGATTCAATTTATGGACGAACCCTTTTCGCCTTAACAACAGAATAAAAAACCCTTTGAGAGGATCGAATAACAATTTAGAATAATTCGTATTAGAATTCTGATAAACAAAATGAATGAAAAGAATGAAAATATCTGATAAGTATTTAGTAAATCATTGAATATTTCTAAAAATTGTGAAGAGAATAGTTGCGAGAGTAGGTACGTAATATTTCGAAATTTAATTAAGTGTGAAGTGACATTAATAATAGTGGAGAAATATTAAGGAACTGCACAAACAAATATCTTATTTGTAAGTTATAATAAAAATATGATGAAACTCCATAACACATTGAAATAAAACAGCACAGATGAGAGGGGTTCACATTTATTGCTGAACACTGCAACATATTTCCCCGCATATCTGCCTGATAAACCCTCTCAGCTGTGTTGTTTTAGTTCAAGATAAAAAGTACTTACTTTTATAAACTATTTTTAGTATTCTTTGATTTATTACATTTAAAACATATGTTAATTATTATTATCAGATTGGCAATATTTATATCGATTATAAGATCATCTGTTACAAACTATATTTTATATGGTAATTTATTCTAAATTTGCAATTAAATTAATCCTATTATTTTAAAAGTCTTCTATAGTTTTTTGTAAATTCTCATAACCGTAAATAATTACGTAATAAGAAAGATTTTTCTTATACATATATACACGATTTCTCTTATTTAAAATTTAATCTCTTTACAAAAAACGATCTTCCTGAGCTCAATTTAAAATGGATTTTTATAAAATTGCTTCCTCGCGATAGACCATTCCCATGAGCAATTCACACTTCGCGGCCCAATTTAATATTTAGCCGGCGCGAAGTAATATTTCAGTAGATAACAATCCGCCAGCATGTTTCCCTCTTTTTTGCATGCGCCCTCCATTACGAATTTGATTTGTCTTTCATCCATGAAATCAATGTCTCGACGATAATTTTTTCCCGATGTTTTAAGACACCGCACGGAAAGATAATGTCTTTATGGGGGGGACCAAGAGGGTTAATGCGGGTTGACGGAGCACCCTAATGGAAAATGCGTGTAGAAAAAAGGGCAACGGCAAAAACGTCCCCCGCCAACGGGGATTTACTCCCTTAAAGCCGTGTAAATTTAAGGTGTTTTAATTAGCGCAATCCCGCTTACAAACGGTAATTAAGAATTTATTTCGGAATTAATTATTAACATGTGCTTCAATTTAAATTGAGGCTCCGGAAAATTAATTGATATTATAATGTCTCACCTTAAGATGTTTACTTTGTGCTTATATAATTTTCTTAAGTGTTAATTATTACTTGGTGCCTTTCCAATTTTTTATCACAAGTTTTTCATTATTTTCTTAATGAATGCATTTTCTCATTCTCTTTTTAACTCTATTTTCTAATCATACATATACAACTTTTGGCACTTGTCCAACTTATTAAAACTATTATTACTTTCTACTTTATTCAAAGGCTACACAAGAAACTATAGTTATAACTATTTGTTTACAAATTTTAAGTTATAACATTTTCCTATAATAGATAATAAACGTCTTTATTTGAAAAGAATATTACATCTGATAATAGGACAATTACTATTCTTCTTCTCTTCTTGTTTTTATCATTGGCTATCGACCGGTGGTCTTTCAGCCCATTTACCGGTGTTTTTCTATTTAACTCGATTATAATATTATAGATATCATATGACGCCTTATTAGTGTTCTCTTACTTCAATTAAATTAATTATATAAACAAAATATAAATTTAAATATATAACTCGTATATGTGTTTTTTAATCGAACAGTCAACGCTTCACAAATCCTTTTAATAGATTCTGTATCAGACACGACAAAAATTTTCATAAATGCATCGTAGCTACGTAAAAGCCATTAATCCTCACCAGAAACATCCATTATCAATCACATTGTTCCCATTTCAGAGTTGAAAATGCAACGAGGTAAATTATTTCTATTTGTCCTGACACATTCACAAATAAATTAAATTTATATATTCTGACTTTCCTACACAACAAATAAATTGTATACTCCTAGAACAATACAAATTTTTACGCAACCTTTTAAATAATGTCTATATTCCGTATTATTACATAAGAACTACACAAGTTACATAATTAAATAGAAGGACAATGTAATCCCACAGTCAGCAATAACTATCTTCGTCATCGCGCACCTTGTACACCGCCCTCCGCTTAATCCTGTGCCGCACCCTTCTCTTCCGATAATCACAGCTTTCACTGCTGCTGCTCGTGCTTGGGCTGCTCCCTTCTTTAAAATCCCTCCAGAAATTACTCATTCTCCTCAAGTTCCTCATGTTCGTCTGCATATTAACCAGCTCTTTCCTGCACAGTCTATCCACATTGTCCAACGCCACCATATAGTCGTTTGGAATTAGTGCTGAAAAGTTTTAGTATGTGTTTAGAGGGGGGAAATGTGCTGGGGACATTATAGAGGAGGGAAAGAAAGTGGGGCAGTAAAGCCCGGACGAATTTTCATTTCATTTTCGTTTTATCGTACCGGGGAGGGAATGAGATAGAGGCTGTATGTGCAGAACGTTATCTGGCCTATATTTCGCCCCCTAGTAAAAGTGGCACCCGCAGGATAGTACGTAAATTTGAATTGGGGTGTGGATTCGTTGAAGCTGCAAGGCATTTTAAGATGATCCGAACATTCTTTTAAACCAAAGCATAAATAAAAATAAAAATACTATTATTAACATTGATATGTGTAAAATATGTATCGTAACTTCCTTATGATCAATTCATATTCCGTTGATAAGAATTTAGATACCCAAACTAGGTTGAAAATTACCAGTAAAAGGACCGGAATGTGTAAAATCTTATCAACACACTATAAGTAGATGATGGGGAAGTATATGCAGATATCTTGTAAGAGCATTTTAACGATATGAATTTATATGTATGTTTAATGGTACTGTTACTATGATAATTCAGATAAAATCTGCAATTGTTACTATTAAAACTAATTCCAACAGTTAATTATGGAATATTAACATAGAACTATCTAGAAGTTAGGAGTTTATTATATAAATAAAAAATTAGACGTAATGTATAAGGTTTTTTTTAACCTGCATATCTATAAACTTATCCCACTTCAGAAACTGTAATCGATTGGGTGTTAGATTAACGATTGCCGGAAATGTTGTTTCAGATGTAAATACTTAGGGAAAGAGATTTAGTATAAAGTAGCGTAATGTTGACCCACTTTGGTTATTACAAAAGTTTGAGAGAAATATTAGTAAATAAATTATTAATGACATAATGTATACATGAACTTTGTATTATTTTTAATAAATTTTGTTGAAATACGTAATGATTTGGAGCATTTATTCATATCTGAATATTTGTACTTTGTAAAAATTATTACAAGCTGCTTTAGTAGTTAAATTTTTGCAGGGGTGGATTTTAAGAACTTCTTTAGTTTCATATTTAATTGGTCAGTTTCCTAACATATTTTTCGACAATAGCTTGTCATTTTCAAGCAATTATCGAAACATATGTCGGGAAACTGTTTAATTAAATATGATATGATAAAATTATTGTTTTGATTTGTTACATTAAAATCATTTTTGTAAACATTTATTGAGATTTTCTAATTATATTATTTATTATTTTTAACATTAGCTAAATTTGTTTTAAACTTATTTTGACGTATTGTAAACTTTACAAAACAAAAATTATTAATAAATTAACTTTTGATTCTTGACCACTCACAATCCAATCAAATATAATAATTTTTGAAGCCTAATTTAAACTACATAAAAATATAATTGTTATTTTTATCTGAATAATTATAGTAATTAAAATTTCAAATGCAGACATAGTCTGGTAATAACCTACAGGGTCCATTCACAAATTTTCAAGACTAATTCTTTTCTGAATAGGGCTAAGTTTACACAGCCTTTAAAGTAATGCAATGGGGTTGGTGCTTCAGTTGCTGCAAATATGCTGTGAGTGCCTATCAAAAATTGTTTGCATAGAAAGAACATTATTATTCTGTAAAGTCCTGTATGAAAATCACGAGTAACACTCACTTTACTCGTGAAAGAAAAATACAGTATTATTATGTGATGTTCTGTGTGTAAAATCGTTAGTGAAGTAAGTACCTATAGAAAACTGGTGGAATGAAAAATACACTGTTATTCTGTAAGGTTCTGTGTGAAACTAAAGAAAACTGTGGCAGGGACGCGTCCGTATAATTCAAGAAGAAACCAACAGTCGTCTTGTGTTTATATTTATTGCGATGAAGTACAATTAGGTCAGACTACTGTGTTCAAGATAGTTGATTAAAACACATTTTTTAAGCTTACTCCCAAAGGCACAACGCTTGGATGGATGCGAATAAATACTTCAATATTTGCAAGACTATTTCAATTTACTGAAGATAAGACCTGGATTTAAAAGTACGATCCCAAAACTTAACGTTAAAGTGCGTAGTAGGAGACTCCTTCATCTATATAGCCTAGCTCTAAGGAGCTAGTCACGCCTGGAAAGTATGTGTACTGTCTTATTTTCTGTTCTAACAAACTGATCTACAAAGATTTGTACTAAAGTGTTGACGGCTAGAGTTCATCAAGACCGTCTAGACATCAAAGATGATTATATTGCCCACCACGACAATATCCCTACGTATATGTCAAAGTATAGTCAAAGTTATGGCTTAATTCAACATATCAATACTGTCGCAAGCTACATACAGCCATACTCTTGCTACCAGCGTCATTTTATTCTTACCCAGAAAACGAAGAAAAAATGAAAGACCCAAAACGAAAATAAATGCAATTGATATGAAATTCTTAAAAGTAATTAAAAATAAAATCAGAAGAGGTAGAATAGGAATGAGATGTATAGATAAAACCTGCAGATATACCTTATGTATGATATTAGACAGCTTCGATGGTTCAGACATATGTGACACATGACAAAGGATAGAACAGCAAGAAGAATATATGAAACACGAGCGCAAGAAAGTAAATACCGTGAAAGGCCGAGAAAAACATAGAATCACAGAATTAGAGAAGAGCGGAAAAAGAAATATAGACTTGTAAAAGATTAAACAATTAACATTATTAATTAGGCAGAAATACATAGAGAACAAGAATACAGAAACAGAAAGTATACAAAAATTCCTTATACCTAATGGTAGAAAGGAATACGATTTTACAAAAAAAACAATAAAGAAATACATGAAACAAAAGCAACTTGATAGGATTTTGGCGGTTCAGGCAGTTTTGACGAGGTCCCTTAACACTCTTCTATGAACAACGGCAAAACGCTGACTGTACTATGTTGGTGCCCAAATGTCATATTGATTTCTTAAACCAGTCTTAAAACAGTATGAACACATCCTGTATTATATTATTTTTATTTTTGTATACATGCTTTCAATAGATAGAAATAAGGAAGAGAAGCATAGAATAAATATATACAGGGTGACTGACGAAAAACCTTTGGTGCTGTATCTCGTTTATTTTTGATCCGATTTGAATAAATAAAACATCAAATTAAATGATTTTTAAAAGACTTTAATATGAACTGTACTGATATTTTTTCTTGCATCCAGTTTTTGACAAAAGACGATCAACTTTTTTTTCAAATTGCACTGTATATAACGGGTGTCCAACAATTATTGCAGTCCCGGGTGGCGTTGGAATCAAAAACGTAGGTCAATTCTTTCATGTGCCAATTAAATGAACTGACATGTTAATTGTCAAACATAACCTAAATGTCCATTAAAAATAACAGTTAATTTATGTTAATTGTCAAACATAACCTAAATGTGCATTAAAAATGTCAGTTTATTTATATGCAACATGTAAGAATCGACCTACGTTTTTTATTCCAACGCCATCCGGGACTGCAATAATTGTTGGACACCCGTTATATTTTGTACTGATCCGCAAGGAGATTTTTTTCTTAATCTAAATTTGTAAACGATTTTATATAAATACGAAAACCATAATTATTAAAAAGTTCTCAAACAATTAGGAATTCAACGATATTAAATTTTGTATTAAAATGGCAACAGAAAAACATGTTATTTTATATTTATTCAATAAATATTTGAAATTTCTTAAACATAATTTTGAAAAAATTAATAAACACTTGGTTCGTTTCACTAAAAAAACTATAACAATCTCTGAACTTTAGTAACGTAAGAACTGAAAAAAAAGAAATCTTTTAAGGGTTGTAAAAGATACTTTCAAAATTTCAATGTAACAATTACAACAATTTGCTTTAAAATTTAAAATATCATAGATATTGTCGTTGCTGCTGTCAACTAAATACCAATACAACTGTAAAATTAGAACTAAAAATAAAAATAAAATGAAGAAATAGTTTAGTAATAAAACGATATTTTATGTTAAATTTTCCTTCTATACGGAAAATTTTTCTAATAGAATAAATTGTTTTTAAAGGTTTATTCAAAAGTATTTAATGTTAAATAAATTCAACCATAATAAATTTTGAACTATATTAAATTAAAATGAAATGTCTGGTAACAAAACAACATATTGTTTTATATATATCTTTACATACATGTTTCAAATAAAAATAAATGAAGAATTTTATATACATAGAGAGAATTCTAAAAGTAAAGTAAATTTTTATTCAAACCCATAATAATCGGTAAAAATTGATAAACACTTGGCCTGTTTTACTGAAAAAAAAACTATAATAATCTCTGAACTTTAGTAACGTAAGAACTAAAGGAATCTCTAAAGAGTTGTAAAAGACATTTTTAAAATTTCAATTCTAGATAACAATTAAGACAATTTGTTCTAAAACTTAAAATACTATAGATTTTGTCGTTGTCGCTGTCAATTAAATCCCAATACAAACATATAAAATACAAAAATATTATGTTCTAAATCCTATAATTTGAACTGTAAAACTCTATAATTATATTTAAAAATAAAATAAAGAATTTGGTAATAAAACGATATCCTATGTAATAGTTTTCTTTGTAAGTAGAAAATTTTGCCAGTGTAGTAAATTGTAAATTGTTTTTAAAGGTTCAATAAATAGAATTTAAAGGTTAATAAATTCAAATATTATTCATTTAATAACATTTGATCTAAAGAAAAAACATTGAAAATATATTATTTTAGGAATTATAAAGTAGATTTTAAAATTTATGAAACTAGGTATTTTGATAACAATTAGGAAATCTACTCAGATGTTATCAGAATAAAAATATAATAAATACAATAAGTATCTTTGACGAATAAAGCACTAATAACCTTTCTTCACAATTTGTGAAGATAGGTTTTTAGTTCTTTATTCGTTAAATTAATTTGATCTTCACGTAACTTAAGCAACCAATTTACAATAAGTATCATTTAATATCAATACAAATATATAAAACATCATAAATCGCAATTTTAAACAGTTCTAAAACGTTCAGAAATTTAACTGTAATAATTATATTGAATTATCAAAACTTTAGTAGTGAAAATACTCTATTAGACATTTCATCAAGAAAGAACCAATACAAATAGAGCAGCTAGGATTGATTAATTTGTAAAACATAAACACATTTGTAAATTAACTTTATATACTTTAATATTAAACAGTTGCCCTGTCATAAAAAATGTAAAATATAAGGATGATAAATAAGCAAATATTTTCGTTTAGTTTCAAAATATTATATCTAGATCAAAATTAAAACCTATTACGACTTATGTAAATAGTAAATTTATCACGGGTTATAAAATTATCTTTATGTTGTGAAACTTTAATCACTATGATTGATAACTGATAAATTAAGATACACTTTTGAGATGTTTGATAGAAATGATCAAACATCTCAAAAGTTTATCTTAATTTATTCAACCATATTAAAGCGGTAAATTGCAGACATTTTAACCATAAATACTGTTGGTACATGAAAGGTATTAATATAAAATAATTTCCAATACATAAAACCAGCAAATTTTCAAATCAGTAAATTTCCATATCTAGCATTATAAATATATAAGTTAGAATAAATTATAATAAAGGATTCGATTTAGTACAATCCCAACAAGCCTACTAAATCATAATTGTTTGATATTACCATGTATGGAATTTTAAATAAAATATTAATTCTGAAATAGTTATTTTTTAAAATATCATCCAAGGCGTTCTTTAATTTTACGTACAATTTTAAATTCATCATCCTTTAAAACTATTAATTTATATTTAATGTAACCAATAGCGCAGTATTCAAATAAAACAACAAATTTGGAAAAAGGAAATAAAATTGCTTTTAATGACACAAAAATTAAATGAAGTTTGGTAAATTACAGCTCAATATAAGCTTTAATTTAGGGATTTAATTTAAAAAATGCAATTATTTGTAAAATTAAAAATATGTGGACATCATTTATAGCCTATAACATTAAATCAGAACTGTCGAATGAGCATATTTTCTTTTAATAGTACTAGAAATATTTAAATTGCCATTAGGTTTAATTAAAATTTATAATTTCTTCAAATTAATTTTAAAAGTTACAAAAAAAATTAAGTTACAAAAAACACAAAATTCTAGCAGTTAAGAGTAATTAAAAATTGTTAATAAATCAAGTAAAAACATAACAAAATGCGTTTTATGGTAAGGCTTGGAAGGGCCAGCAGAAGTGCTTAATTCTTACAAGTATAACATTAGGAAATAATTGTTTCTGCAATAGCTAACCTACAAAATATTGCACAAAACTTTACTAAAACTTGTTTATAAAGTTGCATTAGAATAATTTCTTACAATTACTTAAATATTTTTCTTATTATTTTTATGTATTTCTAATCGATATAGGGGATAGAAACATCATGTTTTAATCAAATCTTTTAAATTTTATAATACATTACACTATACAATAATCTAAATGAGTAGCATTAGGTTTGATTTAGTTAAAATTATACGCCACATTTTTTTTTACAAATTATATAAATTTGTTTCAAAATGGCAAATCCAACAATTTTTAAAATCAAAATTTTACATCCAAATTTGCAAGTAAATTAAGCCAGAAGAAATAATATTTGAAAATTAAATGGATCACTTAAATGGTTTAATTTTTAAGAATTTAGTTTCTAAAATAACAAACCTACAAAATAGCATTCAAATCTTTCTCAACAATTTTATAAATCGCATGCTGATATTTTATTAAAACTTCGCTTAGAAATACTATTTTATTTTTTTACGGAAATTGAAAATCAAAAAGTTTACTTTTAGAACTTTAGAACATTTTATTTTTAGAATAAACACTATCTTATAAATTTGATCAATTCAATAACCTATAGAAAAAAATTAGAGATTAGTTTATTTGTTGCCATTATATATAATTAAATAATTTCAACGTTTTATCACATTAGTTAAAATTAAGGAGTTATAAGAAAGGGTAAAAATTTATGTTTATTATCACATTAAGAAAAAATGTTAACGTTTAAAGCAGCAACGATGTTGAAACCTTCGTGAATAAAAATAGTTTTATATAATAATATGTATTATTATATATAATATTTGGCGACACAGTCATAAAAACTCTAATTATTGACAGATATTACAGTTATTCAAATTTTTCCATGTAAAATGGACATTAGAATGCCAGTAATGGCCAATATATTACCCAATTGGTAAAAATACGTTGCAAAGAATGAATATCTTCATCTGAAGCAGAAGGGTCCTAAGGGGAAGAACACATGGTGAATTTCGCCCGCAATTTCTGTGCCCTAAATTTTTGTATTTTTTAATGTACGTATCTCAATTTGTTTACCATATTTTAACAGGATATTGTAAAGTAAAAATGAATAATAATAATGTATAGTAACTGGAATATAGGATATGTTAATTGTAAATACAATTTTAAATTATATAAAGTTTTATAAACACTTTTAGATGAATAAAAATTTTGCAAATCACCTTCAATAACAATTTATTGAAAACACGAATAAAATGCATAACAGACGATTTAAGAAAACCACACAATATTAGATAACTTAGACGTACTTGCTTAAATCTGTCAAATATACGTTTAAACCAACTTAGTTAACTATTAATAATAGACACATTGTGGTCGAAATACACTTTTAGTTTTGAAATAGAACAATGAGGTAAGAAATATAACTACATTTAATTATTAAGATTATAGCAAATATTCTAATTATTAAATTATTGATGCTAGAAAGCTAATGCTTTAAACATAAAATACAGACTTAATCATTCAACCGGTTATCTACCCCCGTTCATGTCCCGGTTCTAACCCTAATAATTGACCCATTGCGTTGACGTTGTACTGATCCTAAGGTTATCCAATAAACATCGTTATCACTTGTTGATTAAATAATTTTTTGCACAGGAACTTATCATAGAATGAAAGTTACAAAAATGTAAATTGCACTCCTAAATAATTATTCACAATTTAATATTTGGAAGCAATTTAATAGTAATAGTGTATGTAGAAAAGGAAGTTATATTAAATTTAATAGATCTATAATAAACATCAGCTTTTTTCGATGGAGAAAACAGAATATAATAATCAGTGAGAACAATTGGAAAACTGCTATGTAGAGGTTGGGGTAGTATAAATAATGTTGATTAGATAAATCGGATAGATATAATATCTTTTAATGGAGTTATTTTGACATTCTATAACGTAATCGAGGATAGGCATCGTTTGAATGTAATTTGTTTTGCAGAAAAGGGTACAAAATGTTATTATTCCAATCTTTATGAATTCACATAAAGGTGCGTTATCCCAATGATTACCACTAATTAACGGCAAACCTATTCAGCAATATTTACCTGTTAAATTTTTTTCTTGGGATATTTAACATTACCATTTATTCTATAAACAAAACAATACTTGCAAAACATTCAATATTTAATTACATAACTATTTTATTCTTTGCTGCATTTCCTAAGTATTATCGGATTATTAACAAAAGTTGATTGTATCATGATTGTCAGTCTTATTTTATATTATTTATATCATTGATAAAGTGTTATTTTTGAATTTAATTTAATAAATTGGCATACTGCTACATCTACACAGATTGCTAAAGAATATTATCTTAACTATAATACTATTATTTATGATAAGTTTTATAAAATATTAACTATGGTTACTTTGCATACTGAAATATTGTATATAAAATATTTAATTTAGTATATTTTAGTATATATAAGTATTATTTAAAATAGTAAATTAAGAATTTAAGTTAGAGCAGTTGCCTTGTCATTTCAAACTTTCACTTAAATTTTGTTTTTACTATATAAAGTTAAATAATAAGCGGAAACAAAACGTAGTATTTATATATGTGTTGAGAACAGAATAATTCCTTTTAATTTTTGTATGCGGATTAGGTTTAATTTCTCTAAAGTAAGCACTTTAACCCCATGACAGTTGCCACTTTTCGGGGAGGATAAGGGCGCACATGTGACCCCGGATGAGAGCGTGTGCGGGACCACACAACCCAATCCCCGTAATCCTGAAAATCCCCATTACAACAGAAGTCGCCTTACATTTAACGCATCTCAGGGGGGCTTCTGGCAACGTAATCGAATAGCCATAGGGAACCCAAGGACTCATCTGCTGCTGCTGCCGCTGCAGGGCCAGCTGACGCCAGTCGGGAATGGGACTGAAGAAATACGGCGGAGCCAGGGCGGCAGGGCCTCCGCCATAAGCGGGATACATCATATAACTCTGCATCACGGGAATAACCTACAATAATTTTATTTTTTTACAGAACCTATAAACAGTACTTATTCTACTTTATGATCGTCATTCTGAGAGTAAAAGCAGAAAAGATATTAAGCACGTAATATGTTTATATATTTAATATCATGGTAGAAACTTCTTTTAAATTACAAAATATTTATGATATTTAATAATATCACATATTTAATAATATATAATTAATTTAATATTTAAAAATATAAACTAATAGTAATTTACCAGGTTTTATAACAAAATAATAACATTTTATTTAATTCTACTCGAAAAGATACTCGAATTTACTACAACTATAGAAGTTGTTTTTTTATTACAATCTGTAATTAAGTAATTTCTTTTTTTACAAAGAGATTCCTTTCTATTAAAGAAGAGCAGATTGTGTCATTATTTCTTAAGAAACACTTTAAATAATTTACTTTTAGGATTGGTACTTTTGAGAGGTTATGTTAAGTTACATTCAAAGTTCAAGTTTTTAGCTGATGTTTTATATCTAAATCAAAATAATAATGTTTTTCCAAACCTAAAATAAGTCAAAATCATTTACGTTAATATTACAAATAAATTGAATTATTAATATATTCTAATACATTTTCAAATAGCAAAAATTGTAGATTTAATAAAAAAAATATAATTGTATATACTTTACAAACAATAAACATAAGCAGATAGACTTGTAGTAATTACTCTTATTTCAGTATGTGAACATATTTTCACTTTTTATGATCCTGTTAATATTTCTCAATGTTTTCATTATAATATCTTAATTATTCATGACGCTATATATTTATTATTGTTAACAATATTTAAATATTTGCCAAAGAACAATGAATATTTTAACCCCTATTATTATATTATTATGCTGAAATGTTTACACTCATAATAATAATAATGATTAATTATTTGCAACTTTACATTGATCACTTGTAATAGATACTTCAAAAACTATTTAATTGTCTAAACGATAGATATGATAAATTTATTCCCCATTAAAAATTTCTTAAGCTGTCTCCTTTTACAGTATTCAACACTAATTTGCTAACATTTTATAATTCCGTTTGTCAATGCAAAGTTTCTTCAATCGAGATAAAACCTTTATCAAAAGAGGAGTACACCATATTTACCTAAAACTAATAGTTTAGGAAAAGAACAAATGCAAGTGCATGAGTAAATTTTTAATGGACTGAAATTAGAAACATAATGTTTCAACCATTTTTTATAACATCATGATGTATTGTTGTCCAAATTTGTGTGAGTGATTTAGGGACCAAATCTTTTTATATTAGGTACTAAAATATTATTTTCGTTATATAAGTTTATAATAATTCTAAAATCATACAGCTTCTAAACTTTTAATAAGATCTTTAACCAAAAATTTTAATTTTTCAAATAAATATCTTGACCTTAAACTCGTGTTTATCATAACATCAGATAAGAGATTTTGTTACAGAATTGTAAAATTAGTCAATAAAACCAACACAAATTAATAAAAATATTCTTACTAATGACAGATTGAGACTAGAGAGAAAATAAAGTTTGTAAAGAAAACTAAAAAAGAGATTTATTTGTCTAGCAAAACTCTATAATTGATCATATAGAAAAGTTGCCCAAAAGAGGCAACCGAAGAAGTAGAAAATAAGCTAATTAGCTAGTTATTAGAAGAAAGTTTTTAATGCAAGCAAAAAATAGTATAATAAGAAAATTATGTAAAGTTATATCAATTTATAACTGATGGTCTCAGTAGAGAGTTACATCATAAGGTACTTGTCTATTAGGTGAGTCTAAATGAACTTAAATATATACATAAAAGTTTTGACTAATGCTGTGCATCATAAAAGGATTAAAAATAAATGAAATTTGTAGAAAAAACTAAACAATTATCTAATAATCCTAATATTCACATAAAAAAATGTCCTAAAAAGTGCTTTGGCAAAACAGAAAGAAAAAACACAGATAAGAAATTTATATAATGTATTCTATAAAAATCATATCCATTAATAAAAATAAATAAGATATATTTTTACAAGGACCCCCGAACTATAAAAATATTTCACACCGTTTGCTAATTTTTTTTTCGTGTCACTTAAGAAGCCTTTATTAATTAAATGCCGTCATTTTCTATTAACAATTAAAATAAAACGAAAGCAAGAATTTTTACTTATAAAATTTACAGTGTAATCAGTAACGCAATTGATATGAAAAAAAAATTAAACTGTATAAACGTTTATTTGCAGGATATCAACCTTACCTATTAGTTAGCACATTTAACGAAAATGTTAAAAACTGGATATAGTCTAGGTCTGTTCGTCTTTATTATTATTTTTTTAAGTTTCCAGCAATTTATCTTTTAAATTTCAAGTGTTCTATTCCAGGATTCTAAAAATTTAATGTAATTTTTCTTCTAAAATTCCAGCGTTTTTATTTTAAGGTTTTTATAATTCTGTAGATATTTTTTAAAAACTAGATTTACCAGACCAGTCAAAATTACTGGTGTAATGTAATTTCAATTCAAAATTCCTATTGCATGTAACATTAGCTTTCCGAAATGATGTTACTACTTTTGTAGCTAAAAGTAGAGAGCACACTTTATTAACTTAATGTTACTTCATATATATTCGCAACAAATATACATTTAAACTGTTACCAAAGTTAAATGACTGGTGCATGTTTCTATAATGAAATTCTGTGATGAAATGACACTGGGATTGTTCTAACAATTGATGAGTATTGCAATGTTTTAACGGCACAGAAATATTATTTAGGAGGAATCATGAGTGATGATAATAGTGTTATTATCGAAGATAGTGATGATAAAATTTCTGATAAAGACAATATAGATCATTCAAGCGACGTGTTTGCGAAAATATTCCAAAAAATTTACAAGACAATTGCATGCAATTCCCTTTCAGTTCTTATCACGGAAGGTGAAAGTAACGTATTAAGTCAGTAAAATGAAATTTCTTTAAACAGTAAATAAATTAGTTGATTGAGTAATGTGAAAATCATATTAATTTGACGAATTATGCACTAATAACCTTTCTTGATTTAGGCTTTAGACGGAACTATATTTCAAAGATGCACTCGAGCCCAAGCACATACTTAAAGAAATATTATGAAAGGGAATCTAAGTAGTGGATTCCTGTTCCTGATTGATTACCATATTTTAGAACATGTAAGAATTTATACCGAAATAGAAGCCTCTCGAGTTTTGGGAAAAAATGGACAATTACGCAAGCAAAATTAAAGGCGTTTCTTTCAATATTGTAAGAACGTGGGGCGTACGAAGGAAATACTTTAAGGCTTCAATATTTGTGGAACAACAAATATAAAAATACTTATACTATGTACAAAACATAAAAATAATAACATGAGAAAATATCTTTTCGATTAGTAGGAAAATCTTATTTCAGAATATCAGACTTCCAGGCAAAAACTACACGAATCTTATATACAAACTACAAGTGGTACGGTTCCTTTGGGCAAAATGTGTCAAATAGGATATTGCAATAACAATAAAACTACAAATCTTTAAAATATATTCAAAAATGCGGAAAGTCTAAACAGAGCAAAATTTGACTATGTAGAAATTATGACCGACAAACTGTGAACAATTTTTTTATTTGATAATGTCTAATCCATTTATCTATTACAATTAATATTGTTCAACTTTTTTGTCATTTTTTAAGAGTGAATCAAGACTGAAAGCCACAATAAAAATTGTTCTTTTACATCAGTCATTCTGATTGGTTTTGGTAAAAATTGATATTTCTTTTGGGTTGCTGAGTTCGTGAAGAGTTATTATTCAAAGTGTTTAAAATGCCCTTTCATTTTTTTTATTTTAATACTTAAATGTACATTTCAAACAAGAAGTGTTCGTTATCAATAAAAATTGACATAAAACATAAGTACAATGTCAATAAAGCTATTTTTGACTTGACTTTATTTATATTTTATGTCAGTTTGATAATTAAGTATCAAAATAAGAATACAGAAAAGGGCGTTTTAAATTCTTTGAGAAATAAATATGTTTAAATAGAAGAAACTAATATAATTTCATTTTTGTTTTATTGAAATCTTCTTTTAATTGATTTTTTAAATGATAATATATGCAACAAGTTTGCCTCTATAATACTAGAATTAATAAAAATGATTGACCGTTACTATATGCTAGTTCATTTTAAAATTTTAATTCTAGAATTTTTTTAATGAAAACTCTTTTAAATTATGTTATTTTTCCAGTTATTTTTCAATTTTCAGAATTTTTCTTTTCTTTTTTTTGAACGTTTCAAGTAATTTGTTTTCTAATTTGTAAAAGTTATCGGAAAAGGTACTATCAATTTAAAGGCATTTTTCTTTTTAATTTTAGATTTCCTTTTATTTCTATAATATTTGATTCAAGATGGAGTGGTTTGTATAATTCTCTACACATTTTTCCTTGAAATTTTCTGTTTTGTTTTATTGATTTTTTTGTTTTTGAAATGAACATTCTAAATATTAAGATTATCCGGAAATTTTGGCTCTATATTTTTAGAATTTCAATGGACTTGCTAGAAATTCAAGAAATTTCCATTATGTCTTGATTTATTTCTTTAGAAATTTTCAGAAATTTCTCTTCCAAAAACTGAAATTTCAATAACTCACTAATATTTTGCCTCTAAATTTATAAAAACGACACTAAGAATCTTTACATATAAAATTTACAGTGTAATCAATAATACCATTGATATGAAAAAAAAACATTTAAACTGTATGAACGATTATTTTTCACAAAATCAATCTCACCTTTTAAGTAGCACATTCTATGAAAATCTTAAAAACTGTATAAGGTGTAGGTCGATTCATCTTTATTATTACTTTTTTTAAGTTTCCATCAATTTCTCTTTTGAATTTCAAGAGTTCTATTAAATGATTCTAGAAATCGTTAAAGGTACTATAAATGTAAAGAAATTTTTCTGTTTCGTTCTAGATTTTCTTTTATTTCCATAATATTCGATTAAAGGGAAAGTGGTTTGTATAATTCTCTATATATTTTTTTTTAATTTGTTGTTTTGTTTTATTGATTTTCTTTTTTCTAATTAACATTCTACATATTAATATTATTCGGCAATTTTGGCGCTATATTTTTGGAATTTCAATATACTTGCTTTATATTTCTAGAAATTCATTATTATTCCTTGATTTATTTCTTTAGAAATTTTCAGCTCTTCCAAACAAGTAAACTTCAATAACTCACTAATATTTTGGCTCTAAATTTATAGAAAATTATATGAATTTACAAACTTCTTTTCCATTTTAATCTGCGAGAATTTTCTTTGTTCTAGTATTTTCTAGCAATTCCAAATTATGAGAATTTCCTTATATATTTGATAATGTTGGATCGATGAGGCTATTATTTCTTGAAATTCCATAGTATCACTTGGTAAAATACTGATAAGATGTAAGATACAATTTTAGAACAGTTAAACAAATTTTTTGAAACCTTACATAATATCAGAGTTTTACTAAGTGATATTTGATTGTGTTATCGCCGATATTAAACAGAAACGCATTAGAATTGTAATCTTTTTCTTTTAGATTGTTATTGAGTTTGTCTTGTTGTGGGATGTAATGGAAGAGTAGGAGTGGGTTAAGTTAATAATTAAACCTTAGATTATTTTATTTTAGTAGGTTATGTAGACTTTCAAACAATACATAGACTATTAAGAAGTGTCAAGGGATAATATATGGCCTATTGGGAAGGTCAATAGTACGCTAGGATAGCATATCGACTATTAAGAAAGGTTAAGAATATGCTACAGTAAAGTAAAAACTATTGAGGAAGGTCAAGAGTACACTTCGATAACGTATAGATCATTAAGGAAGGTCAAGAGTTCGCCAGAATAATGTATAGACTTTTGGGAAAAATCTAGGGTACAATAGGATAATAAATACATAATTAAGGTGCAATAAGCTAATGCTTAATAAACCATTACCAAAGATAAGAAAACACTTGGTTAATTCATAAAGTGTTAAAAAAGATTAAGGATTTTATAAAATTAATTTTTAGCAAAGGAACCAAAAGAAAATCAATTCATACATCAAGTCCTTTATATAGAGTTACAATAATAAAAATAATAAAAAGAATTTATAATGTAATTCTAAACCAATATAATACAGGGGCCATGAAAACGACCCCAACCGTGGGAATGGAAGCAATCATTGGCCTCAAAATGACTACAGCAGAGGAAGACAACATTGCTGGGGGACTGGACAAGACATTTCAAAATACTACACCAAATCGACCCGGTCCTCCTGTCGAAACCGACGATCGTCATGTCCATGAAGCTTGAACTCGAACTACCGTTTAAGGTGTCGATTGAGGACCCCAAAACGGCGAGTAGGAATATAAGCCTAGTACACGGTTGGTGCCAAGAATAACAGAGGTACTGGTATAGGCATTTATGGCTCTAACCAAATCCTAAGGAGCTTCATGACTCTGGGCACGATCCCTCTCGCAACTGGCGAAAAAGAACTCGTTGACTCTCATGTGAACGCCAGGGCATTTAAAGGCAACGAAGAGGCAGATGAACTTGCAAAAAGAGGTGCAAATGCCACTACTATAGGACTAGAGCTGTTTTGCGGACTCCCTGTGGCACACAGAAGAGATGAGGTGCAAACATGGGAAGAGGGCAGAAGCGCTGGAACTCACAAGGAATAAGCTAAGAACTTTCACCGGACTAATGACAGGGTACTGTGCCCTTTGATATCATTTGTGAAAAATTGGAAAGAGGAATGTGCAATCTGCAGATTATGTTATTCGGCAGATAAAACGACCGATCACATACTATGCACTTATGTCGCGATTGTTCACAAGTGTCTTTCAAACTTCGGCAAGTACCGATTATCCCCGAAGAGGTGAGCAATATTTACTTGGGAAGTGATTGGTTAAGGGTAGAAAAATAGATCTGTTAGGTTCGCGAGAAGCTAACACACCTCACTATTTAAGCTATAAACCAGCATAATTTTTTAAAACCGAATGTAGTCAGGTTATAAAAACTAAATTAATAAAGTTTGAAGAACAAGTTAAGAATATATTAATTCTATTTATTACAATAGACTAAAAATTTACTTTGAGATACATTTCACACAGTTAATCTTTGTTTATATCACACAATTATAGTCTCGACACAATCAAGCTGGTCATTCTCAAACTAAAAACTTTTACTGCTGATATAAATGAGGTTATAAGTAAAGAACTACATCTGGGATAAGTTTTCTTCATCCAATATTATTAATAAATCATAAAGCAGGCATTAGCTTAGAGACGACATCCTTAATAAGAGCAAAGTGGACTGAAGCAAGAATATAACGCAGAAGAAGACCAAAATATACTTAATTATAATTAAATGGTTGATAAGCTAACAATTCAAACATCATATTTAGGGAGATAATGGGAAATGTGTGATGTTTATATGAAAACGTCAATGCGATCAAAGGTATTGTTTCCTGTAAGTGATGCCTTCACCATAGAAGAAAACTTTTACTACTCTTTGCAGTGGGAATTACAAATAAACTTAGTATCAACGTTTTAGAATAATAGTTTGTGATTTGTGAGTTATGTGAAGATAAACTTGATTAATTGAATTAATATGAATTACCTTCATCTAAAGATATTGGGTCTGAGTGGAGGAACACATAGCTATGAAATGTGAACTCCGCCTGCAAGTCCTATGAGCAAAATTTTTGTGATTACTTTGTGTAGTTATATTCTGGTTATATGTACTAACAGTACATTGTAAAGTTTAAATAAATAAATAAACAATAAAGCACTAAAACATTTTATTTAAATTCACAATGTTTTAATAATTTTAATAGTTATTTAAATAAAATTTTGAAGAAAAGTTTTTAGTGTTTTACCAATTAATCAGTTTTAGAATATATCTGTGGAATTATGAATGCGGTCAAGATTTTTATTACCTGTTAGAGATATCTGAAGAATTTAATTAAAATTTAATATATAATCTAAGTGCAAAGAGCAAAGGACAAAACAGCCTGCAGAACTGCGATTATTTATTTTGTAAATCTATTGCCAGACAAGTATTATTACTATATCTTATTAATAATTCACCAGAAGAGGGTCGATAGCCGTTAGGAAAATCGAATAAAATTGTTATTAATAATACTATGTAATAAATAATAAATAAAGATGTTTGTCTTTCTGATTAGAAGCCACAGTGTGGCGAAATAATTGTAGTGAGTTAAATATAAATTAGAAAATCAATTAATACTATTAGATGTTATGGATTTTTATCTGAGTGCCTCCAATCAAATATTTTTATTTTTTTAATACAGAAATTTACTAATAGGGGCAGATAACCAATAGACCAACGGATCTATTAAGAAGTTTAGATGTATTATTTGACTTTGTTCAAACTATTCTGTATTTACTTATTATTATAACATATAACTAACACAAGTTCCTTTACATTTTAAGTACCAAATATGGAATGCATACCAGAATGCTAGAGAGATAGATATAAAATCTAATATCCAAAAAGAATATAAGTTTATATTAAGGACATTTTAACTAAATAGATGTTTGTATTGAAATAATACATTTTTAGTTGTACTCGACTAAACTAAAATTAAATTCAACAGACTAACGGTGGTGTTAACATTATAACATTATTAATGTTATTATAATAATAAATGTAAATATGTATCTCATAATTCCATAGTAGGGTACAAATAAGTTAGGTTAATTTAAATTTATTCAGTTAAACAAATAAAAAACGGATCTTTTATCTCCATTATAGTTAATCTCCGTCCATGAATCTTCGCCCCGATTTTACTTTTTTTTACAAACTCAAACGGCTTAATGTGATTGACATCCGCGTTAAGTTCTCGCAATTAATTAAAACATCCCCCATCAGGGAGTAATTTAAAGCGCAGTGCAAAAAAAATACAGCGCCGCGATTACTGTCAGCCTCAGGGCTAATTTGTTGTGGGACACCCGCCCGGCGAATATAATTATCAAAACGGATCGCCCTCCGCACAAGGCAAGAAGTTTAATAATGAATTTAGTCGTGTTAAAATATGTCTGCACGGCTTACAGGAATTATGAGGCTAATCCCCGCAAACTTCCGCTCTCGCGAGGAAGCCATAAATTGAATTCCCGACAACATAATTGACGTGTTTAAGTGGGTGTTTTTTTTAAATTTTGGTTGTTGCTCTTTGGTTACCATGTTTGGGATGCTGGGCAAGATGATGCTCGAGTGCGCCCTCTCTAATTCGTCTCGTTCTATCTCCAGGTTGGTCCTGAGGTACGCTGTGGTTTCTCGAATCCTGTCGATTTTCTTTAGGATGGTGGCGGTGTTGGTTCTTCTAGGTTTATTGTTGGCCGTAGTAGATTTCAGCTCGTATTTTTTATTAAAAGCCTTATAGTCATCCGCCATTGTTCATTGTAGATGTATTTTTTGACGTGAATTTGGATGATGCGGTTGCGAGGTTGACGTGTTCTGTCATTGTGTAATGAAGGGACAGCGCTTGCTATGTTAATTTAATAGTAGTAGTAGTAGTAGTAGTGTTAGGCTATCGACCACGTGGTCCTTCCGCCATGTGTCATTTGTATATTTGAGTGTGTGTAAATGAGCTTGTTACTTTAAAGGATCGCCCCCGTCACTCTAAAGCACCATTAATTGTATCCCAATGGTGAATGGTACCGGTCACCCATCCGACTACTGACCCGAATCAACGTTGCTGCACGTCAGTTTGGGGCCGTAACCGATGCGCCACCACCGGCGTGTAGTTAATTTAATATTTAAGCTAATTAAACTATTTGGATATATTTTATGCTTAATAATTAATTTCATCTTGAACTAAAGAAAGTATAATGCGAGTATAGATAAATTAATTAGCCTTAGCTTTGAATTAAATGTCCATAGAATATATCAATTTATTGTACGCTAAATTTGTTATAAAAGTATCCCTATGAAATGTATTAGTTAAAATTATTCAATACTATCAGTACTATTTATTTTTTAGATTTAATGGGAAATAGATAAAATGTTTCGATTTAAATTAACCCAAGTTAACTATTCTTATAAGTCCAACTAGACACTCTACTCCCTGTGGTTTGGTAATGGTTGATTAAAAGGGTCACGTGCCAATCTTGGTGAAAAATCAAAATATAGTATTGCTGAACAGAAGATTTCTGCAACCGCAGATAATTCAGAGCTTTAAGAAATCCATTCGGTTGTTATTTAATTAAAAGTAGCCGTTGTTAAGACGATGGAAGTGCTTCCGGTTTTTGGAATTGCTGGAGTTACCGTGACTTCTACAGCATTTATATAAGTTAGTGGTACTTGCACCAATGTTGCAATTTATCATCAGTTTCTCACCATGTATTCGACTGCTCTTGCTCCATCCAATTTCATTTGGATTTTTAATAAATTACAGAATAAATTTACTTATTATATGTGGAATATAATAAGTATAAAATGAGGGGTTCGTTCAGATTAAACAGCAAAATAAATCTATGAATAGATTCTTACGTACATGTCAGAATAATTTGATTTAATTAAATTGTTTTAATAATATTTGATTATTTTTAGAGCACAGCGAAATAGAGGCTCGAACAAAAACTTAACCTCAAAATTTAATAAAACCTAAAGATCATAAAACCAACACGAGCGCACTTGACTTAAAATTTTAATTAAACGTCCCATATTAAAACTACGAAATCCATGTTTTTACATCAATTACACGGACAAAATGAAATTCCGCATCGTGTTTTCGAAAAATCCCCAGATTAAAATAAGTTCGGCATTTTTGATACCGCTCGCATCCGATCCGGACACAATTAAAATCGCAGCTGCGAGCGTGGCACGTCCCCGAAATGTACCTCCGGCACGTTTCCGGCGCCTAATTAAATCCGACGCGTCGCGACGCCCACTCACCCACTTCCGTGCTGGAGATGAGCAAAAAAAAACTAGTTTCGTTCTGTCGCTCAGGCGAAAATAATGATTCCAGGCGGCGATCGGTGAAGAAGTGGCGTGAGAGAGGTAGGTTATCAATCAAATGAAGAATTTTCTCTTTAAAACTTTATCGTCCGATATCAATCACGGAAGGCGGGGCGGGAGTTTTTAATGGAGATTTTTGTAATTAACCGCGGGAATTTGGCGTTTATGCTGTGGCCGGGTTAATGGCCCATCTAAAATTACAACTGTATAAAAAGTGCTATAAAAAGATTCTGTGGTGGTGTTAACGATTTGTATCGTGTTTCTTATATAAGACAATATAAAAAATGTTCGTATTATTTTGCGTTTTATTGATTTAATGAAAGTTAAAGCTAACACTCCGAATTTTACCTGAAAACGACAGGGATATTTTATACTAAATTATAATTGTTTCTGATCCCGAACGATAATTTATAAAGGATAATAAAAATTTACTTTATTTACAGCCTCATATATTTTTTTATTTACAATTGAAAAATAATTAAATAAACGCATCGAAATTGCATTTGATTGTTTTTACTCGTTGTAATAATGCAGCATAATTATATTATGAACTTTCTTTTTTCTCTTTTAACAAAAATAATCATTAAATGAAATTATTTTTTACGTACTGCATTTTTTAGAATAGCACTTAGAGAAATCTGTACATCAATATAATCTAATGGTATATGCCTGAAGCTTTAACTTTATGATACATTTTAAATCTGGAACTTAGACAATAAATAAAATTTTCTGATAATGGTTGAAATTATAGTCACGAAATAAATTACGTGTGTAATATTAACAAAGTACAGTTTTATATATCGCCTAATAAAGTTCCTGTATGTAATAGTATATTTATAATGGTGTAAACTATCGGTAAGAAGAATTTATTTTACCAAAAAATGCATTTAGCTGAGTTTATATATATAAACTAAAAAGAAATATTTTCAGAAACTTCGGATCATTATTATTTTATAGAGCTTTTAAAAAATATATTAATTACTATGTTTAGTATGGTTTTCGAATAAGTAATAAAAAGGTGTACGATAAAATTGTTCTTTCAATTAAATTTAGTTTTAGTAGCAACACAATCAATTATGTTCCTATTCCAATCTAGATTTAGTAATATATACTCAGTTTTTTTGCATCTTAAAGGTAATAACTAATATAACCATCATTATAACTTTTAAAATTTTTCAGTGTTACGAAATTTCTTCTTTTGAATTAGCTTTTAGTTTAAAAAATCTAAATTTGCTATGAATGAATATTTTTTCTGAAGTAACTTTTAAGTGTGCTTTAAATTTTTCAATAAACTAAAATCCTTTATTGATTGTATACTAACGGTAAAAACGATTCAATAAAGTTTAACATAGTGATATATTTCAATCTGTTGCCTTTATCCTCATTCTCAACTATAATACCATTATAAGCATAATTTTCAATCACTTTTAATAGTAAGAATGTTCTGATTTTATAAAGTAATAAGTAATTTGATTTTAAATAATTATCATTTCTCAAAATAATAATTTAACAAATAAATATTTATATTACAAATAACTTCAATGATTAGAAGAAATAAAATAATAGACAGGGAAATATATTTTAAGCAGACCGAAATAATTTTCAATTATTAAGTTTTACAAATTCAGTTAATATCACCTTCTCAAAAAGTAATTATTATATTATAGTCCCTTAATAAAAATGGCAGAGAGATCATTAAAAACTAAGGGAAAAATAAAAAACATTACTTGAAAAATACCCAAAACTTTAATACATTACGGAAAGAATATGTCTAAAAAGATATCCAAACAAAAGATTAACTGAATGTAAAATAAGTTTTCACAGAAGGAATATATATTCGAGAAAAATAGAATAAATTCACAAACACAACAAAACTATACTAAAATCCTTTTGTAGTAAGTAAAAGACTTGATGCACTTATAAGTTATAGGCTACAAATAGTTTTAATAATAAAGTTATTCAGAGAATATTTAAATTGTAAATACTGACACCATCTCCAATGAGATGCAGACAATTATAAACCTAATTTCTGTACGAGAATATTAAAAAAAAATGGATACCTTTAACTTTAAAATTTCCCCAATTACAAAGAATAATAAAGCAATAAGTGTTCAGATAAAAAATTTAATTCTTGAAAATTAAAATATTTTCAAAAAATTTTGTTTATTGAATAATATTATAGCATATATTATATATATTTACACTTAGCACTTTTATGTATTAAGAGGAAATATATCTCTATGATGAGCTATTTTACTATCATTTATAGATTATGAATTGATAGAAAATTATTAGAAATTCTTTGTTAAATTATATAAGAATTAATCTTAAAAGAAGTATATTCAATAGCACAATGAAGCAAAATTGACTATAGAGCAACTGTAATAATTTTAAAGATAGCAATTTCGATTATAAATAACAAAAGGAAAACTATGAATTAATAATTTCTATAAAGGTAAAACCATTCGAAAACTATAACTTTAGAAATATAAAGATATAATTATAGATTATTTTAAATCATTGAACGTTTTTTAGCATGTACTTCCAAAATTCTCCTAAATATACTCCAGTCTAATTGGTTCAACCTAGGTTAGCTTTGAAATCAAGAAGTTAACTATTTTTCTTGATTTCATTTTGTACATGGTCTGGCAGACAGGTATTATGTTTTTGGAACGCGTATATCTCAGCACAGGGGGAGCCTAACGTTTTCAAAATGGTTGATATGTGACCACACAACCTTGCCATTTCATTTGATTCAGTCGTTATGTAACTGTGGACGCTAAAGCAATGTGTATTTTTTTACGATACTTACATTGAAACTGGGTGTTTTGTGGTTACTAAACAACACAGATTTCGAACACAATTCAATGCTGGAGGGCAGGGTCGTGTTCCTACATGAAACACCATACTAAAGTAGATGGAGAATCATACTAGAGGATCATTAAAGCCTAGAATAACTCGCGGCGAAGAAAGAAGTGTCGTAACCCCTGAATGTGTGGCTCAAATAAGAGCAGCTATGGAAACCAGTCCATGTCCATGATTTTTCCTTCCACAGTTTACAACACGTGATACAAACATTAGATGAGTCGTTTTTCAGCAAGATAGGACAACTTGTAAAATCTCAAGGGAATCTATGGCATTTTTGGAAGAACATTTTCCAGGAAGACTCATTTCGCTACGAGGGTGCCCTCACGACTGCTTGATCTTACGTTCAGCGATATTTTTTTCTGTTGGGGTACCTAAACACCCAGGTATTTATTGAGAAACCATGGACCCTTGATCAGCTATCCAATGATATCACCCGAGAAATTGAAGCGATTCCAGCCAACAAGTTAGAGGGATGCATGAACAACTTCTCAATTCGACTTCAGGTGTGTGTATTTTGTACATTCATGTTTTCTAACCTTTGATATGAATAAGAAATACCAAACCCACCTATTAACCCTTTAACTACGGAAATATATTTACATAACCGGCTGTATAAACGCAAAAAAGACCGAACATCATGTGTACGTCCGAATGTTTTTTTTTTTGCTAACACGAAAAATTCATTTCTGTACGTGTAGTGAATAATACTTCTACTTATTCAAGAAAAAGAAACGGAGACAAATATAAGAAGTAATTTTTGTTTTGTTTTATTTCGTCGTATATTAACGACACCCGTAGCTAAAAATAAAATAAATAAAATTTTGATTTAATTAAAAATTCTCTCAGTTATATATTTTTTCAAAAACGTCATACATCCCTCCCGGATCCTGTAAAAGTGTATTAATCAAAATACACAGTATATTAAGTATATTATAAAGATTCATTTTTTGTTTCAAGATAAATCATATATTCTTTTATATCTATTAGATTAATTTGGCATGAAGTTTAAAAATTTGATTTCATCTTTCTCTTAAACGTTAGATCGAGTACCATTCCTTGCAGCAGCAGTATCTTGTAGTTATTGATACAAATTTCCCTACATATACCGAATGAAAAATTAGTATCGGTTTAATGTAATAAGAATGCTATTTTGTAATTCTTCTTTGATTACATGAGTTGTCTATGTCAAAATATGAATATTTATTATATTGCTTAATAAAGAGAAAATAAGCATATAAATGTTAAATATATGTTTTCAAAGCCGGTGATAATTAAACAGTGGAGAAGTGGATATGAGTTTCATTGGAAGATCACCTGCAGTGTGATATCTATCGGTATGATATCAAAATTAAAATAAACCTTCCTAAACAAAACTAAAATAGCATATTCCTAAGAACATTATAAATGAAGAATTCAGAAGTGGTCATCATGTTTAACTGAACAGTGGATGAATGTAAATTTGATGAGTGGAAGATCAATGGAAACTAGTAATTCTTGCTGTCTAAAAGTTGCTGTACGTGTATCATTAATTTATGTATTTTTTTGTAAATATGCTATAAGCAAGAAGAACAAAGTTATAAAGAACAAATATGAAGATTTTTGTTTAAATATTTTGTATATCCCATTAATTTATTTGTATTGTATATATCATGTCCGACAAAGTTTAAGAAGAGAATAAATAACTTAATATTTAACAGCCAAATGTTGTCTTCGTTGTCTCTATTTTTTATATTGATGTCGTTCATATTTTACCTTTATAAATTTAATGTTTCACAAAAATAAATTTCTTAATATCTTATCAGTTTCTTTATTTCGTGACATGTTTTTATTGTCTTTTGTCTTTGATCTTGAGAACGCGAGTTACAACACCCAGTGTACTTATAAAGTTATGCTTTCTAAGATATTCTCAGTTCTGAAATATTTGTGATATTTATCAAAAGTTTGTTGACGAAGAAGCTTTACTAGATTCTCGTAGACCAATAAACGATATATTTTCTAAAAAGTAATCGAGAAAGTTAATTAATCAAAATTAAGTGATTTTACTATTTTTTCTAATATTACCTACAATTTTAATTAGTTTTTGTTAGGTAGCTATATATTTTTATTGCATTTTCTAAATATATTGGCTTTAGATTTATAGAATTTATTAACAGTTTTTTTAAATAATGTTAATTTTCTTTGAAAGATTACTGATGAAATATTAAATTAAATTACACTTTGTTTCTTTCACAATTTTTCTTTGTTTACTCGTAAAGTTTTGCTTTTTAAGTCATTATCAAAAAACGTTAGTAGTCGAGTAAATAGAGAAAAATTGTAAGACGCACCAAGTGTAATTTAATTTAATCCTTCGTCAGCAATAGTTCAAAATGTTTCAACAAGTAATAAGTGAGAAAGAAATTGAAAAAATTCTTTAAGAGTACATTATTTTTTCAGAAAATTTTTTCAGCGGATTTCTAGAATTTTTTCCTTACTAAATTCACACTTCTTCGGATTTTCTAGAATTTCCAATTATTTTAAAACTCTTTTCTAAATTGGGTCTATATACTTTGAGACTTCTGAAAATACCTTCTTAAAGAAATGAAAATGTTGTATTGATTGTTGAGGCATTTGGGCATTGAAACTCAATTTTCAATATTAAGTTAACGAGACTGATATAATTTGAAATTTGGATTAAAATATATCTTAATACTGAAAATGATGGTGGCGATCGTTACTATGTGGTGGTTCATTTTAAAGAGTAAATAAAACTACTTTTGACTTTTTAATGCCACTATTTATTGTACAATATATACAAACAAAGTTTACAATATATTTTTGACATAACTATAGTTTTGTCCTTTGCAGGTCGTTATCAAGTGTTCTAATACTTGATAACGATCTGCAGATTTTGTTTGAATATAGTATACAATATATAGTGGTATAAAAACTTTAAAAATAGATTTATTTACTCTTTAGTTTATTTCTTGTAGAATTTTTTCTTTCGAAATTTATAGACTTTTATTTCATTTCTTATGGCGCAAAGTTTCAGGGTAATACCAAACATAAACGTTGACCCTGAAGTCTAAGTTCTAACAAAGTTTTCTTGTCATTCGTATGCAAATCTCATCTTTTTACCACACTCTCAAATATATTTATGTTTTGTTTATAATGGTTTTTATATATAATCTCTGCAATTCCTAAACATATTTCTGTAATATATTTAATTTCTTTTAAAAATATCGAGTGAAAATAATGTGAAGTGTTTTTTAAAGAGTTTAACAAGTCTCAGAAACTTCTCTTTCTATGTTTTATTAATATTTATAGCAATGTTTTTTTTAAATTGCGTTTTGCAAGGTTTATAATTACCTAGAAATTTCTTAACTAAATTCGTATAGTTTGATTATCATTGAAACCGCGATATTTTCAGAATAACTGGCAAAACTTGCCAATATAAAAAATGTCCTTATTTTTGATATGCTTCCTAAAGTCATTTGTAGCATTTTATTTTGCATTTCATATCCAAATGTTGTTTTTTCATCACTGTTAAATCTAATAAAATTATTGTTATATATATATATATATATATATATATATATATATATATATATATATATAAGAATTGTGTACGCATATTGAATAAATAAATAAATACAAATACAAAAGTACTCGTCTGAATAATACAGAATAAGTATATTATAAACTTTGTTTTCTTCTCTTTTAACAAAAATAATCATTAAAAGAATTATTGAAGGAATTATTTTTTATGTATTGCCATTTTTAAGATTAGCATTTATAGAAATCTGTACATCAATAAATAATGTAATGGTATATGTTAGATGGCTGAAGCCTTAACTTTGTTATACATCTTGAATCAGAAACTTCGTCAGATAATAAGTAGAACATATTGATAAAGGTTGAAACTGTAGTCACGAAATGAATTACGTGTGTGATATTAGCAAAGCACAGTTTTTTATCATCTGATACAGTTCCTAATGTAATAGTATATTGATAATAATGAAAATTATCTGGAGGAAGAGTATCCTTAACCAAAAACCGCTGCAATTAGGTTACTTTATATAAATAAATCAAAAAAATATTTCCGGAGTATTGCATTGTTATTATATTTTTAAAAGTATATCAATTACTATGTTTAATATGGTTTTCGATTAAGTAAATAAAATAAAAATATTATTTGAAATAAATGTAGCTTTAGTAGCAACACGATCAATTATGTTCATGTGCCAATCCAGATTTAGTAATTTATACTCAGTTATTTTGCATCTTAAACGTAATAACTAATGCAACCATCATTATAACTTTTGAAATTGTTTAGTGTTACTAAATTTCTTCTTTTGAATTAACTATTACTTTAAAAAATCTAGATTTGCTATGAAGTAACTTTTATGTGTGCTTTAAATCTTACAATCAACTAAAATTTCTTATTAAAAATGATTCAATAAAGTTAAACACCCTGATATTTTTCAGTCTGTTGTCCTTATCCTCATTCTCAACTATAATATTATTATAAGCATCACTTTTAATTGTAAGAACTTAATGTTCTTCTGATTTTAATTTGATGTTACTAAACGGCTAAATATTAAGAATTTTAATTTCTCTTAAAATAAATTTAATTAATAAATAGTTATATTATAAATAACCAATGATTAGAGGAAATTAAGCCATAGAATGTATATTTTAAGCTAACTCAAATAATGTTCAATAATTTTTACAAATTTAGTTAATATCATCTTTTGAAAAAAAAAATATATTAGTAACTTAACGAAAATATATATAATTTAGCATAGAGATCATTAAAAACATAGAGAAAATCACAAAAGTTACGTAAAAATACCCGAAAACTTTAAACACGTCATTACGGAAAGGATATGTTTTAAAAATCCAAATTTCGTTTTAAGAAAGATATCCAAGCAAAAGATTAATTTGATGTAAACTGAGTTCTCACAGAAGTAAACAAAGCGCCAGAGAGAAATATATTCGCGAAAAGTAAAGTAACTTCACAAATACAACAAAACAATAGTTTTGTTTTTGTCGTAAGTAAAAGACTTGATGAAATGATAAATTATAGACTACAAATAGCTTTAATACTAAATTTATTCAGAGAATATTTAAACCGTAAATACTGACTTCATATCCAATTAGATGCAGAAAATTTTAAACTTAATTTCAGTACGAGAATATTTGAAAAATGGCAACGTTATTGCTATATATTTCTAACATTCAAAAGAATAAGAAAACTGTAAAGTTTTGTATATTTAAAAACATCATAGAATGTGTTATAAATATTTACACTAAGCACTTTTATGTATTAAAAGGAAATGGTTCTGTATGATGAACTATTCCAATATTAATTACAAATTATAGATTGATAAGAAATTATTAGAAATTCATTTTTAAATTATTTAAGAATTAAACTTAAAACAGTATATTCAGTAGTTCAAAGAAACAAAATTGACTATAAAGGTATTTATTACTGCTAAAATTGTTGATAACCAAACTGTAATAGTTTTAAATGTAGCAGAAAATTATAACTTAAGATGTATATGGTTATAATTATAAATTAGTATTAACAAGTGAACGTTTTTTCGTGCAAAATTACGCAATGATTGCAAAATTAAACACAATAATCACTTTGTTTTGTATAATCGTTATTTATTTATATGGTGACCAATGGTTTCAATATAACGAAGTAGAAGCCTCCATCGTCAATGAGTTACGCAGTGATTATCTTTAAACTCTTTATTTATTTACGCTTATACTTATTTATTTGCTTGTTACAACGCTTACGGTTTAGATCAGTTGTAGGTTTTCTGGATTTATCCGGAGCAGGTTTGAAGGCGCAATTATAGGTTATATGTTCGTATTTCAGACTCTATTATTGACTGTACTGTCGCCTTGTGCACTTTAAAAATTCTCCTAATTATACTCTAGTCCAATTGGTTCCATCGAGGTGATTTGATCTATGAATAGAGTATGTAAGACAATAATCGAAAGATATCTTAAATAGATCAATTTTTTTCTTTCAAGATAAATCATATATATATTTATTAACATCTTTGTACTCTTTTCTAACTTAATATTACAAAATTTATAATATAAAATATGTAAATATACTCAACATTTTTTCATTTCTTCATCCAAGGATTTTCCACTCAAACCAATGATTCTATACCATTAATATTGCTCCAGAACACTTTCTGTGGTATGATTTCATATATTCAATGATTGTATAAAGCATATTTTGGCCTTTTAATGACATATTTTAATGACATGTGTTGTCACTGTCAAATTATATTTATATATACAGGTATAGATTTAAAATTATGTGCATATTTTGTTTAAATATTTTGTATATATAATTTATTTTTATTGTATATATTATATCCGACAAAGTTTAAATAAAGAATAAATTACCTAATATTTAACAGCTATATGTTATTTTATTTCTCCCAATTATTTATATTGATGTCGTTCGTATTTTCTTAATTTCTTACCTGCATAAATTTCTTATTTGACTAAATAATGGTAATTATAGTTGATTTTTGCTAGTATGTGTAGTATGCTTAAAAAGTTAATCTTTCTAATATATTCTCAGATCTAAAAGTGTACACTTGCTTCATATTAGTGACATTTATCACATGTTTTTGGCAATTTTAAGCTGTTAGCCATGCATTTATCCCAAAAGTTTTACAAGATTTTTATAAAACAATACACAATACATTTTTAAAAGATAATCTAGATAGTTATGTAATCAAAATTTGGTGCTTGTATAATATTTTAAGCACATATTTGACTTTTTTCCGTTAAACCTGCAATTTCTATTGGTATTACTAATAAAGGTTTAAATTAAATTACACTTGGTTTGTTTCACAATTTTTCTATATTTACTCAACTAGTTTCGCTTTTTACAGCATTATCAAGAGTGAATTACAAAAGAAACTGACAAGTTTATATATAATCAGGTAATGAGGGATTTTAAGATCGGGGAATTCCAAATCTCCTCGTTGTCGTTGACGAGGTTTTTCCCAGCTTTTATTGCCCTGTTTATTTCTAGGCCCTCCCTGAGATTTAAATCGAGACCCTTATTACCTGAATATAGAATTTTAAAATTATTTGTATCTATAAAATGGTTATTGTTTATGCAATGTTTTGAAATTCCTGTACACTGTTTGTTGTTTAATATTGACTTTTTGTGTTCTTCAAGTCTCGTATGAAATGATCTTCCTGTTTGTCCAATATACAAAGCATCACACTCACTACACTTAAGCTCGTAAACACCACACTTTTTTGATTTGTCTATGGGGGATTTGTTATTTATTAATAATTTGCCTAAATTAGCTTGGTTTGTACATATGATGCGAAATTCATTACCCTTTACAATATTTATTATTTTATTTGACAGATCCTTAACATAATTAAGTTTCACATACTTAATGTTAATGTGCCTACATCTTTCGACTCAATTATAAATCTCTAGAAAAGACGTGAATACGCGGAATTTCTGGTGTGGGCCGGTGGGGGTGATTCCGCCGAAAGCTCGAAACCTTTCATCCCCCATTTTTTTTTCTTGCTATGTAGAAACATCGAAGTTTTGATTAATTAACGTAGATGAGAAAGTTTTCTGGGGAAGTTTTTTATTCCAATGATAAAATTTTGGCGAGTGTCCTGAATTATGGCGTAGGCAGTTTTCATTTGAAAAGTAAATATTTATCAGCAGAAAATATTCCACAAGGAAATTTTTCTATTAAACAACTTAATATAATTTAAATTTTGTATTAGTTTTATAAAAGATTCTATTATATTCCTTTACTTTATATAGATAGTGTAAGTAATTAAGGTTCATTGCTCAAATTGCAACTCTAGTGTGTTTGATAGATTTATTTTACTTTATTATTTGTTAAGGTTGTTATGGTTAGTTCGTTTATAGCTTTGAAGTTTTAAAGTACACATATACTTTTAAATGTTATCCTATACCTAAGAATTGCTTCACTATTTCATTGTAATAATCACAATATTAAATTGGGTACACTACATGCAATTTATTATATGAAGAATATTTTAAAATAGCTTTATATTCAATAATAATGGCGTTGCATTGACATTTCCATTCAACACCGTGCTTTAATTGAAAACTTCAAAGGCCGGGTTAATAAGTGCCGGTATGGGATTGATGTAATGTGCAGAGCAAACGGTGTTATGAGTCAAAATGTTGGAACTCGAATATCGATCGCGTTTGATGTAATTTGCGTAAATTTCCACGGAATGTTGATGGGCTGGATGAAACGCAATTATTTTACCACGACTTTGGCCAATGATAATTACGCAAACACTGAACGCAATTACGAAATCCGGCGTTCAGTCATTGAGCGGAATTATTTCTGTCTAACTCATTAAATCCGTTCGACGCGAATGAAATACACGGATAAACATGAGGGACGGTTGAAATGGCAAGAATATGAGCTATGGCTGTATATCATTATTAAACCATCAAAAATTATGAAAGTAATTATAAAGTATTATAATGTGCAATATCCGAAATATTCGAGGGAAAGTTCATTTCAGTTTCAATTGCAAAGTTATTAAATAATAATATTCAACACTTCTGAAAAATTTCAATATATATTAAGTACATTATATTCTAAATTTAATTAGTAAACTTGAATAATACATCCATCTTGTTATGGTCAATTTGTTTAATATTATGTATTTTTATTAGAGTAACTCTGTAATTATTCCTTTTTAGCCGTATGTAATATAATTTTTTAATATAAAAATTCCCCTAGTACGAATTATTATTTACATTTGCTTTTGTGTAAACAGCGCCCCCTAAAATAATCAATTTTGCGGGAAAGTGCTTCGTTTTTTTACAGCTTTATTAACAGCATTCCTTTTTGTTCTTTTTCCTTTAACATATATACATACACACAACAATAATATATCATTTAAATTAAAACCTTTATATTTTTATAATAGCACTGAATTGAAAAATTCACTATGTTTTAACCACAAATAATTTGTAGTTAAAACATAGTGTAAGTATGGATTACCACGTAGTAACGGTCGCAACCATTCTCTTTTTTATAATAGCGTTACGTAAAACCTCAAAGTCTATTCAAAAGAAATTTCTTTCTTTATGAACCCTTTCATTATCTAGATGAAAAACAAATAATGTTTGTTTTTGATTCATACCCAATCTCCATCATATTCACCTTCTTATTCTATTCAACATCTCCTTTAGAGGTTGTTGATCAACAGGGCAATCCTAACTTTAGAGAAGGCTGCGCGTAATAATTTAGTGGATTATAGTTTGAATCAATCACATAGGTTGCATAAACAAGAGATTCTGCGAAGGCCTATGCTTCTACGTCCCACTATTTTGCCTTGCATAATGATCTGCAGAATTTCATAATTTATGTTGCTAGCTATGTGCCCAAGAAATTTCAATTCCCTCTTTCTTATGCTGAATAGGACTTTTGCCCTATTCTCACCTACGCAAGTAATTCTTTCTGAGCCTTTTCCTCAAACCCATACTCCTTCATCTCACAACCGACCAATCTCTTTAGGACCTTATTTCCCTTCTTCTTCTATCCCATAGATTTAAATCAATCACACCTAATTTATATACCCGATTTTCCACATACCTAATGTTTATATAATAAATTCAAAATATATAGAAAAGTTAACTCGTTAAATTAAGTGGCCTTTGTATAGCTATAGTTTCTGCTCTCTTCCTTTTTTCCTTTTCCACTATATAATTTAATCTCTTTTCTCTTCCGAATCTCCCCGAGATTTTGACATCCAATTATTCTCGAGTTCTTTCTCATGCTTGTTCTACAATTATAATCACACAAGTGAGTACCTAATAAGAATTACTATCATAATGTTAGAGATATTGGTAATATAAACAATTATAATTACTTTTTGGTTTTCCGAGTTAATAAATCCTACTTCTAATGTTACCAATATGTACGTTCTAATAAATCTCTACTATATGGTAACCTAAATAGGGTAAAATGAGGTAGTACCAATTACGGGACAGAACCTATTACCGCGCTTTCAAACAAGTGCGCTGTTTGGTGCGCCACCTACTATGTAGAGTAGTAATGTCTAACAAACGTCTAAAAATTTGAGCGCCACCATTTGCAGATGCCACAATATTAAATGTTTTTTTATCAGTCGCTTATTTGTTTTTGCCCCGTGAGGGTGATGCTATAACTTAAGAATAATTGAGATAAATTTATCTTAAAAGTGGATTCCGGAGTAAAATTTCGTACTGAACACGAGTATTGTGTTCGTTATGCAAAATTCCATTATTCAAAAGGACAGAAGGTTATTTTAGTCATTAGGGGTACTACTGAATGCATGTTTGTAGGTCAAAATGGTACGGTATTATAAAACGTGAGACGCCTGCATCGATAAAGAACAATTGGAAAAGAAAATCGGTCACAAATCGTTACAAAGTGCAGCTCATGTGTTTTGTTTGATGTATTTAATATTTCGTCAATGCATCGAAGCGCGTTGGTTCTAGACCAAAAGACGTGAATCAAAAATTGTTAACTGAAGCATTGAATGTAGAAAGAGGCGGAAGAGATGTGAACAATGCTGCCTAACGAATCAATTTAAGTTAAACACTGCATTCTTCCGAAAAAGCACATAATATTGCATCAATCAAACAAAGAATCAAGGTTTACGTCATAGTTATTTTATTGTTTTTATGTATTCATATGATTTCAATACTGTTTTTACAGGTTTTGAACTAAGAACAAGAAGCTACATTGGTGAAATGTTTTAAACCGTGTCTAAATGTACCACTGTGCAAACCACAAGCTACGAACTTGGTCTGAGCATCGGAAATCAATTAATACAATTTGGAATCGTTCTCCTGAATCAAGTTACGCCTTTGGTAAACTTTGAAGCTACAAATGTTTAGAACATAAATGAAACCGGCTTATCTTCAGTTCAACTTTTGCGTGGTGCGCCGAATGGTTCTCGAGAAGCTGCGAATGTTTCTTGGTGGATGTCAAAGAAAATATGCATGAGTTTCTAGAATCATTTCTAAGTAACTGCCCATTCATCTCCCGGAACCCTATTCTTCTGTTGTTTGATAATCATGAATCACATATTTCAAATAAATCGAAGCAGTTTTGCATCGACAAAATACAGCTATTAGACCGCACTGTTTTGTGCCATTCAAGAAAGCCATAACAGTATCAGGCGTTGATTGGATGCGCCGCTTTGCTACAAATATAACCATCCATAATTTGGCAGATATTGTGAAAGAGTCATTAATCCGAGCATTTTCTCATACGACTCAAATTAGAACATGTCCATGAATAGTGATTTCGCACCATATACTGTCACCGGTAGTTCTATAATGCTATGCGCAACTGAAATGGATTTTGGTTCATAATGCGTAGTTGAAGACGAAATGTGAAATCGATGGTGACAACTTAATTGAAATGGGTGCACTCAATTTGGCCAAAACCGTCCAAGAACTTCTGCCATTATCGAAAGCACCACCACAGATAAAGAGTAGTATACGCGGCCACGGACGTGGTAAAACATAAAGAACTGAAATGGGGACGGAACGTTAAACCAAAGAATTGGCCAAAGAAGTTGCAGCCGCCAAAAAAACGTGGTATTGGACGTAGTCGTTATCTGCTCTGGTCGACGTAAACGTGGTGTTCGTTGACGTAGATATCTGAAAAAAGTGACTTCGTCTTTGGATAGTGATTATGATTAGCAGATTAATTTAATCAATTTAATTTGCATTTGTAAGTGCTAAGCTCTAATTATTTTAATTTTTCTATTTAAAATAAACATTTCAATCGATTCAAACAGCAAAAATGCCATTTATCAGACTTAATTTATCAAAACATCGTTTCCAAATAAGCAATAACTTCCATATTCTCGAATTATCGAAAAATTTAAGGATTTCATAGAAATGTCATAACTCCGCACAGAAACGAGCTACAGCAAAACGGAGCTAGAATGTAGCCACAGCAATAGGTTTTCCAATGACAATAAATACTTTGCACTATCTCATCGTCTATCATACATAACAGTCCACTCCTTTGTCTACAATCCTTTTAATTATTGCAATGATACTCCTATGTGTGTCTTGAGTTCCTCTATTTTTAATATTTTACATTTCAGAACCATGTCTACACATTCTTAAATTCTGCACTTATTCTTTTCATAACATACTCTTCCTATTAAGTAGACTGCATTCTAACCACACCTCTCTATATGCATTATCTCATTATTATCCTTAATTATTTATTAACATATGGATATTTTTATCAAAACTTTACCATATTATTATGACAGTCTCAATTTTCTTCATTGGTCCAACTTTATTTAACAGAAGAAGCATTCTCTGGCGTTTTTTTAAGTCTCTAATGAAATTTTCCTTACCATCTACTGTCGTACTTCCTTCTTGTCGTTCTATCTTCTAATAAAATAAAATATGAATTACTTTATAACAATTATTGGTCTCGCCCACAATTAATAAATTATTATAGTAAATTATTTATACAGAATGATCAGGAGCATATTAGGTTAAATTATAATTTATTAATATAGTCCAAGATTACGATTAGCGTAAAGAATATATGTTGTTATAGGTCAAGATTACCCTGGGTAATTGATTGGGATAGGTCAAAAGTGCGCTAGAAAATCTACTAAGTTATTACCATAACTCAAGAATATCCCAGGATAATAGTCAATTGATTGGGATAGGTCAAGGGTAAGCTAGGGTAATAAATAATTTATTGGCCTAGACTATGCTAGGTCAATAAATATGTAATTGGTATACGTCAAGAGTATACTTAAATAATTTATAGTGAATTAGTTTAAGTCAAAAGCAGGCTAGGATAATGTATAATTTACAGGGATATATCAACTATAAGTTAAATCAAGGAATACTTAAGGAGCTTAGGTCAAGTGTATACTAATATAATGATTATTTTTTCGCACGTTCCAGCTACTCTTAGCTAGGGTGCATTAGACAGTTAGAAATGTAAGAAAACTAATTGGGATGGCCGAAGATTGTCCTATAAACTTAATTGTTGGTTTAGAGTAGTCTGGGATAAATAATGCTTTCTTAAAATATGTCAATATGTCTTTTCTAAGAAATTTCTTCTCGAACAGCATATGCTTATTACGAAGAAGACAATTTTTTAGGCCTCATTTGACCATTATTGATTTTTATACATTATATGTACATTATTCTTCGATTATTATATATTTATTTCTTTAACAGGTAACAATAAATTTGACCATTTTAATTAATTAAGTATAAGAGTATGTATTAAAAAAGGCAAGTTATTGGAACAACTTTTATTTTGAAAATAGTATAGATAATATTCTACGATGAAAACAACACAATTTTTTATAATACACTAGCATACACACAATAATATTTTCTGATGCCTTAAACTTATAATTTTTATTTTATTTCTTCTTCTTTTTTTTCCCTTTGTTTCTTTGCTTTAATACAAATTTAAACTTATTGTTTCTCTACACAAACCTATGTTTTATTGCTTTTTTTTAGTTAATTTTAATATTTTCTTTACCCGCACATGACTTACTCGACTCTTATTGTTAAGACTAAATTTCACACTCTCTTGTTTATTTGTACAACTGTCAACTATATTTTTCTTTAATCTTTACGAATTATATTCTATTTTCTTTGATTGTATAAAATATTTAAATCATAAATACTCTTTAAATGTTTTAAGAGCAAAAAAACAATGTATCTCGTCACTTAACGAAATAATCGCCATCTTAACTCATCTGTGAATTATTTAATAAAATATATAAGTCCTTTACGCTGTAGATAATTCACTAATAAATACAAAAAAACACGAAAATATATTCGTAAAATCTTCATAAGACTCATTTGTTGTAGATTTTACGAATATATTTTCATTTTTTCTGTGAATTATTGACTATAAAATATTTATAAATTCATTAAATATATCAGTAGAGCACGAAGCGTTTAAAATGCATATTTCAGAGGTACCATTTTCGCCTTGATAAAATGCTTTGAAGTGTGGTTCAATCGCATGCAAAAGTATATACAATGTGTCCACGTAAGAATGCAACATATGAGAAACTTTTTTATTATTAATTTCTCAGAAAATTTTATTTTTATAAAAGTTGGTACTTGATCTCAAACATACAATAAAGACAAAACAAATGACATTCGACACTATATTAGCAAATAAATAATCAAATTTATATTCTAAAACATTATTATTTTAATATATATATGTGTATATATACAGGGTTATTCACGCTATACGGCACGGAATATTGTGGCCAAAATACATGACTTTCAAAAAGTTTCACTTTGGGGATATATAGGGGTCTATTAGGGCTACTTTTTAAAATTACTTTCATAATATACAGGGTGTCCCAAAAACCCTAAAAGTATCAAAGTTGTGTTTTTTTTTAATGAAACACCCTGTATTTTATTACATTTTTGGATCCTTCGATCAAAATAAGTGTGTGTTTTAATAAGGTTTTTATTACATAAACCTTAAGGTTTTTGAAATAATTTGAATTTTGTAAAAATGTAACCTAATTTTCATGTTTCAAATACTTAAAAAATAATTAAGTTATGCATACCAAATTTACACTGAAATGTAACAATAGATCATATTTTATTTTCCAAGTATAATAAACTTGACATCTTATGCCGGGTGTAAAAAAATTGGAATTAAACAAATGAGAACTTAAAATGTTGTATTTTTTGGTAAAAAATGAAGATTTACTCAAAATAAGGGGTTATTGGCATTATTTTTATGCTTGGAGAATGTCATCAAAATTGTTTATTGGCTTGTCGAGTTTATACTTAAAGGTTTCCCGAAAGAAATCACCCTAAGCCAGCTATTTTTGAGAGACTATTAAACCAGTTTAAAGAAATTGAAAGTGTCAGTTATAAAAACCTCAGTATAAGAAAATCTGTGTAAATTTTCATTTTTTACAATGACATACAACAACCATGTTCAAACAATAACGATTACTAACGATCTAACACAAAAACGCAAAATAACACAACTATAACAAAAGACATCCTTTTTAAACTAAAGGAACAGACTATATTAATTATCTGACGTTTTTAAATACGATAGAAAACTAGATACATTAAAATGTTTACTTTAAAAGTATTAAAACGGTGCAATAAACAATATTTTGGCTTTTTCTGTAAAAACGAGAAGACTTAACACTTAAGATTTAAACACCATTCGATAGGTAATTAAAACGTGCATTTGCTGATAAATTAATAAATATAGCGTTTTATTTAAATAAATGAAGTTATAGTCATTTAAAGTTCTCATTTGTTTAATTCCAATTTTTTTACACCCGGCATAAGATGTCAAGTTTATTATACTTGCAAAATAAAATATGATCTATTGTTACACTTCAGTGTAAATTTGGTATGCATAACTTACTTATTTTTTAAGTATTTGATACATGAAAATTAGGTTACATTTTTACAAAATTCAAATTAATTCAAAAACCTTAAGGTTTATGTAATAGAAACCTTATTAAAACACATACTTATTTTTATAGACGGATCCAAAAATGCAATAAAATACAGGGTGCTTCATTAAAAAAACACAACTTTGATACTTTTAGGGTTTTTGGGACACCCTGTATATTATGAAAATAATTTTAAAAAGTAGCCCTAATAGACCCCCATATATCCCCAAAGTGAAACTTTTTGAAAGTCACGTATTTTAGCCACAATATTCCGTGCCCTATAGCGTGAATAACCCTGTATATACAGGGTGTCCCATTTTAATCCGCCAGTAGCGATAATTCTGAAACTTTGCATTGAATCAAAAAGTGTTCCAAATGAAAAGTTAATGGTTCTGAGGGGGACATCTGATGCCGTAGACTTTGCCCCCCCAGCCCCCCAAGGGGGGCGGGAACAGGGGGCAACTTTAAAATTTTAAATGGAAACCCCTATTTTTTATTGCAGATTCTAATAGACGGTTAAAAAGTATGTAAGTTTTATCCGAAACATTTTTTATTGGTCGAGAGATGGCGCTGCAAATGTAAAAGTTTTTTATCAATTAAATTGCGAAAATCGTCACGTAATTAACTGTTATTATTACTTAAGACTTACTCACAACCTTACAAGGTTGTTTTTTTCTCAGCCTGCCCAAATACTACCCCCGCCCCCCCTACAAAGACGTAAAGTACTCAAAAATAGCGATTGAGTACTTCGTTTTCAAATTAAATAATGGTAAAATAATTTAAAAAAGAATGTCATTTTTTGTTTGACCTGGCCCCCCTCATAGCTTCATTTTTTGAAAAAAAACGACATTCTTTTTTGAATTATACATATATATATATATATATATATATATATATATATATATATATATATATATAGATTCTAGTTTGATCATTCGATGATAATTTCAGTTAAAAACAAGCTAATATGTCCTTATTTGCAAAATAAACTTAAAAAAAACTATATTTAAATCCCCACAAACTAAATTATTGTTGCACAATGGTTGATATACATTTAAACATTAAAGAAAATATACAAGTTTCTTTCAAATAATATATACACATTAAGAATAAAATATTTACAATGACTAAATATGTTATAAATATTCATAATTCATAAATTTAATTTTTTAATTTCTCAGATCACCAGAAATTATTTAATTTATTTCGTAGACTATTATGGCAAAAAATAGTTTATTTTTCTTTATATGAATATCCTTTCATTATAAAAGAAATACTGTGGCTTACATCGTCGGAAACTTCTGCACGAATAAAATAGTATTTTCAGTGGTTGACACGAGGAAAATACAATTTCCCACTAAAATATTTAAGCCAGTTATGGGAAAAACGAGCAGGCAAACTTTATTCCACAAATGTCGCAGTGTCATATAATTAGATCTCAGTCATATTATGTTTAGTTTATTATTTCTGTATTCTTACATCTATAATTTAGTTTCTCTAACGTCAAAAAATGCTTTAGATTTAAAAAAAGAAACTAACGTTCTATATTTTAAAATTGTTTTTAAATATTATATATGATAAAAACAAATGTTATTTTTTTGTATTATACAATAAAAATACTTAATAACATGTATGTATAAGAATATTTAATGTTCGTTTTATGTTGACTATAGTTTTCACAAGGCACTTCTCGTTTTCAAAACATAAGTGATTTAAAAAAATACAAAACTGATTATATCTATACGTAATATTATCAAACAGAGAATTTAGTTGTTATAATTGTATTAGATAAATATCAATTATTAAGTAATAAAAAAATAAAATGTGATATCAACAAAGTAAAGATTTTTGTTTAAATTTCTAAGATGACACTACAACTATTAATTAATAATACTAGAAATACCTTAAAATATATTAGATCCATAAAACTTAATTTGTTTATAAACTTAAGTGAAATATCGCCTTTAGTGAACGAGGTTCATATAGTTAAATATTTATGATAGTTTTATGCTCTCATATTTTAGATCTAAAGGTAACATACAGTGTACTCAAAGATTATATTGATTATCAATAAGTTTCTAACTTTAAGTGCTATAACTTAAATTATAAAATTATGTACAAAAGTTTTAAAATACCGCATGTGATGACATAATATTGTCGTATATGTATTTAGTAAAATACGTAGAAATATTAATACTCTAAAAGATAACTGATAAATTTTGCCGGATTCTCTTCCGATAAATAATAAAGTCAAATTTACCGCCCTAATTAATAAGCAGAAAATTTCGGAAATTGATTACAAAAAAAGTTTTAATCAATATTTAGTTTAACGAAATCATGTTAAGAAAATATATTAAATAAATATTATAATTTTCTGTAACTCGTTTTAATGTATTCATTAAAATACTATGCCCATAGCTAAAATTTTGTTTCCCTGAACTATACAATGTACGGCAAAATAATTTATAAAGGTATAAACTATAGTCGTGCAATTATTGTTTGGATCTTATTGATATTAATATTACAAAATAAAATGTGGTATAAAGCTTTAAAAAGATAACCATGTCTCCAATTAGCCACAACTTAATGATACCTAGAGAACAGCTAAAATTTTTAAATTATCTGGTAATGACTTTTTTATAAATAGTGCACCAAATTATATAATAAAATTGATGGATCGACCACCACATTATAACGGCAAATCTGCGACATATATTCGAAGGATTTTAAAATTAATTTTCCTGTATGTATAGTACTTCTAATTGTCTTCTCCAAATAAATTCGTCATTGCCCTAAAGGTCAAATAAATTTGTATTACAATTAGACAAAATTCGCAATTTTAAATGATGATAACATATGGAAATATTATTACTTTTCTAGTTTTTACATTAAAAATTTGACAAAGATGGCTATATGAAAAAAATATATATACATATAAGAATATAATTAAGCTAATAACTCATTTTTCAATCGTACTCTTGACCTGACGCAATAAATATTTTTTTTAATATTCTAGCGTACTCTTGACCAAGTCTAATAATTATTTTATCATCCTAGCGTACCCTTGACTAATCTTAATATACTATTAATTATCATGGCTCTCTCTCAACTCAATATACTATGTATTGCTCTAGCGTACTCTTGACCTATCTCAATGAATTATGCATTGTTCTGGTGCACACTACGCCAATGCTAATAAATTATTTATAATTATAGCATAATCTTAACCTATTCTAATAAATTCATCATTATGATGCTGTAATTTTGACCTTTTTTGATTAATTGTATATTGGTCTAGCAACTTCTAAGATATAATAATAGATTATTTATTGTACATTCAAACACCTGATAAATATGCGTATATATTTAGATCTAAAACTTTCTAATATGAAGAATTTGAAAGGTACGGAAATATATAATTGTAAAATGTCATAAAATAGATATAAATGATATTAACGGAATATTCAAATAAATATTAAATAGTTTAAACTGTTAAAAATCTGTATGTATTATTAAAATATATTACTGTTTCTATTCTCGGTTGCAAGTTAAATACGGTAAAAAGTTACATTATTAAAAGTACCGATATAAATTTGAAAGCAAAATTGATTGTTTTGAAATAAGGTAAAATAGGTTAAATAATTAATTAATTAATAATATGTATTGATACATTTATACTATACCTACATTTAAATATCAGATAATGTTTGTAGTGTTAGTATGTTAATTTGCCAAAAGCCTATCAAACAGAATTTTTTCTGATTTGTTTGTTGAAACCATGAAATAAAATCCAATTTTATGGAAGTATAAGGATAATATGTTAAAGTTAAATGGATTTTTTAAAGAAATTTTAATATCGAGGACATTCTTGTATTAGAATAACTAAGGTAGTATCCTAGATGAACTGGTTTTAAGGATTAACAAGAAAATGAAGTTTTGGAGAAAAAATATTTTTTCAGTAAAATAAAGTCTTGCTGAGAGTCCTAAAACATCTAAACGTTGTAAAAATCAAAAACAATTAAATACTTTAGCAACAAAATAATAATGTCGAATCAATGCCCATTTCAGGTGAACAACACGCTAATAATATATGAAAATCAAGGTTTAATTTTAAAAAGAGATTTCACATGACGCGTTTAAAAATTTAAGTTCATCAAAATTATTAATTTTTAATGTGATTAAATATAATCTTACAAGGCTATGTTAATCAACAAGTTTATTGACCTGTAAGTTTAATCAAAAGATGTTGCTAATACTGAAGATATAAATCGAGGGGGGATTACACTAACTTAACATTAACTTTATCAAAAACGTAACTAAACTACCGATGGTAAATTCAGAAAAACCAAAATATGCCTCGAGTGTACTCTTACTTTCAGTAAGGGATAATTCAAAAGCTTTTTAATTCATTAGACAAAAAACCTTTGTTTTCTGTCTAAGTCTTCACAGGTTTTTTACATAGGTTAAATTTTAATTATTTCAAAAAAGTAAAATTATAAGTCGTTTTTAAAATATTTGAAACTGTTTGTATGATTTTTAAATATTTTTGTATACAACTTAAAATTTTTAAACAATATTTTGTAGTTTCTTAAATTCAAACTGCTTTTGAACCAATTTTAAACTCAACATATGCTTCAACATATGAAACAAATTGTAATTACATACTACTTCATATGTTGCTATAATATTATTTAATATAACAAATATCATACAACTGCTAGAGAAGAAAATTTTCTTTTTTAAATAACCCAACAAATTTAAGACCTAAGATAAGACAGCTAAAAAAGAAATATTTTGAAAAGCAATTCATTTAAATGAAAAAGGTAATACACTACTGTACCAAAAATCCCAAGTAATTCGCATTGAAAACCTCCTTGAACACTTTGCTACAAAATTTGCCACTAACCCTATATCCAAGACATCCTCAAGCACCTATGTTTACCCCGCAAACTTTTACACCCTCCTAAAACCACACATACTTCCACAACAATTTTCAAATTCATAACATCTTTTCATGATTCATCTACTGCTTCATCAACATAATAATAATATATTTATTTACGGTTTAACACCTTTTACATAAAATAAAAAAGAACAATTTAATTAGAATTACAAACAAAATACAATACGTAAATTTGACCAACATGTACGTGTCTCACATATAATCACGTGATTCATGTATATATAACTTTTGCTTGAAATTACTGATTTTTTCTTTGAAAAAGTCGAACCAGTGATATTTAATCAGTTGATTGGCAAGGTTCATTAAGCGGGCCAGGGAATTATGAAAACCAGATTGGGTTCTGTATGTATCCACATGAAAAAAGATGTTCGATCGAGTGGTACGCTGTGGGACATGGAAAGTAAGTTGATATTTAAAATTAGTTTGTTACTAGAACACCCCTGCATCGTATGACAATCATCTCAAGTAAAAATTGTTTTATAAATTTTAAGATCGTCTGCATATAATAAAAATTCACAGTTTTTAATAATATCATGTATGTCATTAATAAAAATATTGAACAAAACTTCTCCACAATGTGATCCTTGAGGCACACCTGAAGTGATATTTATTGGATATGAAGTATAATTTTTAATCCGTACATATTGCGAACGATTAGTTAAAAAGGAAGACACCCAATTTAAAGTACTTCTTTTAAACCCATACGTTTTCAGTAAATATTTTCGGTAAATATATTTGCAAGGCACTAATCTGTCAATTGCTAAATATATAATGTAAAATTTATCCACAATATAATCCATGTCAGAGTTTGATAGAATAAAGTCCCAGTTTACTGAGTTAAAGTGACGATTCAATGACTCATAGTCCGCCAGATGGAACATATATTTCTTTTCGCAAGTTAAGTTTGTTGACATCATAAACTAATAATATAAAGATATATGCATGATAATGAATACTAATTAGAAGAAGAGTATCATTCGCAAGAGAAACCGATGTGTTAGGGACAGTGGAGAGACATAAGTCGAGGAATACTCCTCGAGAATTGGGAATATCGATAATTTGGGTAGCGTTTAAAAAATTAAAACAATTCACAACATCATTATCTGTAAGATTAACTTGAGTACATGTATCATTATTCCATACAATATTAGGTAGGTTATAGTCGCCACATATTAATAAATTATTACAATTATATAACTCTAAGATTTCTAAGACATTATTGGAATGTAATTTATATTTTTCGATTGAGGAAGAGGGAGGTATATACATTTCACCAATTATATAAGATTTATTTTTTAATTTTAATAAAACAAAAAGCTGCCCAATAGAATTATCACGTGTAATAAATGATGAAGTAAATCGCTTTTTTCTTGCAATTAAAATTCGACCTCTTCTAACGTCTCCTTGAATAGAACGATCAGACCTGTATACATTGTAGTTGAAGAGTTGAAGTTGGCTATTAGATATATTTTCATAAAGTCAAGTTTCAACTAAAATTATAATATCATTATCAAACATATTTACATTAAGCAATAAATCAGGTAATTTTGTTTTGTTTGTTGAAGTCCACCGCAGTTTTGGTAATATATAGTCAGTTTTTTTTTGCGCCAACTGATTATTGCGCCCATTATTGACATTAGACAAATAAGGCACTCCAACCCGATGTAAAATACGTAAATTAGATTCGCCGTTCGATCGCCTAATTTCTAATTCACTCTTCAACTTGTTGTAGTATTCAATTTGTTTTTTCGTTCTATCAGATATTTAGTTATTGAAAGGTTTATTAGCAGCCAGTCATCATTATTTTACATTGACTTTAATTTGTATATGTATTTATGTATTAAAGTGAGACACCATAGTATTTTAGCTTAAATTTTTATTTATATGAGGCAAATAGGAGGCTACTATACATACTAAAATGTTTATATAAGGAACTGTATTTTTTAATTATTCTCCCTTGATGAATATTAAATAATTATTGATTGTTCCCTTTTGCCAAAGGCGAATCAGATACGGATGATACCAGAGATGTTTTAGTAATTTATATAAAATATGAGAAATAAATTGACATCAGCATGGGATCTGGAATTTAAACTTCTGCTGGTATACCAGATTTCCGCTAAGCCGCTTCGGGTAAAAGTATGATTTACCCTACCCAGAAGCAATTTACATACTCGACTACTTGTATATATGTTATACCTTTTTGCACTTACCCAGAAATGGTATCCAGCCCACTAAAAGCCATTACTTTATTAAAATTTTGAAGGACGAGGCGCACAACGCTCAAAATATTGACACTCTGGATATGGTAAGTGGTATTGACAGAAATAAATTGGTGGAGATACATCGATCATTCCATAGTGGGCAATTTTTGGAATGAAGTCTTACACTCAGGACTGGATAAAATAAAAGATCTTTGAAAATAAGATACCAACCTCTTTATCGTAACCAGAAGTGGTTACGGCACATATAATCTTCTTTTGAAAGCGACACCGCAAAGGTTTTGCCGTTGTCACATGTTCCCACATTAAAAAAATAATCGTGCTTGACTACTTTCTTTTTTTGGTGACGGTTTCTTTGCGAGGGTTTTTGGAGCGTCCTTCGTCCTCCTTGGCTTGCGTGCTTTGGGTTTTTCGTAGGATTGCTCTTAGTGGTCTTTTTGGATTTCAAATGGGACGACAACTTTACCTTCGATTTTGCTACCTTCTTCTTAGAAGCAGCGGTGGCGGCTGAGGCATATTGCTTGCCTCTTCCGTCTTCTCGCATAGCCTCGGCCACAACTTTTTGCTCCATTCTTAGATCATTTTGAAGCAGTCGTGGTTATGGACTTCTTGGTAATCTTAGCCTTGGCCAAATATATTCTCCTTTGAAGAAAAAAAATGACGCATGGTAATATATGTATTATATAATTCTTTAAAACAAATAGGCTTATTAAGGGTATATGACAAATTACCTAATTCCCTGCCTGTTTTATTAACTGATTTGTTTTATAGTCTTAATATGGCTGATCATTGTTAATGTATTTGACATTTTTAAATTATTGTTTTAAAGTATACTGATTTCAAAATAATTATTATATAATAATTTTGATCTAGTCATATTAATAACTTAGTAAAAATTTAAAAAAATAGCAATGAAGGAATAGAGTACACTTATTAATACTATGTTTACACCTTTCTTTCAATAAAAGTCACACATTTAGCTTTTAGGGCAATGTTTTCGTAGAAAATTTTCAACCAAAGAATATATTTAAAGGTTCTTTAAGATAATTTTAATTGTTTTTAAAATGTTATTTTGCGCAACAATACACTTGAGCTCTATCTCAAAGCTTTAGATCTTCTCGTTAACCCCAAGAGTTATAAACTCTATGTAACATTTCTTTTATTATAATTTCCTTTATTTTTGAGAAACCATGATTATCATATCTAATCTTAGAGTCATTTAGAAAACGTATTAGTCTGCAATATTATAAAATACACTATAATAATACAAACGAAGGGGATCACATTTCATAACTTACGCCAGAGACTCTAAATATTAATCGGCTATTCTCTTGATGAAACTAAATTTTTAGTAAAGTACAACTCATGTTATATTCCTCTATTGCCTTATTATTGTGTAACTGACACGTGTTTTGGTCATTGAATATAACTAGGGTTTTCTTTCTCCCAAATTAATTTCATCTGTTGCTGTACAGTACCATCAAAATTCAGTTTTCAATTAAAATAGAACTTTCGCGAATTATGTTACTAACTAATATTTTACATATAAGTAAACGTAAGCTTTATTACACAAAAAGTCACAATTCCTGCACCATGCTTAAAAAGCAACTCATTATCTATTTTATTATTTTTAACTATTACATTTATTTTTTGTGCAGTTAATATACTACCTCATAAAACACTATAAAGCAAAATTTTACTTTAATTTTTTCAATAAAAAATATTTTTAAAAATAGTTCTTTCACATTGTCTACATTAAACTAATTTGTATTTTTGTTGAAGGGGAAGAAGGCTTCGAGTACACTCACCTCCTATATAGTTTTATTAGATGCTTTTATTCAACTTCTATGGGGTTCGTCAAGAAAAATTATTCCTTATAAGTTGTTAATAAATTTTTCCCTGTGTTTGTGTTCATTTGGTAGGTTTATTGATTAGTCTTCTCCTCCCATTTCAGTCGCTACATTTTGCACTACAATATACAGAATTCCATGTATATAACTTTAGCTATTATCTAAGTACGATGAGTAGATGTTATGTGTGCTGATGCATATATTTTAGTATAATCTATATTCATAAGATGACGACTTACAATTTGATTGCTAGGAGATGTTAAACAAGTACGTTATATAACTGTGTTCAAATCACGCAACATTGGAACTTTTCATAATTATTTTTCATAAACCTTTTAAGATATTCTTATTAATGTTTTTTTTCTATAAACAAGCTTTACGTTGAAATTAATAGTTGTACCACTAAATCTTAATATAGGTTGTATGCATTTTAATATTTCTTATGAATGTTTGTTTTAGAGAAAATAATTATAATCAATACACATTTTAAGATCTATGATGTCACTAGTTATAAAAACTTTTTTGTTTTATTAATGGATGTATTATTTGATTAATTGTAGTACATTAAAATATCTGCATAGCTAATGATCAATAGGGAAATATAATTAAAACGAAACAAAACTGGATTTGATTGTATCCCATTATTACGGTCATAAAATAAAGCACGTACATAAATAAATACGTTCGAGAATACACAAACATTCATGCGTAATGCATAAACACTAAATACAAAAATACAAAATTAATAATTGTTGTTACCATTGTAAATTCGAATTATCTATTGCAAATATGTCAATAGAATTCTAAAATTACTACAAATTTTATAGAAAGTTTTATTTATTTATTTTATTATTATCCAAAATTCAAGTTCTGACTTTACCATTTTACAAAGCTCTATCAGAACACTATTTATTACGTTGATAACTGGAAAGCAAATTTGAAACGACAGAGAATCCAATTGCTGCATTTACTGAATGGCTCTAAAACATATTCTCCATAAATTTATATGGGTAAAAATATGTATATTTGGCTATAATATAATTGATGCATTACACTATTTTTATAATGATGAACATCATGGGCATGATCTTATGAAAACGATAAAGTCCCAGATAAAAATTTATAAATCGGTAAATTAAAATAATTACAGCATATTTAATAATTACAATTATAATATTTGTATATTCCTGCATTTTTTTTCTGTTTAGCAATAAATAAATTATTACAAATAATAAAAGAGCTGATTATTTAACGCAAATAAATGACTATTTGCATTTATAATAGCCACCACATCAGTAATATATATTTGCAAAATTTCGTAATTCAATTTTAACATCCAACATTATAGAAATAACCATAAATTTGCATCGATTATCATAGAGCCCAACTCCAGTTTCAATAATACCCCCACAATTTTCCCCCGCAAACGATAGTTTTAGAGTTCCACGCATAAAACCGCAAAACAAATGAGTCTCGCGGCCTTATTATGCGCGATATTTGTAAATCAACTTTATATCCGCTGTTACTAAATTAAATATTTATGTTGAACGACTAATTGCAGTTCTTAATGCGGGGCTTTTAGCGAGATGGCTAATTCTGTCCTACCTGGAGAAATTACGCTAATCTAAATTATACACAAACAATTAGCGTCGCCAGCGCGGGGCGGATTAAATTTTAATTTTTCATTGCGCTAATTAGAGATCTAATTTCGCCCCGCACGGATTACTTAAGTAATCGTCACTTGATTGAACTCCACAATTACGACAATAAATATATAGTAGTTACTGCTTATAAATTATAATAACACTTTGGGAAAAATTATTATATTAAAGCTAAATCTGGAAACATCTGTTATTAATTCATTTTAAAGAATAATACTTGGGATAATTTATTCTAAATAATTCGACGTTGGGGAGAAAATAAAAAATAAACAAGAATTTGTGGTATTATTTATGCAGGGAGCTTCTGGTTCGTTATTCACGCTGAATAATAAACGAAACATAATCCATGTTCTAATAAAAAAGTAATATTTCCCTAAATGACTTATTTTTAAGTTATATAATAATAATAATTTAAACAATCTGCTTTTAGCTTTATTATATTATATTGAACAATATTTTATGTTAAAGTATTATTGTAATTAACTTTATTAGTACTAAATTGGTTATTACTAAACTCTTTCTGTAGCATCTTTTACTATAACAGTAAAGCTTATTGACACCCTGCTAGTCGCTCAGTAAATCTGGCACTATTTTCACGTACCTGAATTTCACCGCAAATGACCCGAGGTGGGTAGTAAAAACATCTCATCTGCAACGGAGTGAATTTACCTCAAGTACAATTTACGAATGTCCTTTAAGATATTACTGGCTCACTTTATAGCTCTCTATTTATGAACTTGGTTTAATATACAAAGTACTTTAATACATAATTCTAGTTTTATTTTATAATATATTGGACTTGATGAATGCATTTATTAAAATCAATTAAAAAGTTCTAATGTCTAAATATTTATAGAGTAATTTTCAACACGATTTTATTATTAATGCATGTAAAACTTTCAATTACAGTTGAAATACATTCCACTGTAAATTATGCTCAATGTTAATAATAGACCTACATTAATATTTAAACATTTTGGATTGAATTTATATATAATAAATTGTTCATGAAACCAGTACTCGATTTAACTTACTAGATAAATATATATAAAAATAATTTTCATTTGATTGCATACAAAATAAATATAAGAGAAATTTACATAAATATTAAATAGTAATTAATTTTAAAATAGCAATCTTAAATTGATGTTTCATTTTATATTGTAACGCGTACTGTTAATATATTTTAATTTTCGTCTACTTAAGCGTTCAATTTAGTTCTGTTATAATGATTTAAGTCTAATAAAATTAATTGACTAGCTAGTTATTAATAAGGTAATTGTTTACCCGGCGCATCCATCAGAACGCTAATATAACAATTATTCACTTTGGATGTTGATAAAAGTGTTGACCGCATTATCATAATTACTTCGATGTATTATGATATTTTAAACACGCTCATTTTAACTTTATCAATGAGAAGTAATTATACAGACATTATCTTACGGAAATTGTAAACAAATGTATGACACATTATCCATTGGACGAAAAAAAAACGATATAGCTTAATAACTTGTAGAATTATATTAAGCACGCAGCAAGGAATTATTTTGATAAATATTTTCTTCCTTTATACTTATATTACAAAATAATATTAAAACACAGAGTTTTTATAAAAATAAAATAATTGTTAAACACATGGTTAGTTAAACAAAACATAACTAGTTTCGCTTATTACAATGTTATAAAAAGTAATTATAAAAGAAAACAGGCAGATTTTATGTATTCAGGTAATAAGTGCTTTAATACGAGTTATAAATATTAATATGTCGAGTAAAAGGTCAGTAAGAAGACTCGGTTTTGAGTAAATATGCTGCCTAAGTAGCCAAGAATAGCGATAAAAGGTCTTAAAGTGACCATTCAAGTTTAAGCTTAAAAAAATGGGCGCAAGTGGAAGAAGACAAAAAGTAAACTCAAGCCTTTTCGTGTGTGACCGAAGTATTTCTGTATAATTGTAAATTTAATATTTAAGTATATAATGTAAACACATTGAATAAAATAAAATACAATATAATACAAAGTATTGGAAGGCTTTATCTCATTGTTGTCATTAATAATGGATTTCTCCGATTTGTGGCCTTATTTAAGTGTTGGACAATTCTTTATCTGCCATTTCACAATGGTTCAACAAAAAATAAGTGAGATTATATTATTTACATTGTTTTATATTTTGTTTCAAGTTTTTATTTTAAATTTCGAAAATTAAGTACGTTAAATTTATGTTTAGTTTCTAATTTAGAATGAAGAAAATAGTTATTAATAATTATTATTAATTTACAAATAAACAGTAGCATTTTTATTATATGTATTCCATATTTTCTAATTCTAAATAAATTTTACCTTTCGGTGTCGAAATGTTTATTCCATATCAGGTAAAACACGAATTATTTATTTTATAAAAATCTCATTGATCATTAAATTATTAAAATATTTTAAAGGTGCTTTATTTAATATCAAAAATTCAATACAAAAAATGAATTTTTATAGCATTTTTTTTTATATTCAAATATTTACAATAAAATAATATAAACATAATACATGTATATACATTGTACATAAAAATATCTCTAACTTTTTTCCTTTTTCTTCACCTCGAGATTGACGGACGTAGTGTGATGTCTGCTTTATAATTTTTTGTTTAGGATTATATTTTTAAGTTTTAGTTTGAAAGTGGCGTAATTGAGTGTTTTTGTATATTCTTGTAAGGTGTTTTACAGTTTTATGGATTATGTTGTTAAAGTTTGTGAAAATTTAGATGTCTGGAATTTTTCTGTTCGTATGTCAGATTTTCTTCTTGTTTTCTATTCATAGACTTGTTTATTAATTTGTAGTGCAATATTTATTTTTATTAGACTATTTTTCATTTTGTATGTTCTAGTTATTTACTTCTTCTGTTTGATTGTAAAGGTCTGTTGTTCTAGTTTATTTGTCAAATTTATACAATATTTTCAAAACTTTGTTTTGTTGTATTTGAAGTTTAGCTATATTTTTTGTTTGTATTATCCCAGACATTTATTAAATAATGGTTTGTGCAGAGTTTGTTATTTATTTGTTTTCATGGTGTGTTTGGAATGTAGTTCTTTATTTTTGTTAGGACTTCTATCGTCTTAGCGTTCTTTTTCCTTAGTTTATTTATGTGTTCGTTCCATTTGAGATTATCTTGTCTTGTTAGTCCCAAATAGTTGACTTTTTTTATTTGTTTTGTAGTTGTTCCTTTGATGTTGATTGCTAGTTTAGTTGATTGATTTTTGTCGTTGAAAATTATGAATTCTGATTTATTTTCATTTATTACTAGTGGCTTATTATTATAAATAAAATTTAAAATATTTTCTTATTTTTAATTCTGAAACTTAAACTTTACTTTTCTACAACTTTTTTCTGTTAAATTTTTGCTTATAATATAGTGATTGGGGAGCGTAATAAGATATATATTTATATAGAAGCTAAAATAATCTTATTAATTTCCTAACGAACACCAAAAATGTTATTATAATTTTCTTAAAGAGTAAAACCGTGATATGATCTGAAGTTTCAAAAAGACAATAATAAATTCTGGTCAGTGGATTTCGAAAACAGCAAATAAGTTTTTAAATATATATTTAGTATAGGCGGATATCTACAATCTCACTTTTTAATCACTATAATTTAAAAGAGAAAAATTGCATAGAAGTACGATAAAATGAAATAAATTTTCAATAAAAACCTGGTGTATATTTTAAAGATTGACGGATAAAACAGTGGCTAAACACCTACCCTACAGACATGTTCATATACAAATTATAACATGACTATTGAATGCCCAAACAACATCGAACCTAATTATTATTTTATTAAAATTAAAACATTGATAATCATCAATACATATTTTATAATCGAAGATCACAGCAATCAATAATCACAATAATCCTTATATTAGATTTAAAAATATGTTGTGGTGTTAGTCCATCTGGGCTATGCGGTTTTTCTATCCTATCTGAATTTATTTTATACATAAAAATGTATAATAAAATATATTAAAATCCTTCAGTTCGTTCTAGAAAATTAACTAATAATTTAAAAATACGAAAACATTTCGTGAATCTACAACAATGAGTCTTACTAAGACTACAAAACAAATTACTTGTTGAAACAACTACTTCTCTGGCTAATACAAAATTGCTTTTGTATCATTCAATGTCTGTGGGGCCTATAACAGATAGATGATGTTTCAACAAGATATAATACCAAAGAATAGACTCTACTAAGTAGGTTAAGAAATAATAACATTGTTATCACGAAAATCGTGATACTAAAAAAGTGTTATTATTCTTTAACCCACTTCGTAATCAAGATTTATCACAAAGTAACCGCTTCAATAACTAATCATAAATAATAGTTTATCTCGTCTATAAAATTGTCATTTAGGAGTTGGAAAGGAGTTTTTTCAAACAAAATGTACGAGACATAAACTAACTTAGAAAATATTCTGTTATAGCTATTATTTGATTGTGTTGGTTTAAATATGGTCTTTAAATATCGAACAAGAGCGATTGCAATTAAACAATCTTGCATTCATTGGATCTTAAATATTGTCTATTATTTATTGTATAGAATAATATCGGTTAGGTATGATTGGGATTCATTTATTTTGAATGCTGGAGGTGTGAATTTGAAGAAAATTAGAGTTAGCACAAAAATAAAGAATCTGGTAGCATTTTCTATTATTGATATTAATGTCTTTAAAAATTATTTTATAATCGTACAATAAAGCTTTTATAAACATTGTATCGTCAATAGCGGAATTAAAGTTAATATAAACGAGAAAAATATGCAGGAGTGGATTTGTTAATTAAAAGCTTCTTTGGTTTCATAATTAATCAGTTTTCTGATATGTTTCAACAATTACTTGTCATATTCAATACTATGATTACTAAAAGGGTTTGTTTTATAGAGTCAGTATATATATAATCGAGCGTAATTATGTAATTAAGACAATCCGCTAAAATTATGTTTTGGTTTAATATGACTTCCTGCTTGTTGTTTACCATATTTTTGCCTTCCTAAATTGTCCATTTAATCTCTAATCCTTCTATAACATCAAGTCCTAATCTCCTTGGGCAATTATGCACCGGTTTAATGCCGCTATTAACATGTTTGTTTTTCGTCCCATGATATGCCATGCCGATTTTCGTTTCCTGTTGTTTTGTATCTCTATTATGTTAACTTAATCTAATTTTAAAGTTTCTTCGCATCTCACAATGGTTAAGAACGCGAAAAACGCGATCTAAATTGTTTACTCTTTAGTTTTACCAAATTTTATAATAAAAGTTGAGAAGCTTATGTTTTTGGGTATGGTAAATCTAAAATTAGGCATCAAAAATTTGTCAAACCCACCCAAAAATATAACCCTTAATTACCTAATACAAGTACGAATAATATTTTTTATACAAATTATACAGTTTAGTTTGTAAACTCGAAGTATTTGTTTCTCAAAAGCATCCCTTAATGACTTTGACATGTTTAATAATAATAATAATTTATTTAATGCTAATAGCGATGTTACACTTTGCACATGTCATATTTGCAATGTTATTTTAAATAAGAAAATGCTGATAAGCATAGTAAACTCTACGAACAATAACAACAGATCAAAATAATAAGTAAAATTCAATAAAGTACAATAAGACACAAATAAAACATGAATAAAATACAATAAAGTTCAATAAAACAGAAATGACAAACACAATAAAATTTAAAAAAATTATAAGATAGGTTTATTAGAATGTACTGGGCTAATAAAAAAATACCTTCGAAACATCCTAAAATTATATTGTAAAAATTTTAGTCCAAAATACAAAATTAACTATTAAATATAAATATAATTTACAACCACGTTTTAAAGCTGTTGCTCTAATAAGCATATATTGCCACTTAAAACCACCTAAGATAATAAATGACAAAGCCTGTTTAGGTGTCATGGCATTTTGTTTTTGTTCGGGGCTTCTCATTATACGTTTGCCTCTAGTTGGTGTAGTTGAAGTACTTTCAATTATCACCTCGGCAGTACTCATATATCCACTTTCTCGTACTTTCATTGCAGTAGCATGCACAAGTTCTTCCATGGAAGTACTTTATCTGAGCTCAAGGGTTATACGCCTTTTTATAACAGCAGAACTTTCAGCAAAACTCTTTAAAGGACGACCTCGAATACCCGAAGTTGATGGTCGATGGCAGTAAACGGATTCAGGAAAAATAATTTCTTCTTGTAACATTATGATTTTTCATAAAAACACTTATTGTTTTATTGGACCATTTCCAATATTGAAAATATCTTTAAACAAAAAACATATGTTCGAGTTAATACAAAATATTTTTACTCAATTTATCTTCTTTGGCAAGCCCGTATGTGTCAGGTATAAACCGATACATTTCTCGATTCTTACTTTCAGTCGATTTATCATCATTCTTCGTAGCGACTTCGTGTAATGACAATCGACTTATTTTCTTCGCAGCCATTATGATACAACTTTTTTAAAAACTACTCAACAAAAATACAATCTTTTACAACGTCAAAAATTTAGAAAATGGTGCACAGAATAATCTGCATACAGGTTTGACTCAAAGTTGAGTTTTAACTGATCGGGTGCTAAGAGGGATTTTCTTTTATATATTCTGAATAGGAAAATATTTGCAGCTAATTTAAGCATACGGTGTAGGGTTGTGTAGAACTAAACGTAATTCTCTACTGAAGGCAAATTTTTATATTCCGATTAACTGTTACAAGCAATTAAGTTTCTTGTACCAGGTAAACATTAAACAATAATATGTAATGCGACTTAATAATACACTTAGCAATGTATACCAATATTATAATGACAAATAAGTAAGAACTCTTGCTTGTGGTATAGTCTTTTTAATTACATCCTAATTTTTACACGCAGCAAAGTTTCAATTTTACTGCACTTTGAAAGCAAATATAGAAAAAGTAAATATGATGCATGTTATTACCATCATTAAATAGAGCAATTATTGAAGATTAAATTACTGCTTAAAAATTTAAATTTTAACTTTGAACGAAGAAGTTAAATATATTATTTAAATCGAGTTTTTCACTCGGCTACTGTCCTATATAAATGGCATCGCAGTTTTGCCACTCTAATTAGTAAAACCCGTTATATTTTAATTTATTACATTAAAATATTTTATTATTGATTTCCCTAAATTATTTCTATTAACTTATATTGCCGTCGTTCTAGGTTTCTGTCGATCTTCTGACTAGTAGGTTGTTAAGTTTTTTAACTATCCTTCTTATCAATAGTTCATTATATCCATGGTTTACAGAAATCTGAATTATCGTTGCCAATTATTCTTTTGAAAGTAGCATATTTACAAGTCTCTGTAAGTAAGCATTAAGCGCCTAATTCTTACATAATAGAAATAGATTGATTTGAATCCGCCAGAATTATGTTGTCTGTAGTAGTTTAATTTTGATTTATTGCAATTATTGTCAGATCCAGAAAACTTTTACTGTGATTTTCCTCTTTATCCGTGGTAAGTTTTATATTATTATTTCTGCTGATGAGAAATTTAAGACAATAATCCAATTATCGATATGTACCTGTCCAAAAAGAGAATACGTACCGACACCGAAATTTGATATTATTGATCAGATGTGAATTTGCCTTTTCCTTAAAAAATACCATCAATAATTCTACTATTAATGATGATAATGGTGATCTCATAGCCAGACCTTCTTTTAGCTTATAAAATTTGGGAATAATTAGAGTCGGTACAAAAAAAGTAATTTTAACATTTCTTGTCTAAATTTATGATCGCTAGTGTGATTATGTTTGCGTTATTTAATATAATTGCATAATTACCCTAGATTATATAAACTGATTGAACAAAACCAGCCTTTAATTCTCAAACCCATCTCTGTGATATACAGGGTGTCCCATTATAGGGTCAAAATACAATACAAAAGTTTCAAATTTTTTTATTTCTTTTGTTTATAACAATTGAACGCTTTAATTGATTTAAATGAAATTTATTATTAATAACTACTATAATATGATACATCATTTCGGTTATTGTGGCCATTAGTGATTGAGAGGAAGTAAAAAAACAGTAGTACCACCATTCAAAAAGTAAATAATATTTTTATTGGTGCATTTAATGAAAACTAACAAATAGCACTTGAAAGAACGTTTGATTTAAAAACTTTTTTGTCTCTTAATAATATTTAATATCTTTTACGGTTTTTGCACAAAAAAAAAAAAAAAATATCTAGTAAAAACAAAATCTAACAAATAAAAAATAATTTAGTTTTTATGTAGTGGTACTACTTGTTGTTAACCAATAATAGCCATAATAACTGAAATAATGTATTGAATTATGTTAGTTATTAATAATAAATTTATTCAAATCGAATAAAGCTTTCGATTGTTATAAACTAAAAAAATACCATTTTTTGATCTTTGAAGACAAATTCTGACTTAACCGTCAATTTTTGGATATAGATAAGTTGTGATAAATCTTCTTATTGTGACCCCAGGAATCTATGTTCCATCCATTTCCCTACATTAACGGGACACCCTATCATTCCATCAAGAATATAGCAGCGAAAGTACTAATTTTATATATGAAGGATTATATTTCTAATAGAAAGTATATGAATAATTAAATTTTAAAATTTCAAAGGCCATGGTTTTTTATTAACTTTCTAAAGTAATTTACTAACTTTATTTTAAAATCATTAATAACAACAACTTTTGGTTCCTATACTAATGGATTTTAAAGCAGAATTATAGTTTGGGTTTATTTAAAAATAGTAAATATTTTTTTTTCGTATAATTTTATTATTTCTTATATTATAAAGGACCAAAACCGTAGATATATCTAAAATTTTATTTTTTATGTAGGAACATCAAATAATAATAATTTTATAAGACGAAATATTTGCAGTAAAAATTATAAGAGTATGTAAATTTGACAATATGAAATAAAATATTTCCCTAGTAATATTCTGGGATACGATTTAGGTAGGATAACTTTAGGGATAGAGTTAACTAACCCACCTTGTTACTTTTTATCCTATATAATTATTAAGTTAAAAAATTATTAGACTATACCAGTTAATATTTGGAGATATCTAAACCAGTTTTTGAAATGAATATATTTTGAGGTTGGCACGCTCTTTGATATCCCAGCATCCACTTATTATAATATAAGCACAATATCTACTAGAGAATAACTACACAAAAGTGAAAAAAAACGAATTTTATAACATTGAAATTTCGATTTGGAGTGGCAACTATCCCACCATTCAATCTTACAAAAGATAAAATTCATTTGATTTTAAAGTTCATATTTTAATACTTAAAAAAAATTCTTTTTGCACAATATTCGTTATATAAAATGTTTACTTATAATTTAGTAATTAAATGGGTGGATAGCAAATATCTACCCACCACACATATGTATTCATAATAAAACTAAACCTTTGCTATTAAGCGCTTAATAAACATCACGAGTAACATTTTAAAACAAAAACTAAAACTTTGACGTCATCAAATAAACCCAGGTCTTACAAATAATTGCAGAAACAATATATTTTTTCTTGTAAATATATTATTATGTTTCTATAATAACTCTCTGAAGTATGTATTTAAGATTGAAGTATGAATTACTAAACAATTACTTACTCTATTTTACTAATTTAAATTTCCAGAAGCAATAAAAATATGCGGATTATATTCTTGGGTATTTCTAAAAGAACGTTCTAGTTCGTACCATACTTATAAATATATAAGACAAAAAATTGCATAAAAAATGTTTTTAATTAGTAACTTATTAAATATTGGATAGTGCTTTAGCATAAATAATTCCTGAATCGATATTGAATTGTAATTTTCTGTTTTTCTTGTTAAAATCTGCGCCTCTGTTGCAATATTTATAGTTCTCCATGAAACCCAGGGATGCTCTAATGACAAATGTCTATTAAAATTAATTGGATAGCTAGTTAATAATAAGGTAATTGTTTTCCCGGCGCATCCACCACATCGCCAATTTACATTATTAACTTTTGATGTTGATAAAATTGTTGTCCGCAATATCGTAATTATTTAAATGTATTGTGGCATTTTCATCACGCTAATTTTAACTGTATCAATAATAAGTAATTAAACAGACGTTGTAATCAATCTACTCCACATATGCATGCACATACAAAGTAATACACTAAATATTTTATAAACTAAACGTTTAGAGAAAACAAACTAAAAAATAAACTAATTATACTGAACAAACAATAAATTTTGATAATAGTCAGTGCATCTTTACATGAATCCACAATCATTAATGAATTAGAAATTAATTTAAGTGATTTCAATAAAGTGACATTTAAAGATAGACAGTGCTTAATATCAGAACTTAAAGAATGTGAAATCCTTAATAAGAATCTTTGAAAGATAGAAAATACTAAATACCAGAAATTGTTACATTCATTCGACTTAGGAATCCTAAAAAATTAAGAACATAGTCAGTTGATTTCATACTTCAGCATTTGTATCATCAGTTTTAGACATTTTGATGAAATACATGTTAATCGCAGAAAATACTAAACATTAGAAAAAATCTACTATGTTACTCTTAGAAATACCGAAAAGAGTAAATTTCAGAGTAAAACAATCAGGTATACAAATAATTTCGAAATATAACTAAAATATTTTGTTTCAAATCTTATTTGTTTGTTTTTTTTTAATATCTGATATTCTTTTATATTTTATATTCCGAAAAGTTAATTACAAAATTAAAAATAGGGAAAACGTACAAATAATTTAGGTTATAAGAATCCTGGGCGGAGTTCACTCTTCTTCAAAATGGTCTTCTACTCAAACTCACACATTCTTTTAGTAATAGGACATTCCATTACACTTATTTTAGGAAATAAATATTTATTTTAGCCATATAAGGTCAAAGAAAACATATAGGTCAATTTATAATGTTTAATCTAGTATTCTTCACGATTTATAAATCTAAGCTTAAATTTTAAATTAGATGTTATTTATTATAAAATGAAACCGAACTAAATTAATGTTATATGCTAGAAGTGAAACAATAGATTTAATTATGAGAAATTGGATCATAGTGAATATCAAGGCTAGATAATACTAATAAAAGGCAATAATAAATATCAAAAAAGTAGATAAAATATTTTTTGGCTGTTTAAATAATATATTAAGCCTAATAATTAAAAAAAAATTCATCAATCTAAGAGTGGTATGGAAATTATTACTTGTGAATCACTTTAATATTGTAACTTCTGTTTACTTCATTAGAATTTTCGCCCCCGTTATATCATTTATAGTTATTGATAAAAATAATTAGCGATTTTATAATGATAAAAGTCCATTAAAACTAATTAGATAGCTACTTTTATTAATAAGCTAATTGTTTCCCGGCGCTGCCACCATAAAGCTAGTATACCTATATTCACTTTTGATGAAAAGTGCTTTGCATACAAATTAATAATTGGATAATTAATTGAAAAACAATTAAAATAAATGTAGTAAAAAATACTTCATAAACAATTATTCTTAGAACGCAGCAAGCGCAGGCAATAGATATTGCCTATAACTATTTTAAAGCTCGAGTTTTGAAATATTTTCAAGTTTATGAGACTATTTTAGAGTATATGGGCGCTAATATTTTCATTTGAATAGTTCCATTAGTGTTTTATTGATAATTTAACCTATTAAATGGTTAATAATTGTTTATGTTTGTTGTTTATGGCTGTTTAAACGATACTTATATAAATATTTTTAATTGTAAAATAATACAGGCCTAATTATTAATATTTTAAACTATTATAATAACTAGTTGTTAATAAGGTAATTAAGGTAATTATTTGCTGATATAGAATTATTTACATTTGATGTAAGTGGATTTTGCAATATCATGTTATTTTAGTCTAATGTAGCTTTTCATCAAGCCTATTTTAACTTTATTGGTGGGAAGTAACTACACAAATATTGTAATTTATGCACCTTTTTTTAGAAACTGTAACCAAATTATTGTTTAATTAATATTGCAATAAAAAAATCTTTATTGAAAAATATTCACAATAAATGAATGAAGTGCCTCTTTTAAAATTATAGTAAACACTTTTTCGTTATTTAGAAATCATTTTGATACATAATCTAGATCTATTACAATATATAAATTATAAGTTTAAATATATCTTCTATTTTATGAAACGGTTTTAGAGTATATGGGCGTTAACATTTTTAATCAGATAGATGCATTAGTATGTCAATTAACCTCTTAATAAAGTCATGCTATTTTTAATGTTTGCTGTGATTAACTAATGTTTGCTTAAACGTGCGTTGATTACAAAATAACAACTTTATAATTACTTGAACTATTAAAGTTACAAGTTAATAAAGATGGCACTAAAAAATATCTCTGTACGATATCATAAGGTATTGCTTAATACATTTTGTTTTTTGTTACAGTTACTAAATAAAATCTGCAACTCCGTTACAATATTTTTAAATTATTATGTGTAAAATTTTATACTACCATAATAATGAGAGTCAAAGAATTAAAACTAATTGCATAGTGAATTAATAGGCAACGGTTACCCGGCGCCTCCACCGGAGTGCCAATACTCAATTATTCCTTATTCGTTTATTTTTAATTTTGGCTCTTTAACTTATGTTTGTATAACATTTGTTTATGGTTAACTAACAAAAGGCTTAATTACCTGATATATTTAGGTGGTAAATACAATTTAAGAAGCATAAACTTAAATTACCAAACACAAAGTTCTTATGGAGGCTCATAGACACCACATAAAATAATTACCAAATACATTAAAACACACATGTGTATAAACACCCGGGGCGGCCATCTCTTTAATATAAACGAAGTCTCTTCAGTCCTCTCATCCACACAGTTATTGCCGAAATAACATGGCGCATTTACATACAATTGCCATATACAATTGTCCCGAAGTTGTGCGAAGAGTAATTTTCATGGTTGCGGTGTAGTCAACTTTAAAATTTATCTCGGCCTGTTTACATTCTTCGGCAAAAGTAATAACTTGTCTGTTTGCTGAACTATGTATGAATTATACAGGGTGGCATGTCGAGGACATAATATAACCTGCGATATTTATGGCGGCCATAAAAGTCGCGCCTGATTTTAAACTCCGCACTGGCGGCACTCCCCCAAATAAAATAAAAAATACTTGTGAATTATACCCAGTGTCCATTGTGCGGAATATTTAAACAATAAATCTGGCTAATGTGCCGTTCCGTTTTTCAAATTGTTTACCGTTAAAAAGGTTGAATACTTTATATATATATACACTGAATTGAAAAGTTTATTATGCTTTAACCACAAATAATTATTGTAAAAATATTATATAACCTGTAGGCACAATTATATAAATCTAAACAACACAGCACGACTCGAGTTATATAATATTTTTACTATAATTAGTGGTGGTTAAAACATAGTGAATTTTTTAATTCAGTGTAAGTATGGATTACCACGTAGTAACGGTCGCAACCATTATCTTTATTACCATTTCAATATTAACCATTATCTATTTGCTTTGTAGGCGTTAACAAATTAAGTTAGTATAATTCAATTACTTCAAAATTTTGCTCAAGGCAAATTAAACATCTATATTATTAATTACTCTTTTACGCAGCTATCACGAAATTTAAATAAGTTTTTCTCATGTTAAATAAAAGAACTTTATATAAATATAATTAATAGTCGTATAACTTGGCCACAAAAAAAACTTAGAACTGAATTATAAATAATTATGAAATAAAAATTGAACTCATGACCTAGCTAAAATAATTTTAATAACTAATAACTCTAATTCAAATGCTATAACTGGACACTTCATTAATATGATATCTGTTTAAATATTTATTTCCACTAACATCATCCAATGTAATGTATTTATGAATTAATTTTATTTATTTAATTTTTAATAATAATAATAATAATAATAATAATAATATTCTTTATTGCCCAACAGTACAAACCAATTACAGGACAATATAACTATAATAAAATATAATACTAAATATGCTAAATTACTAATTACACAAAAATAATAACAAAAAAGTTCATAAAAATAATAAAATAAAAATGTTATGGTATAATTGAAACAAATTACTAATTGTTGTAAAAAGAAAAAAGAAAAACTCAAATAAAAATTCAAAATTGTTAAATATAAATAATTACCAAATAATCTTATTTTCACTTAAGCTTAAGGGAATGAAAAATATCTTCCAGAAGATTATTCGCATGTTTACTCATTCTGATAATGGGGGAGTTTATAAGTGAATTGGACTTAGCAGTTGGTAAATGGAACGAATTTGTGTAGCGAGATGTTATTCTGGGGACAGCAATTTGTACCTTGCTAAGAAGATCTGGACAGTCAATAACATTGTGTATGAGTTTGTACATTATTTTTGTTAATTTTATATATATTTTACAAATAAAAGTATATTTAATGCTAATATTTTTATTGAAAAACTCATAATTTATTTAGATACATATAAATAAGTTATAACATGGAAAAATTTGTAAGATTTGAAGAATCTCTCTTATATGTCAGACCTGTAAACATTCCTCTTAGCCCCATGTTTCCACAAACAGTTAATTTCACCGGGCGTGTCAACTCGAGTTCCGTTGAACTCCCGCCGGAATATAATTTTAAGTCGCCACTACAAACTTTTCATACACACACAGAATACTGGAAAACCTACAACCCCTTTAATCTGCCGGCAGATTAAATCGGATCCGACGTAATCACCATCCCCGTAAATCAACCCCACGTCACCGATAATACGCCTCGCGCCCCCGAATAAACTGAGTGAAATGTATGATGTATATAACACTCATTTAAGAAAAGAACAAAAAAAAGTTTTCAACATTTAAAATTAGTGCTGGGTTGAGGGGAAATCTGAAAAATACGGTTAGTGTTTGTAAGAACTACCCAAGTCTACCAAGAGCTACCCACACACCGAAACTAGACAAACTAAGCGATGGAGGTTTTAGAGAACTTTATGGCAACTTACTTGTTGTAAAGCACGATGTCTGGTCTCCAAATGTGGTCGGAAGGCACGTGCAACATGTGGACGCCGCCGTATTCCTTCGGTTCCCACCTTAATTTGTAATCGTACCACGACTACAAAATCATATTTAAAATATTTATGGCCCGCAATCGTTCCATAACCGATGGAGAATGGCACGTACCTGTTCCACCCACAAGTTCGTCGTCATGATTTGGTTCTTTAAATTCTGAAACAGAAGGAAAACGACAGTCAGGTTACGACGGCACGTACAATGTAAATACTCTCCGGCGCTTAATACGCGGAGGGCATTTGAGGTGTGCACTTTCTGGCTTTCAACCTTGATTTCCTTTTAACCGCTTTAATACTCACTCCCCGAGGGGTTACGTTTATACACCTACTGCTTCAGTACATTTATCTTATGTTAAGTTAAGAATTAATTTGTAACACGTGTTTAATATCACAACCAACTATCGAAGGCATTTATCAGAATAAAAACACATCTATGAAGCAATAAATAAATGTAGCTAAATATTCTAGTACTAACCCAAAATTTTATATTTATTCTAAAATTTAAAAATAATGTTATATTATTTGAATAATTAAATGCGAAGCCCAACTACTATATTGTTCTTATATTAATTATAAATATTATATCTATTACTTTCAAGCGATGCGATGACATTATTAATAGATAACGAATCATATAGTCTGTCCGTTGGATCTTCTGTCGTACGTCACAAACTATCGCTTCAAAAAACGACGAAAGTTTTACAATGCGTTCTTTTGGTTTACTTTATTAGACTGAATGTTTTTGTGTCGTTTCTCGAAGCGATATTCTGTGACGTAGGGTAGGACGGAATATCCAACGGATGGACTATAGGTATATTAGTATTAGCCCAAAAGTAAACAATAGTCGACATTATGGATCTCTTGTTATGAGTAAAATTTGACAAAAGGTGTTTGCATTCGAAGTACTTCGGAAAAATCTTCAATGCAACATGCAACTATACCATTAGTGCAATCAATTTCTAACAGTCAAGTCTAATTAATACACAAGGTTTTTTTAGAATTTAAAAAATAATAAGAAAAGCAAACCGCTGAAAACGCAACATTTTCAATAAGAAAAATTGTCTCAATCTAGAAAATGATTAAGAACTAAGAGAGATGAATTGATGGGGCATCCACCGTACAGCCCTGATTTGTCTTTCTAATGTTTTTCGCCGTCCGAAAAAATGGTTTAAAATACAATCACTGTGTTATTTATACTTATATTTATATTTGTATACGCATTTGCTTAAAAAACATAATGCAAAATTTGTGTTTAGGAGTTTTCACTTAATTGTTATTGATTAGTTTGGTTACCAGCAGGCAGCTAACCAGAATTATAATAAAATACAATTACTATATAATATATACTTATATTTATATTTTTATAGATATTTGTTTAAAAAGCATTATGCAAAATTTGTGTTTAGCAGTTTTTATTTAATTGTTACTAATAAGTTTGGTTACCAGCAGGCAGCTAACCAAAACTAAGGGCCGCGGTATCTACAATGCAGAAAAAGGAGCCCAAAGGAAGAAGAAGGCTATCCATAATAATAAAGCGCTTGCCTGGAGCAAATTCTTGACTGAAGTTGAGGTTGAATCCTGGAGAAACACGTACGAAATTGTTTGCAGCAGAATGAGCAACGCGCAACGAGATGGAGATATTCTTGCATCTGGAGAGATGCCGGAAGTTTTGCGGCCTATATTCCCACCGAATACAGGCCACGGCCTGAGAACAGCCTGCCGACCCCGAGATCATCCTATTTGCCGAAGAGGAAGTCGTAGAGGCAGCACGAAAATCAAACGAGGCAATCAATACGTTCATAGCAACTCTGCCAACTTTTACCACCAGCATGCTCAGCGGCCATCAGGGAGGGCATCATCAGCATTACAAGGACATGCGCTTGATACTCCTCCCTAAAGATGGGAATTTTCTATAAATCTGGACGTGTACCGCTCCCTGTACCTTCTGAATGACGAAGGGAAAGTACCAGAGAAACTGTTTCTGGATAGCATTCTTCATTGACTCAAGACAACACCGGTCTCTCGCCAATACGGTTAAACGAGGATTCAATAAACGTTCTTTATTCTTTATTAGCTTTGCTTCTCATGCTTACAAAATTAAAAAAAAAACTTTAAAAACAACATACGATGTACGTACATTTCATATAAAAAATACGAATAATTTAGGACACAAGAGTCACGGGCGGAGTTCACTATTAACCAATGGTCTTCCACTCAAACCCATATTCATCCGTGGACAAGTCATTCACCTTTGCCATTTTCGGAGTTTCTTTTAAATTATAAGCAAATATGCTTCATATTTACCCTTTTGTGGGATATTTTAGACAATGCCTATTATGTCATTTTGACATTTTATTTATTGAGAGAAGTCGGGAAAATGGCAGATGACGCGACCCAGGGGCCGTTGAGAAGAAGGAGGCACTGGCTGGACATAACTATTGACGTAAAGAACACGTTCAACTCCATCTTGTGTCCGTCGGTGATGGAGGTGAAAAAAGCACCCGTTCATAACTCGTCTTTATTATTAGAGATTATTTTCATGACCACGGGTAAACTACAGCACGCAGGGCCACCAGGACACGTGGATGGTGGAGAAGTATGTTTTAAGAAGATCTAGATGTCTGAGAGTATAGATCAAGAGCACGTGAAGCAAGAGATCAGCAGGGCAGGCTCGGTGGATGAGATCTGTGAGTCTGGAGGTGGCTGCCCAGAAGACGGGAGACACGTGGTTTTCCAGGTGGAGAGCAGGCAGGGACGTACAGAGAGCACAACATTCTGCTCCTGGGCCAATATGTTGCAGTAAAATGATTATTTTATTTTATTTTAATTATTATTTTCTTATGTGTGTGCATTAAATTTAGCTTAAATAATACATCTACGTTTACATCGTATATGTTTAACTGTTCGTCAAGGTTTCAGGTCCTTTCAGATTCTCTGCCCCCTTTTCCTTTAAGATTTTCTCTGCTAGTTTGCAGACTGCCTTCCATTTGGATTCTGCTTCGATAATTTCCTCCGTCAGTGTAATTTGCGAGCTGGCCCTTCCAGAACTTCTATTGCCCCGCGTTCGTATCGCCAGGCTGCGTAGTCGACCATTGTGTGCTCTGCCGTATCCACTGTATCCTGTCCCGCATCGCTTTTTCGATCTCGGGAATCAGTCATCTCGCCTATGCGTCCTTATTGCCCCTGTCCCAACGCTCATACCATTCCGTAAGCATATTCTCCTGGTTAATTCTCCTAAACACTAGACGGTTCCATAAGCCCGGGTTACCCTTAGTGCCGCGGGTCTTATCACACGCCCGAGCCTGTCACTCTTTCTCTGGAAGGTGAGGCACTGCCACCCCCATCAGTAATCTTCTGGTACCTTCCGAGGCCCGACAGATGTTTCCAGGGAGCCTTACAGACCTCGCCGCTGCCGTTGCAGCCTCCTAAACATGGAAGCTGCACTTGGGATTGGTTTCTCACATTACCCCTAGGTACTTCATTATGTTTCCAACCATTATCTCCTGCCCCAGGAGCCGGATTTGTTCTCCCGGAATGCGACCCGCCCTTCTGCGGGAGAGCCAGGCAGCGCTGGTCTTCTGCACCGCCACCTCAAGGCCTTTCGCCGTCAGCCGGGCCAGTGCTGCCATTCTAAGGTCACCAATATCCCGCCTGCTGACTATAATAAGCAGATCGTTTACGAACGCGACCGCCTCTGCACCGTTCGTTAATGGTAGTCTGAGCACCCCGTCATATGCCACATTCCAGAGCAGGGGGCTCAGAACTGACCCTTGAGGAACTTTTTCTGTCATTTGCACCTCTTATTCAACGCTGTCATTTCCTTGAAGTACTATCAACCTGTTCTGGAGGAAACTTCTAATCATTTGGAGAAGGTACTGTGGGGTCTCTTTCTCTCCGCATCTAGGCGACCGGCCAAAGAGCGAATTAAGGGCGTTGCGGTGTCGATGGCAATACTTATAGAATATTTTCTCTGTCTTAACGGGCCGGTCGCTGATTTTTCTAACCTTAATTATTACATCTACCGTTGAACTCCCTTTTCTAAACCCGTAAGCCCTCATGTCTCTTCTAGAACCACCTTTATTCGCTTTGCAAGGAGATTTTCCAGTGCCTTCGCCTCAGAGTTTAGTAGGCATACGGGATAATAGCCTGGAGGTAGCCAGGTAGACAGATAGCAGAGCAGTTGGAGCAAAGGAGAGTAGTGTCGCACCCTTATCCCCGAGCTAAAGACGTGAACAGAAGGAAAATATGGAGAACTGTAATACCACACCATGGTATATGATATTGCATTCCGCTGCCTATTGGAATGTCGAGAATGGCAGCAGAGGTAGAAAGGCAAAGAAGACGAGAGATAGAGGAGAGTCTACAATTCCGTTTAGACCATACAAATGTGGTGACACTGGTGACCAGAATGGTCGATGATTAGTCCTTCCGGAAGAGCGTTGCCGGTATATGCGTCGCCATCATAGCAGACGTTCCTGCATGGGACAAATGAGCCCCTGTAGCGAGTTATATAGAAACGCGAGGCTAAATCCCTAAAATAATCGATTTTGTTCGTGATTATCCTAAATTCATGACTTCTACAATATCTTAATATCCACATTCTACTGATAAGTAACTACGTTTAATATGTTTGCTAATAAAATAAGTAGGATAGATCGAAATTATCTTCCTTTTGAAGTTGTACAGGTTAGGTGTAAAATAGACCTTCTGAGGGTATTCTATAAAAAAGTACTAAGTAACTAAAAATAAAAACTTTACACTTCCTAAGTTCTATTCTATCCCTTATATAATTTCTTGTTTTACTTTAGAAGTAGATAGCGAATTTATTTGCCTTAAAAACAATTAAAAAATTAAATCAATATAAAATATTTTTTAGTAATTATAAATATATAAAGGTGACATTTACTTTCACAGATATATTCATAATATTAATAATAATAATCATAAACTTTATTTCTTATTTTCATAAATAAATACAATAACCAAAATTAAATATAACACAATACTAATTCTTCTGGTAACAGTAATGATTTATATAGAAGTATAAATCTGGGGATATTTACATTTCTAAAATAAGACGGTATTCATCAACTTGATGCGCAGGTGAGCATTTAAATCTTTCCAATTTGTATATTGGGATCCACAATAGCTGTTTAAATATTGTATGACTCTTATAAAATAAGACGGTATTCATCAACTTGATGCGCAGGTGAGCATTTAAATCTTTCCAATTTGTATATTGGGATCCACAATAGCTGTTTAAATATTGTATGACTCTTATAATATGTTTATTTACATTTTACAACTTTTAATTAAAACCCTTGCTTATGTTTTACTGATTGAAGGGTGGGTTAGAGGACTCCCACCCACCCTACATATACATATCAACTCTAATTACTGATCGCCTCCCGGTTTGCAATAACTTTAATTACCAAATTTTAATTTAAAAAATTGACAAAGTAAAATTGTTGAGTGTGTAAATTAATAAAAATTATATACATGATTCGTGTAAAGGCTTCCAAACAAGCTTAAATAAGATTAGCTCTAAAAGGTCATTTATCATCAATTTAAATTCGGATTATGCTTTATTTTTATGTTTTATTACATAAATAGTTTTGGTGATTTGTAAGCAGCAAAATCACCAACAATTAGTATTTAAAATTATTATGTACATGTAGGGCGGGTGGGTGCCCTCTATCCCACCCTTTAATCAGTAAAACATAAGCGAGAGTTTTAATTACAAGATGTTATAAAGGGTTTGACTGTTTTTAGCAGCAAACTCATAAACGATTAGCAATTAAAGTTATCATGTATATGTAAGATATGTGGGTGGCTTCTATGCTACCATCCAAACAGAAAACATCAACAAAATTTATTTGAAAAATTTGTTTGAATAAATCTAGTAAAATTTGCAATCATGTTTATTTACGTATTACAACTTTTAATTAATATCCTCGCTTATGATTTACTGATTGGAGGGTGGGTTATAGGCCTCGAGTAAACATCTACTTCATCTACTCCTGTCTGTCCGTAGGCGTTGTATCTCAAAAACGATTTTTTTATCGTTAAAAACTAAAACTGAAAAGCTTTAGGTGAACACTCATAAATATGATATTTATATAAGAAGTGATTGCAAAGAATTCAAAAATTGAGCAGATTGTTAAGAATAGTCTAGCGCAAACTTTATAGTTTTCGAAAAAAAATATAGGGAAAGTACTATGATGGTCACATCACCATTTTTATTTTATGATATAATACCGCACTATGTAGTTGTCTTTGATTAAAGATATTCAACCAATCCTTTCCGGTTAGTTTTAACGTATATGATATTTTTTCAAATTTAGAGGTACATTGAATGAATCATAAGCACATATTCTGTATTCTTTGAAGTTGGTTTTGCTTCATCACATTTAAACATGGTCCGATTAAAGAACTAGCTATGTTATGACACGACAAGTTCCTTTGCTTAGAAGAGGCCTGTAATGATAAGGATTAGTCCTATTATTAATTCTTGCTGCACATCTCTATCAATAGTTAAAGCGGGTGACAGTTGGTCTTCAAGTTTAACTTGTTGTAACCGTTTGGTTAGATACGATTTAATCAACGTACATACTCTGTCCATGCATCCAATATATTTTAAAACGGCTAGAAATAGTTTGTGGTTTAAAGTGTCAAACGCTTTTCTATAATCCAGGAGGAGTTATTTTATTTTATTTTATTATTATCTTATTCACCCAACGCGTCACCGATCAGATCTAAAAGTGTAGTTTTAGAACTATGGCCTTGCAAAAATCCAGTCTGTTTCTCATATAATATATTATATATAACTTTTCGAGCAAATAAATAAAATCCTTATCGGTCTTAAATTATTCTGTCAATATTTATCCACTTTGGAATCTGGTATTATATTTTAAATCATCCAAGCATTCGGAAATACAGATTCTGTTAAACGAGTATTAATTATATGTTTTAAGTCTTATAGGGAACATGATTTGATCATCTGACTTGGTATGTTGTCCACCCCAAATCATAGTCTTTATGGATTTGAGTATTTTGTAATTACTAGCTTCATCAACCAGTTCCAATTGGAATTTAATATTTGGTGCTTATAAATTATTATCTATATAGTACTATAATATTTCGGTATGTGTATCAGTAATAGATATATAATTTACGAAATTATTGTTAAGCTTATCCAATTAGGTATTTCTCTTTTCTTCTTTGTCTGCACATTGTAACGATTAATTTTTTTTCATAGAAGGTTCTTCTTAGAATTGTTCTTTTCATAATATTATAACGCCTTCTTTTCTTGCTTTTCTGCTGATGAGTAAGTTTGATATTTTTCGTGATCCAAGGAGGTTTATTTTTACTTTTTATTAATTAAATATAATTACAAAATAATGTGTATATAGCACATTGTATTCTAATAAAATGTATTAAAGTTCTTATGTCAAAAATTAACTAGTAATTTAAAAATACGAAAACATTTCATAAATATAATTAAATAATGGGTCTTATTAAGTCTTAATAATGCTCATTGTTGTAAATTTACGAAATATTTTCGTATTATTAAATTATTCATTAAATTCTACTTAATTAATGTAATTGAAATATCTTTAAGTATCGTATCTTTACAAATTGCAATAAAAGCCAAGAAACACTTTTGTATGGAAATGTTCGATTAAATCTCCAATTACAGCCGAGTGCACCAAGAATGGCAACAAAGGCGCCTTGGAGTGCATCATCCGGATCTATTTCAATTCCCAATCTGCAGCGTGTCGGGTGGGTTTAATGCACTCTGGTACCATTAGATAAAGTAAAGTAACAAACAAGCCCTAGGATCGCGATGACACGAGTATGCTCGATTCAAGAATACGCGAGGCCGTAGGGCCACGTTTGATCTGCAAATATCGTTAGGCGTCGGAGAGGGAGCTCTGCACGCCAAACGCGCCGCTGAAAGAGGAAGAACTGCACAAGCCGCTTAGGAACGAGCTACATTGTTACTTATTAACACCCTCGGGCGCGATCCTAAGAGGTGGAACTGTTGAGGTATGGGGGAAAGTTTACGAATCGATTTCAGGCGGATAAGTTATGTTTTAGTTCTCGCTAAGCTGTATAGTTGCGACATTAAAATAGTTCAATATCAACTCAGCATTAGGTGAATATTACAAATTGATATTGCTAGCATAGATATAGCGAAGTATTAATGAATACGTTATTATAAAGATGACAAATAAATATTATTTTTTTGTCTCAGCAACACTATTGGTTTAAAAACTCTAAAGTATCTGATTACTTAAGGTAAATTATGAGTGGTGTAAACGTGACACCAATATCACCGGTAAAAACTAGATAATGGTTTTGGGTAAAACAGGTATATACAAAAGCGTAGTAGAAATAGTTCTAATGCACTGGTTGTAATAAATAATATCTATACCATTCCATTTATTCCTTAGAAATACCAAAATACTTATCAGAAACTCCAACAAAGAATAATAAGTTCTGATTTTTAAATCACATACATATGTATGTTTACCAACATATAGCCAATTTTGTGAATGCAATAAATTTCTAACTAAAAAAGCAACCATAGGTAATGTAAGAATTATCGGCAAACTCATAACTTTCCTTTGCAGTGCCCCAAACGTATTTCCCGATATCGTGGCTATAAATACTGATAACAAAACAAATAACGCTTTATCAGGTTGTACCGTAAATATAATAAATTCGCCAGTTTGGCTAATAGGGGATTACGTAACAGACGCACGACTGTGGGAGATGAAAATCGCCAGTGTACACGAGCCTGGCAGTGCTCCACGACAGCGATCTGCAAACATGGGCCTCTTGGGCTCTAATGTATACATAACAGGGAATACATACACCCCTAACCCACAATCTGCACTAGAACAAAACATTAATTTCATCTGTACATTATGTTCCAGCAAGCTGCATTTGGGCCAAGTCGATTTAAGGGCGCTCTTCTCTCTCACTCGCTCTGCCACGTTTAATTACTTACGTTAATTATTTCATTCACTTCACTCGTTTAAGTAACATAAATGCTGTTTGAGTCAATGGCCTTCTAAATTAATTTTATTAAGCACTGTAAACTTTAATAAAATATGCATAAACTAATATATTATCGAATCAAAAAGACAAAAGATGCATTTATCAGAATTATACCGAACTGTCCATTTTAATCGCATTCATTTTTGTAAAAAAAAATTGTTGATTCAATTCACACCTTTCCGGAACGTCGGCGATTAATGGATGAATGGAGCGTGAAAGGGTCGCTCGGGGAATTACCATATTTATTAAAGTTGTAATTTGGCCGTTGGAAACGTTCGCGATTTCGCCGGGAAATATAATTTTGCACTAATTAAGGCTGATTACGGGGCGAAGTTGCGAACGTAATTTTCGGTCTTCTACCTGAAGCGGCGTAATTTCTCATCAAAACATTCAAACGCTCGAATATATATGTGTGTGTTTAACATCGTGACTTATTAATAATTATAAAAACACGGTGGCAAAGTGTACGTGGGAGGACGAGTGTTGCGATCTAGTGGAACAAAATTGGAAACGAAGCTGGCAGTAAAGTGGACGAGAAACAGCATCTTGGGAAAACAGACGCTTCGAAATTCATAAAACGCCATGGGAAATGGCGCGCACTCTAAACATCGCCACTCGTAATCCACGGATATGGAGGAGATGTCAAAACTTACTTCGGAATTTTATGTTGCTACTGTTGATTTATCAGTGCTGAATTAATCCGAGTCCTTGGCGTATTATACAAATTATAGTTCTCAAAGGGAGTTGCAGTTGTACAGGTCACCGCTTTGAAATACCGCATTAATACAAACTCAACACAAACTAAATATTTTTGCAGGTTTAAAATATTAGAAATGTAATGAAATAGTACTACGTTATTTAAAATTTACATTTCGCTGCAGTAAGTAAAGTATAACTCATTACATTATTGGCTTGCACTGCCCCTTTTCATTAAATAAGTTTGTATTCACATAAAAAGTTTTCTGGATATATTATTGACCAACCAAAACTCTAATTTAAGAGATAACATATGCCACCAATCATATAAGCGAAAAACTCATGCCTTAAGCGATAATCAGAAGCTATATAAGCTATATAAATGGTAGCCACTTATAGTGTGTAATCTTTTTGAAAAATGGTTTAGAAAGACAACCCATGATGTATTAATAACAATAAGGTTATGTTACTCTTAAGAAGATAAAAATTTGTTGCGCTTCGTGGTTCAAAAAATAGGAACCTTGGCGCGAAATTTAAAATGCTTCCCAATTCTTCTTAATAATTATTTTAAGAAATACATTATTTTATCACCGAAAACTGAGCCCTAAAACATATACCATTTTCATTTTTTTAGCAACGATGACATAAACCACAGACTTACTATTAAGCGAGTAACTGTAAGGAATTTTCACCTATAGCAACTTTGATTGTTCGAATTAGAACAAGAAATCACAGCAGTTTGTTCTGATACAGGTGAAAACAGTAACAACTGTTTTCACTAACAACGATTATAGTTATAAAGGGTATATCAGTCCCTCGGATGTTATACTCCCCGTATGTGTCGTAGATTTAACCTAATTTTAAATTAGGCAATTGGCATTTAAATAACCTAGCAAAGTAAAATAAACATACTTGGGTCTTTAGTGATTTACTCTTAATGATTCTGAGCCCAATACTGAGTTTCCAGCTGAGTAATTTTTCCATAGAAAAGACAACATAACCTCATACTATGGATAATTTAATAAAAGCACTAACAAAATGATTAACATAATATTAACTCCTAGTAGTTTAATATTAAGTAAATTATTATTACTTAATTAGATTAAATTAATGTATATATGTTAAAGTGTATATAGCGTTAACTATATTACCTAACGTAAAATTTTAACGCTAAAATCTCCTCTGGTATAAAAACACCCAATAAAAATGTCTGAATTAACATAGGTGTTAGTCAACTTGTAAAAATATTTCTCTAAAAACTGCACCCTAATGATTTGTTATAAATTTGGACATTTAGTCCAAAAAGAGCAGTATAGTTTTAAACACTACATTAATTATTGAGGCTATTATTTACATTGAATACATTCTATTACTATTTCATATTTAATCGTACCTTTAGAAATTTATAGTGCAGTCAAATTTAGTTAGTGCAGGTTTAAAAACTATTTTTTAAGTATATTTAAACATGGACAAAGAAGGAAGATGTTTGAACCTTGAACTATATTTAATACTATAAATATAAGGTTTTTAGAATTATCGAAGCTGTTTTTACAATATATTCATTATCAATGGTGATAAACTCTTGCCTAAAATGGTATTTGTAGTTAAAGTTACCCAATTATTATGGTGGTAAACAGTTGGGCAGCAATATCAACTTAGTTTTATGTAAAACGCTAGGATAATACAATAGAAAAATCATTTGTGTTTTCTTTTTTTGCTTATCGTTTTACAATAATTTTGGGCTACATTATAACCCAATGCTATTTCAAAGATTATTATTTTTTATGCATACATCAAGATGTTTAGTTCAGAGAATTATGAATAATAAATAGTCTCGTTGTCAAAAATCTGAATAACATTTTTTTCAATACCAAAGAAAAAAATTGAAAAAATATTGTTTTGACAGATCTGCGACTAGAACTTTATAGACCTATTCAATTCTATATTAACAAATTACTCAGATAAAATTTCTATAAATAAAAAAGTACAAACAATGCAAAATATTGATTCTTGAATTTACATAATACAAATGGATATAATTTTGTAACAAAATCGTTAAAAAAACAAGGAAAGAGGCACTGATTAATAATGACAAATTTATCAAAATGCAGATGATCTACGATCATTATTGATGTATAAAATTTTAATTGAATAAGCCGTAAATTTAGATACATAATTCATAATAATAATGGGTAAGACGCAAAATGTATTAACTTCGTCAATAACCGATACGTATAATAAAACTTTATGGCTTATATTTAACGATTCAATATACAAAATAGATTTTTATTTGATATAATTCTCCGGTGAAATTTTTCTTATGTAGTTTTGAGTGAAGATATAGATCACTAATGAAACACAGTTATATTCCGTTCTTTACAAATTCAAGTTGTTAACTATATGCATATTTCAAGTAAAAACTGTACATTATCAATAATAAAAATGATAATACACTTTTAAACGAAGGAATATCACTATGTTACATTAGTAAAACATACCTCGCTAGGCTACAATATAATTCCAAGTTCTGTTGCCTTAAATGTACACATATTTTTAAACACTTAATTAATGAGGCTGTTACTTGTTTAAACTCCATATTATCATATAATGAAATACTAACACCATATATAGTTTCGAAGGTAGATGAGAAAATTATTTTTTTATTATCTAAAGAAATTACTGTGTTATGAAACATTGTCGTATAAATAAAAACCGTTTTGAAACCATATACTGTGTCAGTATTTTATTAAGACACATTTTTTTTATTTAAAAAATCTTTAACTTTTGTTATTTCTTTTCCGAATACAACAAAATGTGTTTTATGTATTCCTAAACCTATGAATGTTTATTTTAGGAAAAACTTCTACAGACCTCTATTAAATCTTCCTTAAGAAAAAATAAAACAATGCTACAACTTTACCTCGAATCACTCTACAAAACAAATATCATAAAGGTTAAAAGTAAGCCGTACTTTCTTTAATTATCCAAAAAATGAGACTAAGAAGGAGACAGGAATACTTTGTTTTACCATTTTTTTTAATTACACGTCTCTATAGTTTCGACTAACAGCTAGTCAATATCAAATATAAAGTGTTTAAAATTGCGAAATAAAAAATAATATAGTATAACAAAGTAATCGTGTCTCCTTCTTCATTATATTCAAGATGTACCACAAAGGCACACAGGAGACTTTACCTTAACAATTAAACACTTTTAAGATAGTTTGGCATTTTGGACTGCCCAGTTTTTCGAATAAGCCTAATACATAACTTTTTCTTCAAAAGATTATTGCAAGTAAGGTACTTTATTATCCCTTCTAAATATTTTAAGTTGCCCCTCTCTCTTATCTTTTGTGTTTGAAGACATTTATAATTTTAACCCCACCTACTTTAATCCATCACGAATGTCTGTATAACTTATGCTGCCATCTTTAATATTACTTAACGATGCCTTTAATCCTCCATTTCGCTTGGTGTTCTAAATGGAGCATTAAAATGAACTTAATAATTACTTATTACAAAATAACAGCATCACAATTCATCTCAAGTATATCTGCAAATACTTAAGTATCCTGTTCGACAATAACTGTTATTTAAATCCTATGATCAATCTATGAAAACTAAAATCAAATGCAAGCTATAGTATCAGTATAGTATTAAATGAAATTATTGAATGAAGATTATTGTTATTAAGTCTATAAGGCATAAGAATAATTTTTTAACAGTAAATGCTTAGTATCAATACTAGTTTTATTTATTTATTCTAATGATCTTTCAAAATTCTTTAAAATTGCACAAAAAATCTATTAATATAAACAACACCTTCAGCCATATATAGAAAAGCACAAAGGCCATAATATTGCGTTCCTCTACTTATCCCAATACTTCGTTATATCAAAATCTTACCTACTAAGGCTCATATCCAAATATGTTACCTTTGTTTTAGGCAAATGTGGATTTTATATCTTTAAAATCAACTTACAAAATTGGGTGATTTATGTCGTAGATAAGGATTGAAGCTATAATCCTAATTTACTAAGGTACTAGGTTAAAATGTTATAATGATAATTTGTTTCTTTGAGCGTTTACTTTTATTTTCATCAATATTAATAAATTTGTATTAAATCCTTTACGTTGTAGAAAAACTAATAATTAGAAAAATACGAAAACATTTAGTAAATCTACAACAATGAGTTTTATTAAGACTACCAAACAAATCTCTTTTCGAAACAACTACTTCTCTGGCTAACACTAGTTTAAACGTACTTTTTTCTGTGAAATGAACTAAACGTATAAAATGTATGTAAACAGTTTTTGTGTGAGTAAGGTATGACAAATTATTTGTTAATTTTCTACAACGCAAAGGACTTTAATACATTTTTATTAATAAATCATGCTGTATTTTCCTTAATCTCGAACGTAGTTATTTCTTAGAATTCACTAATGCTTCTCACGTATAAATTCAGACCTTCAGTCGATTATATTTCATTTTTGTATCAGTTGCCGTACATGCCTAAGTAAGTTACTTACATTCTATTATATTTATTTTAGTAAATGTTTTTATTTGTATTTAAAATCAAAATTTATATTAAATCTGTACTAAGGAAATCTAGATATCGAAACACGTATCTACAGATGATTATAAACTTAAGTGTTAAATTATTTAATTACTTTACTTTTTATTTTTAATCACATCAACGTAAATTCATTCCTTGTTTTAAATTTGTCATACCATATTCACACACAAACTTACTTCACAGAAATAAATACGTTTAAACTAATGATACTTTGATAGTTTTGCTATTTGTAACATGCAAATTATTTTTGTATCATTCAATGCCTATCGAGGAATTAGCAAGTGATATAAATGTTTCAATAAGTGATTTGTTTTGTAGTCTTAATAAGACACATTGTTGTAGATTTACGAAATGTTTTCGTGTTTTTCTAATTATTAGTTCATCAATATTATAAATCAATATTTAAATTACAATTTTTATATCTAAGAAGGAAAATTAATGGTACTTGGTAGTATAAGAGTTAATAATAATCTAAATTAAATCAGACAAGAGAATATAGAAGTTAAAGCAAGACATATTTAAGGTGTTATTTATTGTCTACAAGATTACGGATACCTAGAGGGTTACAATTCTAAACTAAAATTCCATTTTCCTGTCTTCTACTGATGACATCCAAATTAGATCTAAACTAGTTTGTGGATGGATATTGTTAACAGGTAAACAATTATTCCATAAAAGTTAAAATATTAATAATAATTGTGATCCAATTAAGGTGGAAGTACAGATAAATAATGGAATTGGTTACCGGCATCTCAAAAACAATAGACCTAAGGTGTCCTAATGATCAAAGAATAATATTCAAGCAACTTATAAAAATCATAGAGAAATAAAAAATTAAAAATTATGTGTGAATAGATTAAGATATTACAATACAGATACAAGTCATTGAATTTTCATAAACCATTAAGGAACTGTAAAAATATCATAATCTAACTGGTCAGCAATACAAAGATTGAAAAGGAACCTAAAACTTTAAGGACATTAAGACCGAACTTAATACCAAAAAAACCTTCATCAAAACCATCATAAAACATAGTAGAAGAAAATTTTATGCAAATATTATCTAATAATAATGAACAAGGAAATAAACTTTGGAAGATACGGGTAGATGTACAAAATCTCTAATAAATGATAGTAGCTTATACAATACTAACTAATAATGCCAAATATAATGACACATAGAGTCAAATAAATATCCCTTTTTGGGTCAAAAAGGCCATATTTGGCAAACAATTTCATACATCGTCATCAAGAATGTCTTCATAAAGCAAATGATACCAGAAGAGGGCGAGAATGGAAGAGCACCAACTTTGTGAATTCGAGTCTTTCTGAATCTGATCATTCCACTTGGTCTTTTATGTTATTCATACCACTGGTTTGCAATGAATATGTTGGTGTAGAAACGATCTCTTAAAGTCAACAGTCTTAAACGCCGATCTGCACGTTCTGTTGTTTTTCGGCGGGGTCCTCTACCTGTAGTTCTTCGTATTCGATCCTCTTAATCTTATGCCCGACAAGATCTTACTATAATATCTAAACTTCTGTGCACCCTGTTCTCAATTCCTCAGATAGTCTAGCCTTTATAAGTTCAACTATCCACGCTCTTTCAAACCCAGAAAGTTCATGAAAATTTGCACGTCTTTGCACCCTACGCATTGTAAAAGATAACAACAAAATCTTAGAACCACACTGAGCAAAATTTAAATCATTACTACGGCAAAAATATTAAATTTCACCTTGTGCATCAATAAATATACAAGTTTAATAATAGCGACATCTTTATCTGATACAGCTGAATTTTTCTTTTCAAAATCAAATGATTTATACTGGGTGTTTGGATTTCTATGTCACTTAGTATATTTGATCAGTTATATGAGAGAGTTTGACGAATGCTATGTTTTCTTAACTTGTGGTAGCTTGGATACTGAAAACAAATAATGCATAAAAATAAAGCCATTAGAATTCTGCACATTAGAATCAGATAATTATTTTTTTGTAATCTATATAGTTCACCCTTTCTAGACGCTTTGAAAGCTATGATGATAATTGAAGCTACTCTTAAGGATGTTTGATTAGTTGGTCCAGCTGTGACCTTAAAGAGTAAACTTACACTTTTTAATTTAATAAATTATAATTGATTGAATGTATATAGTACATTATGATTTTAGACAAGTTTTGAAGGCTGTAGTTAAAATTATAAGGGTGCGTGGAGCTACTCTGGTCGTATTTGATTAGCTTGTCCATGTGAGACTGGGATGAAAAAACATCTACTTCTTGCTTAAATAGATTATAATTTGTTAAATTTATCTACATCAGCATTCTTAAAACTCATTAGGTAGATATGATTGATAGTTGAAACCATTACTGTCTGATACATCTTAAAGATTATAAACTTTAAAAAGTTACTCTTTTTTGATATATATGATTATTTCGTGACCATAGTTACTACTACTATACCAAGATAATTGTCAAAAATCACAAAATAAACTTAGGAACTAATTATAATAGAAGAAAAGGAATTTAGTAAGTAACGAAGCAAAGAATAAAGAAAGATAAATAATTACTGAGCGCGTTACAAATTTAAATATCTAGCACATGTTTGTTGCGGAGATAGATAAGCTATATATTAACTAGTTTTAATATAAAAATAGTAGTAAAATAATGATGACGATATCGATAGACTGGTGAAGGAAGTCAAAATTGAAATATCTACGAAAATGGTTTCAAAAAGTATTAATTACTCTTTAGAGAGCTGTTGCGTTAAAGATTCGACTACTTGCAATTAAATAAAGGATCTTAAAATGATAAAATTAAAAATGCTTAATGTGTATAACAGAAAAACTATCAAATAAAATTTTTAGACAAAAATATATAAAAAACAAGATTAAAGTTCTAATGTTGTATTTAATAGTAAAAAATCTATTATTATACTATTATGAATATGAATTTACTCTAGATTGTAAATTTTTAAATATATTATCATATAACATATTTGGTTTACAAAATGTGAAAATAATTTGTTATTCCTCTAACTTGTTAAAGGTTGAAACTTTTATCATGTAAGAAGGTAAAAGCAGATATAATTTTCAATGAATATTCCTATATTATACAAGAATAATATCCATTTTTCTCACATTTGTAATTCTAACCCCCAACTACTTTAATCAATCACAATATTTCTTACACTTCGTTTTCACTAATGTCTTTATAAACTATGCTGCCACCTTTACTTATTATTTAATGATGCCTTTAGTCCTTTATGCCAAAGCCAACCAAGCTTGGTGTTCTAAATAGTGCATTAAAATTGACCTAATAAATTCTTTGCACAAGATGAAACTACAAGCCCCTATAATTATAATCGAAAACATATCCATTCCTCTCACGCATAGCTGCAAATACCTAGGTATAATGTTCAGCTCAAACCTCTTTTTTTAAACCCTATGATCATATATTATATTATAGTATTAAATAATTTTTGTATGAAAGATTATGGTTATTAATTGTATGAGGCATAGAAACAATCTTCAAATAGTTAATGCTTAGATTGAATTGCAAAATTGTAAAAAACTCAGTGTAAGTATGGATTACCACGTAGTAATGGTTGTAACCATTCTCTTTAGTAAATGTTTAGTATCAATACTTGTTTTATTTATTTATTCTATCGTGCTTCCAAAAATTTCCAAAATTGCACATAAAATCAAATTCAAATTCAACTGTATTTAAAAAATAGCAAAATACATACGCAATGGCTGAACATAACACTAAAATGAAAACGTTATTTATTTAATTATTTATTTTGCTTTAGCTTCCTAACAAAATACACATAAATGTATAAAAATAATAATACAAAACATACAAAAATTTTAGATAGAAGAAGCTGAGCAGAGTTCATGGGGACCAATTATCTTCCACTATAACCTATATTCTTTATAGGCAGTGATAGTCCAAGAATTTTCTGTGTTCTCTTTACCATCAATATTTTCCTTATTTTAGGCGTATTTTTTATCTTTTAGAGGTGGAAATGAGATATGGGGTGAGCGTCGACAAACGCACCATAGAAAATTCAATTTACCATTCTTAACACATAAGTTCACTTGACAAACTGATGAATGAATATACGATTTCAAAGGTGGGGATTATAACGGAATCAATAATTTAACCAATACTCACTGGGATTAAGAGTTTCCAAATAGTTCTATTGATTGCGAATTCAACAATGTCCTGTATTCTGTTCTTAATATGTTGGTACTTTTCCATAATTCTGGAAAGATAGCTATATTTTACCTATACATAAAAATTGATGTAGAACTAGAGAGGAGTATCAATCCAATTGGTGTTACCAAAAATATTTGACTTGCTCATCTATGAGCAACTCAGTTGGTCATGTTCCAACACAATTATTAGTCAGCAGCATGGATTTCTTTAAGCAAAATCCACTTTGACAAATTTGTTATTATATCATACATTTTTGTCGAATGCTTTAGAGAATGGATTTCAAGTAGATTCAATTTATACTGACTTCTCCGAAGCTTTTGACAGAGTTCAGCATGATTTATAATAATATAATATATACATTTATTTCCAACAGACCATACATAACATACATTACATAAGTCTTACAACAGGAATATTAATAGAAAATATAAAAACGAAATATAACATATTTGAGTGAGAGAAAAGTAAGAAATTTAACTGTACAAAATCAATAAAAATAAAAACAAAATGTAAATAAAAACTAATTAAATCCTATCTGAGAGTAATTATACATTCCAAGGCTTTCGACTTAAATTCTTTAAATGGTGCATAGATATCAACAGTATATTGAATTTGATGATATGCACGAATCATTTTTACAATAGGTGAATTTGCATAATAATTTGAACGTGGTGTCCCGTATAAAAATGTTAGTGAATGTCTATTATTACATATTGGCACACGATGGGACAATTGATGTGATAAGATAGCCACGTCCAAATAATTATGCACTAATTTATATATGGTAGTTACATTTACTACGTGGTGTTGATTTGCTACTGAAAGCATACTGTATGCCATAAGTAAATAATTATATGGATAACCCTGATAAGGATATACAACATGATCTCTAAAATATAAATATTTCAAAAATATTTTTTGTACAGACTCGATATATTTTATACAATGTTGAGTATGAGGACTCCATACAGTAGCACAGTAAAGAAGATTACTTAGTACTAATGATTTAAACAGCACTATTAGTGTTTTTCGGTATTTAAAATCTCTCGTAATTCTTATAATAAATCTAAGTTGTTTATTACATTTAGTGACTGTGTTCATAATATGAAAATTAAATGTTAATTATTGGTCAAAGAAAACGCCCAAATCAGTAATACCACTTGTTCGACCAAGAAACCTATCAGTGACTGCATAATCAAACGTTACAGGTGAGATGTTTCTCGTGTAGGATACCACAGAACATTTATCTGAATTAAGAGAAAGTTCATTATTTGTACACCATTGACTTAACTTGATTAGGTCAGCTTGCAAAACATTGCAATCATCTTCGCACTTAATAGTTTTGTAGATTTTTATATCATCTGCATATAGTAATATGTTGCAATCAACTACATCAACCACATAATTGACGAATAGTACAAATAACAAAGGGCCAAGATTTGACTTTTGCGGTACACCACTTTCCGCGATATTACTATTTGATGTATTACCCCTAACAACAACACGCTGTGGAAGATCTGTTAAATATGATCTAATAACCTTAATTATATTATGTGGTAGGTCAAATGACTGAAGTTTACTGAATAAAATATCATGTAACATGCGGTCGAAAGCCTTAGATAGGTCAACATAAATTACATCTGTTTGGTATCCTTCGTTCATACTGGAAAATATAAGTTAAGTACTGCACATTAAATTTGTTAAAGTAGATCGTTTTGGTACAAATCCGTGTTATTTGTCTGATATTTTGCATTTTACTGACGCATAGACATAAGTGGCGAGTATACGTTCAAAAACCTTAGAAAAATTGCATAATGATGATATAGGTCTGTAGTTATTATTGTTGGATTTATCACCTTTTTTTTTGAAACTGGGACTACCTTAACTATTTTCCAATATGAAGAAAAAACACCAGTCCGTAATATAATATTGAATATATGCATAAGTTATTTTATTGTTACACAAATTAAAATTAATGTGTTTTAATGTAGTGGTTATAAGCTGGCTTGAAAGTTGTCTTAAACCAAGGACTTAACGTGTATAGGAAAGTATCTTTCGGATATTATTCGGGTTTCTTCAGAAGTACCGCAGGGGTGGAATTGTGGACCCAGTTTATTTCTACTTTTTATAAATGACATCGGTACGGAAATTAAGAACAGTAATTTTCTCTTTCATGCCGACGACTTAAATATATTTAAGACTATTGCAACAATATATAATCAATTAAAACTCCAAGACCTAAATGGTGTGGATAATTTGTGCAACATAAACCACATTTAATTAAATTTGAGTGTTTTTAGATTTTATATAGTCGTAGAAAAATTAGTCAGAGTATATATTATATTATAAAATAAACTATCACTTTTTAGTTCATACCACTGAAATGAAAGATTTAGGCGTAAATTTACAACCAAGCTTAATTTCACGGAGTACATTTCGGCTATTTGTAATAGGTGTTTTACAATATTAGGTTTTATTAAAAGATTTTCCAGTGATTTTAAGGCTCATGCAGTGAAATATCTTTATCTAACGTTATTTTGTCCTCATCTTGAGTATGATTCAGTACTATGGTCACCTTATACTATTACTGCTGTCAAACAGCTGGAAGCTATACAAGGAAGATTTTTAATGACTAGGGTTTATAGATTTTATAGATTTCATAGCCACATTACGAACTTTAGTCATAGTCAAATGTTAAATAAACTTAAAAATAATATTATTCATTTGTCTTATGAAGCCACTGTGTGGTGAAACAATTTTAGCAGTAATAATAATAATAATACATTTATTTCATAAATATATATATTAAATACAAGTGTTTTTGAGTATAAAATCTAAAAAATAGTCAATAAAAAAATTAGTTAATGGTATTACATAAAATATTTGTAATATTTATTTACTAAGTAAGGCTTAACTCAAAACGATCGTGTTTTTTTATTATAAGTTCATAATGAACTTTCATTTGTTATATGAAAATAATATCTATTAAGAGTAATCTCTAAACAGTTTATCTTTATTTTAGATACGTGCGGCATTTTATATCCCTAAAAAGAACATACAAAATTATGTGATTTATCTTGTAGATGTAAATTCTATGTACTTAGCAAATCAAATTTAAAAAGGTTTTTATAAATACCACAGATAATATTATTATCCAAGAAGAAAAATTAATGACACTTGGTTGTATAAGTATGAACAATAATCTAAATCAAATCTGACAAAAGTATATAGAAGTTGAAATAAGATAACATATTTAACGTGTCATATATTGTCTACAGGATTACGGATACCTAGTGGGTTCAAATTCTAAATTAAAATACAATTTACCTGTTTTCTACTGATGACAATCACATTAGATCGAAACTGGTCCGTAGATATTTTTAATAGGAAAACAATTATTCAATAAAAGTTAAAAATATTAATGGTAATTGTGAATGACTATAGATAACTTACGGTGATAGATCATCAAAAAATAATATTCAAGAAAATTAAAAAAAAATATAGAGGGATTTAATCTACAGAAACAATTAATGTGAAATATCATAATCGAAATGAAGAACAATATTAAGAGATAGAAATAGAACGTAAAATTTTTGTTCAAGGACACCGTTCGGTCTTGGAGGAACTCTTAATCAAGAGCATAATCAAAAGTAGAAGTAAATCATGTGCATATAATAACACAAACATGGAAAAACGATTAAACTATGGGAGGTACCAATAGTTATATACACACACCAGTAAAGGATAGTAACTTATATGATACTAACTTCTTTTTCTTAGGGTGCTGACTCCTAACGGAGGTTAGCTATCATTATGGCAATTTTCACTTTAGATTCAGCAGTTCTTACTAGTTCGGTAGATGTCTGTCCATACCACTCTCGCAGGTTTTTTGTTCTTCTTCGTTCAATTGATCATTTACCGTCTATTTTTCCTTGCATGATCAATTGTAGAATAGAGTATCTTTCCTCTTGCATGATATGTCCAAAATATTTCTTGATGGTCTGAACAAGGTCTTTTTATTTTTGGACTCGGTGCATAACTTCCTCATTTGTTATATATGTTATATCGTCTGTCCATGATATTTTTAGCATGCGCTGATAGACCCACAATTCAAATGGCTCTATATTTTTGGTGTTAAATTTCTTTATTCACAGATGCATTGCGTAATGGCTTTCCCCATTAATTATAAGAATTCGTTACATACAAAACTATACGTTTATTAAGAAGTTATAGGTCTTTTATAACATTAACTATAATCCAGTTTCTTGAATCACATTCTCATTTATCACTTGGTGAATCTTTTTGAACTATTACTTACTTTAAACCTTCATTAGTAATAATAATCCAGTTTATTAGAAATTAGGGACAAATATAGCTGATAATAATAGTGGGCATGTCTTTTTAGTGTTGAGTATATATATATATTGAGTTTTACATATGATTGTATAGAAACTGTCTAATATCAAATATTTTTGTTTCATTAAACAGCACTTCAGTGGGGAATTTAATTTCTTTATTATATATAATTTTAATAATTTTCTTTTGTTGAATTTCTAGTGGTTTAAGGTAGTTGTTTTTACACCTCCTCATCCTATTATGGTATAAGTTAAATGGCTTTCGACTAGTAATAATAGTTTTAGCTGATGTATGTCTAAGATATTTTGCAATTGTCTAAAGTTAAATGTTAAGATCGGAGTTTTTTTCAAAATTTGATTTATTTGTGCATCCCATCTGAGATGTTAATCTATAATAATTATTCAATTTATAATAATTCCGATATATTTTATGTGCGGGACTGGAAATACATAATTGTGTTGAATAATTATAATTTGGTGCTATGGCAGAGCTACAGGAGAAAGCTATATAGTGTGTCTTGGATATTTTCATTGTTAAAAATTTTGAGTAAAAGTTCATTCCAGTTCCAAGCGTCGTAAGCAATTGCTGTATCGTCCGCATAACTGACAGTATCCTCATTACTTTGTATATAAAATAAACCATTTAGATAAATTATAAAAAGGAGTGGTCCAAGAATGATACCCTGTGGAATCCAAAAATCGGATGTTTGAAAATTACTTAATGTATGATTGATTTTAACGCAATTTTGTCTATATTTAAAGTAACTGGATATTACTTCAGTCAGTTCTTGTGTGTTTGTCGGTCTTAGAAAAAGGGATTTGGCATAATTTTCCTTTAATTCCGATGTTACATTACTTGCAAGATTTTTGCCAACAGTTTGGTAGTAATTATTAAAAGTATTGGTAATTTTCCTACAGTCAGTTATAAGTTTTCCTTCGTCATCAATTTGTGTTTTTTATTAGTAAGCTGGGAAATATATTTAACTGTATCCCATAATCGTTTGCTACAATTCTTATTCGATGATATTTCATTTTGATAGTAATCTTTTTTCTTTGTTGGATTATCTTGTGTATGCTATTTTTATAATTATTGTATTCATCTTTAAGTTCAATATTATTTAGATATTTTTAAGTAAAGCTATTGATTGAATTTATTAATCCTTGCGTTATCCAAACTTGCCTTTTGATTTGATTTGATTTTATCCTCTTTATGAATGTACATTTTTGTATTTTTTATTAACTAGATCGTTAAAAGTGTTGGCGCAGTTTTCAAGGCCATCCAAAATAAGAATTTCGTTCCATGATATATTTAACAAACACTCTTTTTATTTGTCGAAATGAATATATTTTTTGAATTTTTGAGACTCATTTTCATTTATTTCTATTGCGTCTATGAATATTTACCTAGTTATTATAAAGTGGTCTGTTATATCAGAATGTATTACCAAAGGCAGTATAAGATCAGTAGTATTATTATTATGTTTGACAAACATGTTTTGTATTCGTGTGTAATCAGTTATAGCTGATAAAAATCCAAATTAATTTAAGGTACTTAAATACGCATGTATCACCAACCGTTAAAATATGTTATTGAATAATTTTGGTTATTTTTAAGATAATTTCCTAAATCATAAACGAATTCAAGTCAAATTAAATAAAACACTTTGAACTTAGTTTTGCCACAATAGTTATTTATTAACTGTGACTTAAGTTTCGATCATAAACTGATCATTATCAAACATAAATTTTTTTAGTTTAATTTAATCAAAAATGTATCACCAAGTATACGCCGACAACATTCAAGAATTCAAGTTAGTTTACTGAGTGTGGCTTATATGTTGCCAAAATTTCAATTTGATTTTTATGGAAGTCCGTGTTTAGCTTTATAACTTTAACCAAATTTATTTTTAGTATTTCATTTTAGAATTTATGTAGATTGCAACTCCATCATTTCGATCACAGAGTAATTTTTATGTTTCTGTCAAAACTATTCAGTCGAAATCGAATTCTAGATGTTTCAAATAAATTTAAAATTGGTCAATGTTTTTATTTATACTTCTTATGTTGTTATGGATAATTTTGAAGTCACATAATTCTTTATTAACATTAAAAATTTCATTAGCTTCTAGATGTGATTCCACTGTACATAATTTGATATCAGGATTTTGAAAATGAAGAACTGATCCATTTCAAAACCAATTATAATTTAATATTATCGATTATTTTAAATATAAAATAAACTATTATTAACATTATTCTAATATAATTATATAAACTTGGTAGAAATAAGGTTATTACTTTTTAAACGCCTGTTTGTTCTTTAGTGCTCGTCATTATTTTGATAGATTAATTAGGTTGTTTCCACTTGCTGAACTTGAGCGAGATTTCGGTTGCCTATTAGTGATGATTAAATATTCTTGTTGTTTTGTATTCGGTTGGTTGGCCTGGGATATGTTCTCTTGGTGAATTTCACTAACTTCACTTTTAGTTTTCAAAGATATATGTTTTGGTGTTACTCACCAATGTATAAAAAGCTTCACTTTTGTTTTGAGCCTCGTTTATTGTAATGTTGTGTTTATGTGATTTTTTTGTGGTTATCACTGACTTCTGATATATTTCCTTTTTTCTGTTTTCCCTCTTTGTTTTGTTTTCTTCGCGACCTTCGAATGTTGCAATTTATTTGCTTTTCGGAAAAGCATTTATTTTGTTACGAAAGAATTATTATTATTATTATTGGTCTAGTATCTGGCGTATTCTTGCCTTTACCTATTCGATAAATAAATCATGTCGAGAGTAAGATTTCCTACTTCACATATACCAAATATTATTATGTTATTCTTTCTGGTCCTCTTTTCTAAAGCTGTAATTTTTTGTTTGAAAGAGACGTTTTCTTTTTTCAGTTTTTGTGATCCTCGTGTTATATTGTGAGGTTATATTTTCCAAAATTTCTCCTTAATTTCGTATTAATTTCCTTTTCCATAAAATTTGTTAATGAACTGATATAGATAGTTCTTTACTTGTAATAGTGTCGTTAATTTCACTACACCAATGAAGCATATTTAGTCAATAAATATAACCGATTTCCTTCATGTGTTAATAGTTATAATAAAATAAGTACCTCCAACAGTGAAAGCCCTTATTTTCACGTAAGAATATATATCCAAGCGAAGCGCGTAAAACTGTGTAGTTTGCTTTACTTATTCAGAATTTAATATCCTGAGGATAGCAATGCAGGACATAACAATGTGTACAAAGTTTTTCCTCTTCATTAAAGCACGCCCGAGTAAAACATAATTCCGACCTTATTGTGTGTACACCACTTCCCTAAAATAAGGTGGAAAAAAAATAATCTCGTGCACAGGACGATGAATAATTTATCCCGCTGATCGCTTTTTGCGCGGACGTACATAAGCTCTTCAGGACGGTTAATGAAAATTAATGCTCGGAAGTAACCACCCCCCGGCGCCCCCCCGTCCTCGCGGCTCCTGTCGGCTTTCAAAAAATATTCCCGCCTGTCGTAATGTGTTCTGAGTGTAGAAGAAGGGCCCTAAATTATGCAACCCCGCCGTGAAGAGGGGCTCCCGTTAATAATATCGTTAATGTATAATGTCCCTTAATAATGAAACGTCAGAAAAGATTCGAACAGCGATACGGTTTTATAGTTATGAGATTTTAGTTACTCATCAATATTCATTTAGTCGTGCATTGGTGTGAAATATTTGTTAATGTATTCATGTCAATTTAAATATTACTCAGTGCCAATTTATATATTAATATATTATTTAATACGAAATATTTTGTAAATCTACAACTTTTAATATAATCACCTTTTAATTAAATAATTAAATATTTTACTATTATTATACATAACTCGAGTGATTCAAAATTAATTTACCTTAATACTTATTAAATTATGTATAAGTGAATTTTATTAAAATCATTTTATTTAATTTCCCTGGTAATTCCAAGGAAAAAAACGTTACATTTTATTATGCATAAGTATTTGGTGGTTTCACTATAGTTAATCAAAAAGATTTAAAATCAACATTTACAACCGACGATAAAATTTTAAACTTTGCAAATCCTAATATTTTACAATTTCTCAATTTAAGCCCTTGTATACGTGAAACAAAATCAACCGTTTCTATCATCTCGCGCCATATTTTATTTAACTGCAAGCGATTTCCTCGTGGATTTCCAGATGAAAAAAAAATGTTCGAATCGCACATTTCAACACAACAATCTCTTGCATCATTCGCAACGTTTCACTTCCAAGAAACGCAGTGTGTAAACCCTTTAGGGGGAAATCCGTATTTTCTTTTTTTAACATCGACGGCTGAATTGATGGAACAATACTCGTAGAATGAAGCACCGCGTTTGGTTCGTTCCCATTGCCTCGATTTATTGCCTCTCCATTGATCTACTTTACACTTGCCGTCGACGTTTCGCGCAGAAAGAAAACTTTTTAGAAAAGTCTGACAAATCTTAAGATGAGTTATATACATTTCGATAAAGTCAATTTTGTCACAGCGTTTATTAATTGTAAGATTTTATTAAAAATGTGTCATTTTTATATATGTCTATACATTTGTATGGATACGATTTTATGTTTAGTGTAGAAAAATGTTTCATTTTGAAACTTGTTTAATTATATCTTAAAAATTATTTTAGTAAATTAAATAATATTTACGGTTTGCTTGGAAAGTTTACTGCGCTACGCTGATGAGATCCAAAATAGATCGAAACCGGTACGTTGCTGTTGTTGAAAAAGAACAATAATTATTATATAATATTTGTATTTAAATATATCTTGAGTTTAACGTATAATTTTAATTTAAAACAACGCGTCGCAAACTTGTTTATTATTACCTCAACCGTGTATTGTACTTCTGGTGTATTCTCATATATTCTCAGATGATCAAAAGTAATTTTAATTCAGTACTAAAATTAATAATTGTCTTTAGATAATGTCAACATACTTTTAACTTGATTAAAACACTTAGCAACCTTTCTTAACTAAAAGTAAATAGTAAAAAATGTTTACATCAACTTATTATCATCTTTGTGTAACCCAATTATTCTAAACATATTTATAAATATATAAGAAAAAATGTTACCGAAATAATATCTGTGTCAATACACTCCACTATGTCTAAGTATTCATCAAATATTGTTACCTAATAAAGGAACTTTTCGAAAAAATCCATACCGTCCCTCATCCTTATTATCGATTACTCTCCCGAGGGACTTCCACCGTCGTCCTGAAGTTGCATTATTAGTGCGAATATCCCCGGACTTATCACTGAATGATTGGAAATTAGCTGACCCTATTTCCGTCAAATATTTTGCGAGGAAGCGCGGATGTTCACGTCAGATTCACAGGATAGTAAATTGTGTGCTGAACCAAAAAATAAAACGCTCGGCATGGCGATTTATCGTTTGGATGGAAAATTTGTGCAGCAGGTATATTTGCCCCATAGGAAAGTCGTTTAATTCGGTATTGCGTTTGTGTCAACATATCTCTCTGCATCCTGAAAATTTTATATTCAAATGCGACGAATTGAATTTTCCTGCACACTGGGTAATGCATTTTATATGACGCGATGTCAAAAAATTTACATGATGGTATTTATTTAAATGATTGAAACGCTCCTATCTGTGTAAAATAGTTAAAATAAACATGCATTTTCATCAATAATGATTGTCAATTTAAATCCTAAACTAACTGCAAGAAGCTGTTAGTTTAGGATTTAAATTGACAATTATTCGAAATAAAAATTTACTCGATTTACTTCAAATTTACAATTGTTTATCATCTATAAAATCGTTGGCTAATTGTTAATTGTAATTATTTAAAATTATATCCGAGGTTTTTATATTTTTAATGAAATATTAGTTTAATTGAATATTTTTGTTTAAATAAAAGTTATTAATAATATTTCCTAGGTGAATACCAGTTTTGAAGTATATTGGAAACTTATTTTCATATTTATATATAATAAAATTATTATATTCATTTAATTGTTATATAATTCACGAAATTGACGGATTAATGGGATTCTGTTGTAATATACCTTGTTATATGGATTATTCAATATTGACCTCTCATCTTCACCCGAACAGAATCCGTATAATGTAATCAGCGGATTGCATTACATTTACGTATCGATCCAATCAGATGCAAATCAGAAGACGGATAATTGGACACGGACACAAACAGCCCCCCCGCGGTACGCACGCGGCCTGATCGATGGCGTAGTATTAATCAAAATTGATTGGATCAATCTCTTAAACCCCACGTGTGCACGTGAGGATCATTAAAGGGGCGAAGGCCTACAGCTGACGCGACGGCCGATAACAGGTGTCCAAATGGATATCCTTATCTACCACGATCCCAAATGTATCACTTAATCAATTTCAAGACGTGTTTGTTTTAGATAGGATTGAAACTATAAGTGGTTAATTTGGGATAGTTGTTTAACATTGAATTAGATAAAATTGAATTAATTGATTTGTTCATCTTGCTTTTCTTTACAGTAAATACATAACATAATTTTTTACTTGTTCTTTAATATCATCAAATAATTGAGGCATTCCGAAAATGGTTATGGAAGATAATGCATTTTTTTAATGTAATAATAGAAAGTTTAAATCTACAAAGTCGTCGGTCTGTCAGCAAATACGAAATTAGATAGAAACTCGTTTGTGAGCACGAGATGTCATTCCGCTTAGCTTTCATTTTATTTTATTATAAATAGGCCTTCGCCTTCATTCATTAGCATTGTAAAGATTTAATTTACTAGTGTTTGTAGCATTATAGTCGTCACGGTATTATAAATCTCCGTATTTTGAATCGTTGTAATGTAAAGTAATAAAAACTCAAGAAATAAATCGTTTTTAAAAACTCCAATATGCAAGTCCAAAATTTAACTGGCGCAGTCGGTAGGATGACATAAGGGCACTTCTGAGAGGTTATCAGTATAGTGCTTTGTTCATTTCAACTGTTAAATTGGTATCAGAACAGGTTCCACGTCGAAGCAGCACCAGAGGGTCTTCCAACTAACTATTTACACCACTAAATAATGTATTAATAAATCATTACTTAATTATTGCAATTATTAGCAAATTGAAAGACCGTGCATTAGTTGCAATAGGTCCACGATTCGAACTTAAGAGTTGGCCTGAAATCAAAGAACATTTAAGGAAAATAGTTTGTGATTTGCGAAAATGTACATTTTATCATTTATTAGTTTATTCAACAGAAATAATTTCATTCAAATTAGTGTTGCTTAGTGTTGTACTATTTGCAACACGCAAATTAATTTGTATTATTCAATGTCTGTCGAAGTATTAGCTAGAGAAGTAGTTGTTTCAAATTAATTTGTTTTGTAGTCTTAGTAAGACTCATTGTTGTAGATTCAAGAAATGTTTTCGAATTTTTAAATTTATTATTAAATTTCAAAATTTTATTCGCCAAAATTTTAATTGAAATAATAATAGATTTTATCATAATAATAATCAAAATAACTTTAGCAGTAAACCTATAAATTTCCAATTTAGACTGTAAACACCAACATGGTTTCCAATAAACCAACAAGTATTCGAAAGACTATATCCCTCAAATTTTTATAGGCCAAATAATAATAACAACTTTAGATTCAATCAAACTTATAATAATGCCCCAAATTTTAATCCAAATATAAACCCCAATTTTGCAAATAATTTATGACCGAATTTTAATCCAAACACAATTTGAATAATCAGCAACCTCCGCGTTTACGAAGCCTCACACCGATATCAACCTCAACCATATATACAAACAGATCTCAATTACTTTATTTAGATGAGCTGACATCTTCTCTAAATATTAGTACTCGTAGTAATAGTGTTATAAGTCAAAATAAATAAGATAATTTTTTAGAGTAAATTGCCTCGGAAAACTATCAAAAAATTATCAAGATATAATAATAAAGAACAAAAATAATTTTCCGTGTGAAAGAATTAATAATAATAATAGTAATAATAAAACTAAAAGTAAACCTGTTCGACCTGTCGCTAAGCGAATATTAGTGCCCGTTCAGAATAGTTAACAAATTGTTGTTGCTAACAATTATAAAGATATATACCATGATAATGATAAATTAGATCTGAAAAATAATAATGATAATAAAAAATTTTATAATATTTATTTATTTATTTATTCAGCCCAATAGCTTAATAGGCCAATTACAAGTTTTATAATATTTACAAAATGAAAAATATCCTAAGATACATATAATACATACAACAATAGATTTAGTTTAGACCTTCGGTAATTCGTTCAGGGACCAATATTTACTATCAGCATTAAAAATATCTATGCGATTACAGTATATATTTACTACACGGCACATTGATAAAATAGGTGAGTTTACTTGATGGTTCGTATTCGTTTGATTTATGTAAAATGGTTGCTGTAATCTACTATTTTGACGCGGTAATGTAAAAGTTCAACAAAGACAATAAGAAAGGGCCATTGACTTTATTACGAACTAACCTATGTACAAACATTATCTGAGCTAAAATGCGCCTGTTCTGAAATGCAGTAATATCAAAATCCCTTTCCAAAATCTCTGACGGGTAACCCAGCACAGGATATACAGGTTGTTTCCTATAATACAGATATTTCGAAAACTTTATTTATACCTTTTCGACTTCATTAATATGTACGTTATATGTAGGATTCCAGACAACGGAACAATATTCTAAACGACTACGAATGTTGGCGTAATAAAACTGTGTTAATGGCTCAATGCTATTAAAGGGTTTGGTATTCCTTATTAGAAAACCTAGTAATTTATAACAGACGCTAGTAATTTGATAAATATGTTCATTAAATGTCAGTTTGGAATCGAAGTACATACCCAGATCTTTAAAACAAACAACACTTTCAATTGCTAAATGATTAGCGTGGTAGTTAAATTTAATGTTTTTTTTATTTTTTACTAAAAGTAAAACATGAGCCCGTTTTTTGTGCACCAATCGTGAAAATTAGTAATATCTTGCTGCAGTAACATACAGTCGTCATTAGTATTTATTACCCTAAAGGCTTTAAGATCATCAGCATATATTAAGCTTTCTGATTTCAAACAGCTGACAACATCGTTAAAAACATTAATAATAACAGCGGGCCAAGATTTGATCCTTGGGGCACACCGCTAGTAGAAACAAAATAATGTGATCGGAAACCTTTCTATTCTACGTAATTAGTCCTTCCCGTTAAATAGCATGTAAGCAGCTCAATGAAAGATTCACTTAATCCAAATAAGTTCCGTTTTTTTATAAGTAAACGATACTGTACCATATCGAAGGCCTTCGACAAATAAGTGTAAATAACGTCCACCTTACCACGATTATTTAGGGCTTCAGAAATGATAGATGTAAATTTGCATAAATTGGTGGTGGTTGACTTCCCCTTAATAAATCCATGCTGACTAGGTGATAGAGACTGTATGACTTGGTTATATATTATTTTATACATCATGATTTCAAATATCTTGGCAATGTTACTAATTAAGGATATTGGGCGGTAATTCCGGATATCGTCAGTATTATTATTTTTATCAATTAGTATTATTTTTGAAGATTTACAGATGGTAGGAAATTTATTATATTTGAGAATCAAGTTATAAATATGTATGTATTGACAAAACTTGTTGACAGTCACTAACAACTAAAGCAGGAATATTATCAGGGCCCAATGTCCGGTTTTGTTTCAATTTTTTTGAAGCGGTCATAAATTCGTCTAAACTAAATGACTTAATTAACAAAAGCTGATTGCCATTTGACGGTGAACCAATAAGATCCGATTTAGCATTATTTGTTGAATAAACAGATGAAAAATGTGTAGCAAATGCATTTGTGATATCTTGAGGTTGGTCAAGTTCGGTGTCATTTACTTTCATCACACCTGGAATTCGCATTCTACCTTTACGTTCATTAATAAATGACCATATTTTTTCAGGTTTCTGCTGAATATCAACTTCTACAGAACTAATATATTTGGAAAAGTCAGTTTTGATATTTGCTTTGACAAGTTTACGATATGCGGTGTATTGTTTTTTATTAAAAGCAGTTTTATTTTTTTTCTTCATGACATTATAATAGTGCTGTTTTCAGTTAATGTTTTGAACGGCTAAATTTGAAAACCAAAATGGAAGTTTATGTGGTTTAGCAATTCTCAAGGGTACACATAAATCAATATATTTATTTAGAAAAGTTTTGTAAAGTTCTTCACAGGCAAGATCCGGATTATCTAAGCTAATTACAGAGTTCCAATTCGTCTCTGAAATCAGTTTATAAATTTTGAATAATTTGCTTTCCTAAAATTATAAGTTGCTTGAGTAGTTTTAAAGTTTTCGACACAGTCACCATCCGAACTATGGAATATAATATTTAATGAGGGATGATAATTATCTTCAGTAACAAGCGGAGAATCACTTCTTAGAACCGTGCAGTTTAAGTTTTCAGAGCTAATTATTAAATCTAAGAATCCGTTTGTGCTATCTCGACAACAATTAATTTGATTTGCTGAATGAAAATTTCTGAAATTTGATACATTTAGCGATAAAAATCACCGCCTATTATAAATTCGCGATCTAAAAGAGATTTCGATTCAAATTTACTAAATACTAGTTCATATGAACTGGTGTCTTTGCCGGAAAATAAATAACACTTATATTAAAAAAAAACAAATTGTCTATACGTATACGTACACATATAAAATCTATATTTAAATTAAATTATAGATGCGCTGATATTTTCTCACTATTTGATTTGTAGTGAGATTTTCTTTTTGTCGCTACTAAATCTCCACCACCTCGTCCAAAAGATCTGTATTTATGATAGACCTTATAAGATGGTGGAAACAGCTCTGCATTTAATAATGAATCAGTCCCCCAAGTTTCGGTTAGCATAATAATATCTAAATCATCACTAGCAAGTACGCTATTGAAAAATGTGAAAGTTTTTGTATTCAGCCCCCGCACATTTTGATAAAACAATTTTAAATTTGGCTGTTGGGTATCGATGGGTAGAAGGAAGAATCCTTGCAATATACGGGCTAAACCATATTCGTACTTTAAGAATACATTTTCACCTTTATATTTGCGGGGCCTATAATCAGTAAGTGTATTCCTTTTTGCTTGACTCTCCCGATGAGTTAGGTCTTTGTTGACATATATGTTCGAATATTGATTATGTTTCCGCAACTTAAACGCATTTTTGATATTGTCTTGAGCAGCATATGTTGAGTCCAGTACAACTTTTAATAATCTTGATTTTTAGTCGGCTCTAGGCAAACCGAGCCTAAAATTTTTATACGACTTGAGTCCATTGGGTGTTCATATATTTTATTTACAACTTTAAGCACCTCTTCAAATTTTTCTTCCTTGTGTGTTTTTTTATGTCAGATTACTAACTATAATATTATATTCCCTGCGCTTTTGTTCTCTTATCTCGTGTAGAACTTCATCAATTATCTCAGATGTTGGTTGCTGCAGCTGTTGATTGTAAGAGCCCTTAAGTTGAGCAGTATCACGTTGAAGATTAGTAACCATATCTTTCAGGCCTAGTATATGATCAGTGAGATCAGATGTACAACAACCAGCCTATGTCCACTTTATATTTTTTGCAGAGCGAAGAACTTTCGATTCATTGTTTGATAATTTTGGACAAACAATACTAAATAAACTTCTACATACATAACACTTTATGGAGTTATTATCAGTGAGTGCATTATTACAACATTTGCATTCCATCTTTTTATTTAGTTTATAACAATAATATTAGTAAAATATAAATATATCTTGACAGCTAATCTTAGGATATTAGGAAAGTTGGGTAAAAAAGAGAAAAGAACAGGGACACAGTTTCTTCACAATATTAATAATAATTTAGTTTATTTTTAGTTTATTTTATTTACAAGATCTATTAAAAAAATACATAAATACACTAAATAAAAAAGATAATAAGAAAAATAATATTTAAGAAAAGTATTAAAATAATTGTTAGACATAGTTTCTGTGATTCAAACAATAATATAAGACATACAAAATACAATAAAAATATTTTTAATAATAATTATAATAGTAAGAATAAGAATATGTTTAGTATAAACAAATCAGAGACATTTTTAAATCAACCAATAAATAGGAATAGCAAGAAAAAAATTAGGTATATTTAGGGACCGAAATGTCCTTAAACTATAAAATTCGACCGAGATTTAATTAAACAAAATTTTGACCGAAATGTCTCTAAACTACAAGATTAGTACATCCTTAATTTTGAATCAACGATTAAAATTTCAATAATTTAAAATCTTTATTTAGTGTTATAAAGGTTTTAATATACAATTAAAATTGCCATTAACAAATAAATGCATCAAATTCATTTTGTCTAAAATTCTTTTATTCAAATCTATTTATAAATTATAAAATTTTAATTACATTTACATTCAAAATAGAAAAATAATATTAATGTTATCAAAATTTCTTATTAAAATTATGACACAATATCACAATGTCAATCTAAGTATATAGTTGTTCCTCCGTATTATTTATTTTAAATTACCTATCTGTGTAATTCAATACCTGACGTGGTATTAGCCAGAGGTTTAATTGTTTCGGATGATACTTTATTAGTTGTTAAGATATTTAGCTGATAAGATTTTAATTTGTTGCCACCAGCGGACATGGTAATTAACATTGCATACTATGAAGGGCAAGAAAGTAATATAAAATAGAAGTGAGTAAAAGATTTGCATACAATTCAAATAATTTAATTAACTTGTACTAATATACTCAGGGGATATGAGTTATTAAGTTACAAAAAAAAATTAATACAAATTGTACATTTTAAGTGCATTATATCGTACATTCAAAAATAAAGAAAACATAGTTTCATGAAATACGTTTACCGAATTTAATATCTTAAGAGATTGAGTTCTTAATCTTTTAAACATTGAGATTAAAAAATAAAGTTCATAATATGATACACATTCTCTATTTAAATAATAATATTAATACTGTTTCCTAATTTACTATAAATACTAGAGCCAAGGAAATGCACTGAAAAGTTACTAATTGGCCGAAAAAGAAACAAAAATGTAATAAATTTCCCATTAGTTGATGTTACAAAAATATTGCTACCTCCTTTGCACACAAATCTGAGATGAATAAAGAATTTTGTTAATGTCTTAGACAAAAATAGTCTTTATTATCAATATATTGCTAAAATATTTCCGTTACTGTCGGAGAAAAAGTTGGATGGCCCACAGATTCTCAAACTTATGAAGGATGTTACTTTTAAAAACTACATCAAATTTTTAGCTTGGGAATCATACGACTACGTCATCGAAAAGTTTCTGGGAAATTTTAAAGATGATTAATATGGGGAAATTTTAAAAATTATGCTCAAAAACTTCAGGGGACTATGAGCTTGAATATGAGCTTGAAGTTACACTTGTTCTACTCTCATACTGAACATTTCGCAGAGAATTTAAAAGCACAGAGTGAATAACACGGTGAGAGATTCCAACAACATATAAAGGAGATAAAAACGAGGTACAAGGGTTTCTCCATGATGGGCAACTACTGTTGGTGTTTGGTGAGAGAAACTCCTTGCCATGATCCTAAATGCCAATCAACTCAGCAGTCATTTCTTGCTAAAAATAATGATAAAATAGCTCTTAAGTTATGTTAGTACTTCCATATTTATTTTTAAATATTTCAACTGTTATTGTACAGTTATGATATGTTATCATACCTCTGTAGCTTTTTAGAAAAATAAAGTATTATGGTGTTTAATATGTAATAAATATTTACTTCCGACATGGCAAAGAAACCTTACATTATGCGAAAAAAATGTTAACATATTTGAATCTACCACACTAAAATTAGATTTAGAGACCTCTGAAATCCCGTGCCGCAGAAAAAAATTAATTTGTAGGAATGTATAATGTGCTAAAAGTTAGATATGATTTTATAAAAAAAATAATATTCTTTTTCTACTCCCATAGTAGTAAGTAGGCAATAACGCAATCGTTTGTTGATTAGTAACCATGGCATTATGAAACATGCACGTAATTAAGAAAAAACTAGCACGTAATATATTACGTAACCATTATTATTACAATCAAGTAGCCTAGATAAATGAATTTGACATTTATCGTTGTTGAATACACATTACATTGACGTTATTTTGGTTTAATTATTATTAATAATTCATTTATTCATTGTTAAAATTAGTGAAAGTGACTCCACAGAAGAAATTGTTGGAACTCCACCAGAAATTAGACAACTAGCAGAACACACCGCAGCGGATCTTCTCCCGGAAAAATCCAAAGCGCGTTACGAAGTGGTTTAAGGTAAATTCATGGATTGGCGTATGAATAATAGTGTTCAGTCTTTTACGGTAAATGTGCTAATAGCCTATTTTGGCGAAATAAGTAAGAAATACAAACTTGCATCTCTTTGAGCCATGTATTCGATGCTGCGAATTGTTTTAATAGTGAAACATAACCTCAATATTTTAAAGTATTCCAAATTATAATGAATGGGAGTAGAAAAAGTATAGTACACAACTCGAGGTATAAGTCACTTACGTACTCGTGGAATTACTGCACTCGCCTAACGGCTCGTGCGCAACTTTTTCCACTCGTACGTAATATATGACTTACAACTCTCGTTATGTAATATACTATTATGATTTAGTTATCTGTAAATGTAAACTAATGTTTCTTTTGGTATTACCGGAACGTTTTATATTATATTATTTCTTCATATCTTGATCTAAGAATCAACTACGTTTTTTACAATTGCTTGCTCTAGATGTTAGTCTCTAGTTCAATACTACCTCAAGTCTCTAATTTAAGGCTACTCCTGTTTCTTATGTTTATAGATCGTATCTCTGCAATTTTATTCCCAGTGTTAGTTCAGGCAGATGATGAGAAAATATTTAATTTCATTAATTGTTATAATGACGCTCTTGTTCAAAACAATTTGAATTTGCTTGTTTATTGGTGTGTAAACAAGTTATCTCTGAACTTTGAAGTGCTGTGAAGTAAGTTATAATCTTATGAAACTTTCCCTTATCTATGAGTTTAATATTAGCTGCCTTCTGCTCATAAGAAAATGCGAAATGAAGGGATTGTTTGATTGTCAACTTACATCTTCAAGGCCGCAGCTAGAAGTTGCTGGGTTGCATTATGCGTACTGCAAAAAAGTTTGCCAATACAAAGATACTAAAAACTTGCAAAAAAATAGAGTGTTATGGTTACCAATATAATATTATATAATAGAATATAACAATTCTATAATATGGATATTATAGTATTGTTTCTTTAACTATTTTAACTATTGAAGACGTGCAGATACTTTTTCTCTTCCAATTCTTCTTCTTTAAAATTGATGGAATATACCCCGATAAGTACAGAAATTACAATTTTCTTCTCGCGCACTATCTGTTCGACGTGACATTTGCAATGCAGTATTTCTAAAGTTAATTATCAATATAGTTGATTCTCCTAAATTATATTCCAAAGTTAAATGTTATTGTGCTAGACTATCTTTCCGTGATAAAAGTACATTTTGTACATCTACGCCAAAACGTAATATCGTGCGGAAGGTACCAATATATCATATAAGGCGCAATGCCAATAATTACTTTATCAACATATTTATTAAAGACAAACGTTTATTAGGCAAGGTCAGGGTCGCGTATAACACGTACGAGCCGACATATAAATATATCTGCGTTAGCAAAATTAACTTAAATATTAGACAGTGAATTGTGATTAGTGTAATCCTGGGGGTGTGTTGTTAGTCTCTTAAGAAAGCCACGTAAAATAATAATTTCGATATCGTGAGATTTTAGTTTAGAATATCTAAACTAAAATAAATAATGAAGAGACACTAGAATTCAATGTAAAACAATAAAAAGAACCATATTGGGATTAGAACCCACAAGCCTCCTCGTCGTAGTTAGCTAAGAAGGAGCTTGTAAATAAACTCAAAGCAACAGAAGCCTGATTGCTATTAAAAATCGAAGAAATAAATAAAAATACGGCTGATATAGAGAGTGAAAATAATAGATTACTAGAATAATTTAAAATTGTCGAGAGACAACACAGAAGAAATAATATTATAATCATTTGCTTAGAAATTGAAAACCAGCGCGATTTGCACGTACGTGTAGTTGAAAACCTAAAAGAATACTTAAGAATGAACATGATGTGAATAATTTGTATAAACTTGCTAAAAACAGAAATTCGCCAATTCTGTTGGAATTTGTATCTTACATCAAAAAAGTGAAATCCTACCGAACAGTTTTAAGTTAAATGGATCAAACATTTATATAAATAATAACCTTACTGGTATCAAAAGAAATAAAAATAAAATTCTTAGACACCACCTAAAGTCAGATAAGGAAAACAGAGAAGACATATGCTATATAAAATCTCACAAACATTTTATTAGCGGAAATTGGTTCACCGCATGACAATTATCGGATAGATACTTAGAAGAGGGTATCACTAAAAACTATCCAACATATAACAGTGCATTGAACACACCCTCAACTAGGAATAGATAGCAATATAGACGTAGCAATCTGCGGACAATCACCAATTAAGACTACCCAAACAAAACGCACTACCTTACCTTTTACATAATATTTAATTCAATTTGAGAACAGAGAACTCAAGCACCTATATTACACCAATATCCAAGTATAAATACTTAGGTGTTCATTTTGATAAGCATATGAGATGGAATGTACATATATGCTATCTTGTTAATAAACTGAGAACAATAGCTTATACATCCAAGAATTTAAAATAACTTATTTCCTTTAAAATTACCAAAACTAGTCAGAAAAATATATAAAAATTGTGAAACAACACCAACTGTTTAAATAACATCTAATTACTTATCTTAGTTTTAAGAAATTTAATGTACTATAATGTAATGTAATATAAAACTAAACTGAATTAACAATAAACATTATTATTATTATTATTATTATTATTATTATTATTTACTTATTTACTTTGAATGAAAATACACAATAATAATAGATGCTCAATTAATTAAATCATTCTACTATTCTGGGAAATTTAGTGCTAAGTAAACGGCCAGGCTTTTGTATCATGGTGAAACTAAGACGCCCTAATAATTCGCTTAATTAAATTTTACTTAATTAGAATTGATTTAATATAAAGGCCAACAGGTTAATCGCCCACTTATAGGTACAAGCATTTCCACTAGATATTGCAAGTTAAATCTAATATTAAGCAGTATATCGTTTAGATATTTTATTTATATATTAATTTTTCGTATTATATATTTTGAAGAATGTATGTTTCTTCAAAATATAAAAGAAAATTTTAATAAAAACGATTTATTATTATTTTAAACATATGCGTACAATTTAATGCTTATAAATTTTAAAAGATTATTGTTAATAACATTAAAGCAACTATCACCATTTACTTAAATAGATTTCAAATATTATTTTAATTATAATTTATCTAATTATAACATCAAGCGATTATTGTTTCTCTACAATTTACTATGGAAATCGAATAATTACATCAGTTGGACACGGCCGCTAATTAAATAGGAATAATTGGCAGGCATTTAACTATTGCATATCCCCTGAGGCATAGATACATAATTATTGCTCCACGATGTTCATTTACTAATAACATATATCGCAACTAACAAATGCGCCTAATAAATACGAATTTATGAGGTTTGTTTCAATTTATCACAATAAATGCTAGTTTAAAATAAGTGTTGAGTTTACTAAATTAATAAATTAAAGTTTAATTAATCGCAATCTATCTCTTTAATGCATAAAATTAATTATAATCATATGAACACAATTATTAGTATTAAATATAGAGGTTATTTTACCCACATAATACATGAGACATTAATATTTTGATATAATTTAATAAGTTTTTAAAAGCAGGCTACTTAGTAAAAACTCTAAGATAAAAATGAAAAATTTTAAATCATGACTACACTAAAATCATACGCTGAGCATAAGGTATGATTTGTCTTATTAATATATCAAATATCAACTGCTAGCAGCATTTCACACGTGTAATATTGTATACATTGGTACGCCTATTTCATTGCATTTATTGTAAACTTCTTAGATATATGTAATATTACATAAAAAAGTATATAGTAAATGTACATTATATTATTATAATATTTTAAATTTAAATTTTCATCGTCAAATATAAATTATAATTATATGTTTATAATTATGGTGGATGCGCCGGGCTGAATAAAATTTATTAGTCGCGATTCTTATTTTGCAACATTGAATCAAATCTGCATCGCAAAAAGCGATACATATCGCTCGACAGCTATCATACAACGTCAACAGCAGTTGCGAACTAATGTCAACACGTGTATGCATTTTTAATCGTCGGAGGGCTCGCAATATAGCGTGATCGATTCGGGAATTTAATTGACCCGGTCCAGCCTTCGACTGCCAATCACCGGAAATCAACATGTCTATTAGGAATGGGTATGGGGGTGTGCGAATGTTCAGAGTCGACGGATATTGTGTTACAGTTTGATTGGCAATTGTTGTTCTATTTTGGACAACAGATATGTTGCCATTTAACTTCGATTGGATTGTCTGTTTTTCGACAGATATAACCTCACAATAGGCGTCTGCCACCTTTAATAATTATCGATTCTATACAAATGTGCTTTTTCGCATATCAATATGTATGAAGTAGATGAGCACATATAATAAGAGCGCTGTGTTTTCATTCAAATTGGGGTTATATATAATTAAATCAATGTGCTGAATATTTTTACTTGAATTATTTACAGCAATATATAATAATAGTAGATCTTATAAAGTTAACTAAATAGCAAGAGACGATGGTTTTGTTAAAGCATTAGCGAATTTGTTTATTCAATGATTACTGTTATGATCCTTCTGATAACCATAAAGTAATAGTAGTCAGATAGAGTTTAAAGAAATTTTCAAACAAGATTACTAATTGCTAATAAAACTAAGAAGCAGATTTGGATTTCTTAACCTAAATTGTATTCTACATCAAAACTAAATATATAAATTTAAGTAGTAATAGTAGTAGTATTTGCGTATTTGTTTGGCTATCGACCATGTGGTCTTTCTGCCGTGTAATTTGCGTATTTGCGTTTGTGTAATTCAGCTTGTTACTTTAAAGGATCACCACCTTCACTTTAAAGTACCATTGAATGTATCCCAGTGGTGAATAGTACCGGTTACCCATCCAACTAGTATAAATTTTATTTTTCCGGAAAGCAATAAAGTAAACAAGTCAACGCAGCAAATGTCTGTTAAAGTATTTAGGGTGTGAAATTTGAAAGCCCAAATTTAAATTATTATATTTAAACTTGATTCACAATTTTGAAAATTTATTATAAGTAATGATGTTTAACCACTTCCCGCATACGCTAAAAATATCTCAGCTAAACTAGTTTTAAAAATAATTGTGCGGGAAGAGGTTTATTAAATTGGATAATTGGAGAAAAACGTCCAAAAAAGGGTACTGTAGATGTATAAACTGTTTAAGCTCGCAAAGCAGAGCTAAAAAGCTCTTGCTCCTCACTAAAAGTCTCCTTACAGGATATTGCCTAGTGAAGTACCATCTTCACAAGATGTGTAAAGTGGAGTAAACCACTTGTAGGCTATGTGGATTGGCAGAGTAAATAGTCGAGCACATACTCTGCATGAGTCATACTGGCTACCACTAGACTAGCCCTTGGCCTTACCAAGGAAATTTAAATTGTGGAAACATAGTAGTATGGTATTAACACAAAAGACCAGGTCGCAGTGCTGTAAGGCTGTCTAAAGCCAAACGACTTGGTCTAATCTAATCTAATAGGCTCGTTGCTTGAAAGGATCTGTGCTGTACGGCTCTCTAAAGCCAACGACTTCATCTAATCTAATCTAATAGTCTTTCTAATGCGCCAATAATTATATCCCAATGGCGAATGGTACCGGTCACATATCCAACTGCTGACCCAAACTAACGATGCTGCATTTTCACTATCGCTAGTTCGGCTACAACCGTGTCGTCCTATTATTGGCGATTAACGTTTTGCTCATTTCATCCGTTTGACATTTTTATCCGTTTAAAGTTATTATACAACTATATGTTTTTCACCCTTACAAAGATAACATATTTAAATAAAGTAATACTCATAAACATTCTAGGTCCATTTAAAATGTATAGATAGGTTAGGACTACTCTAGAACATTCAATAATTTATTAGCCATCGTATTCGTTGGGGTGATAAATAATGAATTAGAATCGGTCAAAAGTACGCTAGGACAATAATAGTGCACTAGCTTAGGTTAAGGGTACGCTAGAACAATGGATTATTAATTGAGGTAGGCCAATTGTATACTACAGACATGTATTGACGTAGGTCAATGATACACTCGAACAATAGATAATTAATTGGGGTAGGTCAAGATTACGCCACGGTTATGATCAATGTATTGGCTTGGGTAAAAAGTTGTTAGGACACTAAATTTCTAATTGTGGTAGGTTAAAAGTACGCTAGGTTACTAAATAATATATTGATCTAGGTGATGTGTATAGTAGGGTATTAAGTAATTATTAATTTAATAAAGAGAATGGTTGCTACCGTTAGTACGTGGTAATCCATACTTACACTGAATTGAAAAATTCACTATGTTTTAACCACAAATAATTATTGTAAAATAATCGACTCGAAACTGGAGTAGTGCTGTGTTGTTTAGATTTATATAATTGTGCCTACACGTTATATAATATTTTTACAATAATTATTTGTGGTTAAAACATAGTGAATTTTTCAATTCAGTGTAATTATTAATTTTGTAAAATTTATAGTTTTTAATTATTTGAATATAAAACATGGCAGCTTAAATTAAACTTCTAAAAGAAAACGAAACCAGTATTCAAATTTTTTAACTTTTTAGAGAGAAAACATCTTTATTGTAGATAGTATTACAATTTAAAACCTTCTACCGTTGCTTGCATCAAGCTGTAGTAAAATAGATTTTTAGAAGAAAAAAAGCTATACTTAAACTTTCATATTTTGAAAAATGTTATTTTTAAAAACATTTGCTTTTGACAAAAAAATATTTTGTATTTAAAAAGTTTCTCAGATACTAGTGCCTTTGAAAATATAGATTTGAAAAAATTAAAATGTTTGTTCTTTAAAACAGATGAGAAATAACACTTGCAATAATTTGAAATCAGTTAATTCCTTTTTAAACTAAACACAAAAACTTTTTTTAAAATTTCAAATACAAAACAGCATATTTTGCATAGAATAAATCAGTTTATTTTCCCAAAAGCAATAAGAGGCTATTTTTGGAAACGGTTGATCAAGAATTTAATACAAATAAAAAATTCGATTTTTCCAAAAATGTAACAATTGCTTCTTTCAATTTATTATTTAAAACAAAAAAATATATCATTAACAGATCTATTTGTGAATGAAACAGTTGATTGCAAAATAAGTTTCTAAAAGGAGTAAATTTCTTTTAGAGAAATAAAAAAATATAAAAAAATATATCTTTAACAGATCTATTTGTGAATGAAAAAATAATCTTAATGTTTAAAAACCAAAAACAGTAGAATTTCTGAGAGCGAGATGTGTATCTTCTTTTGGATTTTTTTAAACAATTGACTAAAAATAATAAAATCTCATTGCAAACTGTTTTAGTTACATAAAACAATCAGCGAAAGTCACCCCTTTTAAATTTTGAAGGTTAAAAATATTTCATTAGAAATTAATTTAATTTCCAAATAAATGTTGATCACAAAAATTAAATTAAAACAAAAAAATCGTTTGCACACACAAACTTTTTTGTTGTATTTAAAAAGAAAATCATTTTCATTTCTGAAAGAAAATAGAAGCAATTATCATTGAAGATAATTTTCTAAAAAATTATTGTTAGTTCTTAAAATATTTAATTAAAAATTGTTTTTGAATACAAAAAAGAAAATAAGTTTTATAATATTTAAAGCACTTTAATTTGCTTATAAAGCAACCAGTTTATTTTTGTATAACAGCTTATTACAAAACAATTGATTTATTTTTAAACAGTTGATTTCCATTTGAGTAAGAACAAAAGAAAAAATCAACTTTATTGAAAATGGTGTTATAATAATAATAATAATAATACTATATAACAATAATTATGGTGCTTCTACTCTTCTTTTGTATTGGCCATCGATCAATGATTTTTCAGCCCAAAATTAATTAATTCCTTAGAAAAAAATAAACTTTTTTTCTTAAAAGTAATCAATTTGTTTCAAAATTAAAATATTCGAATATTTATATTTTATGTTTTTAAATCAGCTGAATACAAAATATGTTAAACGGTATTCGAAAACTATTTTTCAATTATAAGAAATGTGCAGTTGATTTTTGTAAAAACAAAACATAATTGATTTTAAATTTTTAAAGGAGATTTTTTAAGATTTAAATTTCTTTAAAAATATTGATTGTGTTGAAAAATTTCATTATTAAAAAATGATTATATTTTTCTTAACAATAATTTATTATTCAAAAGAAAAACTGTTTTTTCAAAGAAAATAACTGAATTTTGGAAAGAAGTAGTTGGTCTTGAGAAGTTAAATTTTATAAAAAGAAACAATTGTTATTCCTGGTAAAAAAAATGTTTTAATACAAAAAATAGAGATTCATTTGAAAAAAAATATTTGTACTATATTATTATAAGAGCTAATTTATGTAAAACAGTTTACTAGTTTAAAAATTAAGATTATTAAAAAACATAATTCAGTTCTGAGAAAGAACTTAGAGCTGCTTGTTTTCAAATAATTTCATTTATTCAAAGCGACCTATTGGTTTTTACAAAACAGTAATTTCCTAAGAACAGTTTATTAAAAACAATTGAAATTTTTAAAATCAGTTGGGTTCGTTTTGAGTTAAAAACAAGATTTTGTCTAAATACAAGCGATACAATGATATTAGAAGATGGCGACGAGTAAAGAGGTTCAATCGAGTGCTCCTATTAAAAAGTGCCGTAAATGCAACAATATACCGGTTACCGGACTGAAGTGCATAAATTGTGGCGGTGTGATGCATCCAGGGTGCATAAACTATTATTCAAACATCACGAAAATCGACGACGACCATATAATCTGCTGTGATGATAAAAGTGATAAAAGTGAGGTTAACATTAGTGGTGAACGTGAAGAACATAACTCATCATTTATAAGTGGATCGACAATCATCGATAATACAGACAAACTAGAAATAACTTATTTGGAACGTATTATCGCTGAGAAGAACAATCACATAGCATTATTAACAAATGATAACGAATTTCTGAAAAAGCAAATAGCAGTTTTAAACGATCTCCTAATTCGACAACCAAATTCGCACCAGCCTCTAAATGTGCCATCTACTATTGACAATCCAAATAAAAATGAAAAGTATAGCTCCATCTGTACGTCCGAAACATATCTGAAGCCGCATCAAGAATCGATCAACAAAAACACACAAACTGATAAACATGAAAAAGATTTAACAAAGAAACCCGCTCGGAGTTTTGACGTTAAAAATAATGTAAATAAACACAGAAAGAAACCAATTAATCATCAGCTGATTTCTGAACAGGAAAATAATCAAAATAATACACCGGAACAAACGGATGGTGCAGTGGTGAAGGATACACCCCGTAAACAAAATAAACAAAGTAAACGAGGATCGAATACTATTATTGGAAATAATAAAAATTCAGTAGAAAGTAATCTAAAAACAGTACCAAGAAAAATATCATACTTCATTTTGAGGATGGACCCAGAAACTAAACAAGAGGATATCATTAATTATTTCAAGCAAAGTTATAATGAAGTGACGTGTGAATCTGTGAAATCAAGAAATCCTGAATTATACGCTTCATTTAAAGTTACTTTTGACCATCATAGAGCGGAAGAATTATCTGATTCATCTAATTGGCCCATGCGAGCATATGTGTCTAAGTTTTTTTATCGACGACACAACAATGCAATAGAAAAGTAACAAATTTTAATTTTACACTATTTCACCTAAATGTACAGTGTTTAAGTAACAAAATAAATATAATTGAACTTTTTAATAATCATTATAATCCGACAATTTTATGTTTTACTGAACATTGGCTTTGTAATATAAAATCACAGTCCACGCATATCAATAACTATCAACCGGTAAGTATATATTATCGCAATCAGCATATACATGGCGGATCCGCAATTTTTATAAGAGAAGACATTTATCATTTGTGCAAACCTATTGAAAGCATCAGCAAATTATCAATCGAAATGATCATTGAATGTGCTGCAATCAGTTTCATGAACTGTATATGCATTATTTGCATATATAGACCACCCAGCAATAATGTAGATGATTTCTTTATTCAATTAAACAATATATTATTATTAGCTTTTACTCAGTTTAAGACAGTTATACTGTGTGGTGATATAAATATAAATGCGTTGGAAATTTCTCTTAAAACCCGCATTCTGAATGATATTTTTGAATCATTTGAAATGGTTTCTTTAGTAAGGGGTGAAACTAGAGTAGTTAATGATACAAATCAAAGCCAAATAGATTATGTTGCATCCAACGCTCCCAACAATATCACGTGTGAGAACTTTGAAACAGGAATATCCGATCACTATGGCCAACTTGTTAATTATCACACTAATAGTCCCATCAATAGCACAAATAAACCAAACAGATTTAGCACTCACAAAAATTTAAACCCTAACAGAATTATAAAATTTAAGCAAGCTTTACAGTCATATATTCATAATATATCTGATAGAGGCATTGAAAACTTACAATTTGAATCATTTATGCAACAATTTATGTGGTGTTTTGACTTAATATTTAAAAGAGACAAACCGATGATAGTTAAAAATAATGGCCTAACTAAAACAAATTTTCCTGAAAATCTGTTGCAAAAAATACATCTTCTAAAAAATCTTAACTGGTTACGAAAGCAAGTACCTAGCAATAATTTTAACGAAAAATATAAAAGCCTAAAAAAGAAATAAACATTGAAGTTATAGAAGAAAAGAAAAAGCATTATAATTCTATTGTATCAAATTCTGAAAATAAAACTAAAGCAAGTTGGAAATTGATTAATAAAATTCAAGGTAAAACAACTTCTTCTACCAGTTATAAAATTAATCATAATAACGAAATTATTGATGACACCAAAAAAATTGCTGAAATAGTCGGAAACTTTTTTTCTAATGATATATCGAATAAAGTGAATGCACGTTTTGGTAATGATTTATCATACAATTGCACTACTTCATCACTTGAAAACAACAGTTTATTCTTTGATCCTATAACGGAAACGGAAATGTTAAATGTAATATATACTTTAAATTCCAAAAAAACTACTGGCCTAGATGGAATACCATCTCAATTGATTAAGGCATGTGCCGAAGAAGTAGCACCTATACTAGCTGAGCTTCTCAACAGGTCTATAAAAAAAGGTAAGTTTCCTCAGTGTTTGAAAATAGCTGCTATAGTACCCATCCCCAAAAAGCAAAATTCCTGTAACTTAGATGATTTTAGACCAATTGCAATGCTCAGTATATTTTCTAAATTAATTGAAAAAATTGTAGCAATTAAAATATTCTCATTCTTGACCAAATTTAACATTTTAACGGTAGATCAGTATGGCTTTAGACCTGGATATTCCACCGAAACTAGTTTAATTAATTTTACACAGCATATTAATAATTGTCTAGACAACGGTGAATATGTTGTAGCTCTTGCTTTTGATCTGACGAGAGCTTTTGACACGGTTTATGTTGAATTTATTAAGGAAAAGTTATTTGCAATGGGAATTCGTGGACCTTTAAATGATTGGTTAACTTCCTATCTTGAAGATAGAAACATTGTAGTAAAAATTAACCACATTATTTCGTCAGATTATAAAATGAAAATGGGTACGCCCCAGGGAAGTACTTTAGGCCCGTTAATGTTTTTGATTTATGTTAATGATTTACCATCTCATATAACTTATGGGAAAATATTTATGTATGCAGATGATGTCTGCATAATAATATCAGACAAATGTCAAAACAGAGTACATCAAAAAACGTTATCGGCCATAAAAGATTTTGAAAATTGGTGTATACGCAATAGATTAATAATAAATCATTCTAAAAGTGTTCTAGTGGAGTTTAATAATATAAACAAAAAGAGATTAAATTTAGAAATCAACTATAATGACTTTAATCTTAAAACTTGTTTATCATTAAAATTTTTGGGTACCCATTTTGACAATCGTCTAAATTGGTGTGATAATGTGCATAGCGTATGTAAGATACTTAATAAAAGTTTTTATTTGATAAAATCATTGAAAAATAACGTTTCATTAGAAGCATTAATGAGCGTTTATTATGCATCTGTGTATTCTTATATCTCATATAGTATTGTTTTGTATGGTCAGTCTACTGAAATATCGCGTGTATTCATATTGCAGAAGAGAATATTACGTCTCATATTTGATATTCCGTATAATGAATCCTGTCGAGAAATGTTTGTTAAACAAAATGTTTTAACTGTCACTTCAATATATTTAATGAAAATAATCTGTCACATTTTTAAAAATAAATCACAATTTATATTAAACAAACATACTCATAATCATAATACTAGAATTAAAGATTACTTTCACTTAACAAAACACCATCATAGCTTTTTCAAAAAATCTCCAATATATGCTGGTTGCCGATTTTATAATATGTTACCACTAAGTTTAAAAAACTGTAAGACATTTGAGTCATTTAAAAAGAAATTAAAGATTATATTAATTAAGAAATGCTTTTATAATATTCATGAATTTGAAGAGTGTGTGGACTGGTAATTTTATACTTGAACACATTGTCCTTGTTGCATTTGTACTGTGTATTTTTCACTCCAATTTTAGTTTAAGTTTTTTGACATTCTGTTTTACAGGAAATTATAATTCTTCTTTCTTTATTATGTACGTGACATGTTCAATCTATGTATAGTATAGCCAAATGAACCAATAAAGCATTTATTTATTTATTTATTTATTTATACAAAATATTGGATTATTTAAAAGAATATAAAAATCGTTAAATAAAACAAATAATTTCTTTAGGAAGCTGATTTATACTTACTAAAAGAAACATTAACTGAAATCAGTCAATAGAAAAAGATTTAAAAAAGTCCAGATAAATTTTCTAAGAAAATATTATTAAAATAAAGCATATCGTATCGTCTCTTAAGGATAGACAGCCAATTCAGATTTTGTGGGTAAAGAGACACTCACAAATCCTTGGCAATGAGATCGCCAATAAATTAGCAAAACAAGGAAAATCATTGAACAATATTGTTGAAGTTCCAACACAAGACATATTTAACAATATTATTAATAAAACATTATAGGACGAAAATGTGGAGATATATTTACAACAGCCGAAAACAAATTATAAGTTAATACATCCAACATATTCTAACCCAATCCATATATTTAAATTTGATTTTCCAAATATGTTCTAATTTCTTGGTATTTTTTAAAATAAATAGTTCGTTTTTGAATTAAATTTTATTATATGGAAATTCTCCTAAACAGAAAATTGAATTTGCATAATATTTTCGATATAAAATTAATAATTTAACCCACCACTTGTTACAGAATTAATTATCCAGTCAAGACTAAATAATTAATTATTAGTTATGTTACTCTTTGCCTAAACTAACACAAACAAAATAAATGTTTAATTGTGGAGGCGTTTACTTTGTGGTACATCTTGAATATATTGGAAAAAGAAAACAGAATCACTTTGCTTTACCACTTTTTATTTGACGAGTTCCACGTGAATATAGTTTCGACTATTAACTAATCAATATCAAACATAAAGTGTTTAACATTACGGAGTCTAACATATTTATATTAAACAGTTGAATAGAGTCGTGTACATTAGGTCAACCTGGCCGTTAAGAAGGGAAATTGCCGAATTATTAGCTTTAACAATTTCCAATGCTTCTAGTAAATCCATTTTTGCGGCCTTTTTCCGTTAAGTGGATTACCGAAATAATGTCATTTTCAAAATGGTGATTCGTTTCCAGCAAGTGATTTGCAAAAGTTGAATTATTATTTTGGTGACAAAATGATTGTTTATGTTCGTTTAATCTAATTCGAAAATTACGACCAGATTGGCCGATGTACACCCTTTTACAAAGGGAACAAGTGAGCTTATAAATTCCGGATTTGTTCATAATATCAATTTCAGTTTTACAATTAAAAATGGTTCAACGTAATTTACTATAGGGCTTGAAACAAATATTTACGTTACATCTTTCAAGCACTTTTTTAATGTTTGTGCTTACTATTTCCAATAACTTACTGGAAACGAATCACCTTTTTAAAAATGACATTCTTTCGGTAATCCATTTAACAGATAAAGGCCGTAAAATGGATTTACTAGAAACCATAGAAATTTTGAAGCTAAGAATAATCCGGGAATTTCCCTTCTTCACTAGTAGGTTGACCTAATTTACACGACTCTATTCAACTGTTTAATATAAATATGTTAGACTCCCTGATGTTAAACACTTTATGTTTGATAATGACTAGTTGATAGTCGAAATTATAGTCACGTGTAATTTGTTAAATAAAATGTGATAAACAAAGTGATCCTGTCTTCTTTCTACAGTATATTCAAGATATACCACAAAGTAAACGCCTCCACAATAAAAAAAGTAGTTAAAATAAGTTCAGGGTCACATATTCTCTACCCAAGTTTTACCATAGGAGCGGAAACGGGTCATAATGGCATTAGATCACTAGATCCTACAATTATCATCCAATTTTCCGAGAAACTTGTTCGAAACCATAATAGAAAATAAGTTCATGTCCTGCATAACTCACATTATTCCTCTCGAATATTACATTATAACTCAACTTTCATCTATCCTCATATCCAACTGCCAAACAGCAAGCCAGCAAGGACGTAAATGTACCATGTAATTCCTAGGCATTCAAAAAGCATTTGATTACATATGAACCGGGCTTGCTGTTCAAGTGCATAATATATTTTCACATCTAATCAACCTTTTAGACAATTTCCTTATCCATAGATTAAAATACGCCAGACTCTATTTAGCTTCTTCACACTTCGAACAAGGGCTTCCCTAAGGATACCCTCTATCACAATTTCCTCACCTATTTTGACAAATCTGCCTACCCTATTTTGTACGCTGACGATACTGGCCTAATCGCACACGCTCCCACATTGCCAAAAGTTCTCAGCACTCTCCAGGGTCTTATTAACATTATTTAAACATGGTTTGCGAAATGGCGAATTTCCATAAACCCTAATAAATCTGAACCTGATCCATTTCCACGTATTTAATAACTCCCCATTCTCAATATCCATAAATAACCAAGTTGTTTGTCCTTTAAACTACCCATCCATCCCTTTCGTTTACGAATTAAAAAAAAATATCCCTATCAAAACCCGCCTATTTCACATAGCTGATAAATTTACCTCATAGCCTTTATGCATTTCCCGAAACCAAACTATCACTACTAAACGTAAACGTTCCTCCTCATATTTTAATACCTCATTTCACAACTTTAGTGAGCATGACGATTAAATTCATTTGACAAGACACTGGACGACATTAAGGATCAAGATCCTTTCTACATAATTACTAACAATGAGAGAATACTATCAAACTGGGCGGAAAGACCAAGTGGATAATGGGCAGAAAATTTAATAGTTATTTAACTATATATTTTTAATCATCTGTGTATTTATTATTTCAGCTTTATGTTAAAGTATTATTCAAGTCCAATTTGATAGACATGATTAAATAGTAATCTTTAACGTATAAAACATGCTATTTTTATTTGGTATTTAAGCACTTAAAAGTCTCATACTTAAATGTACAATTTTTAGTTTACTGTTTGTATTTATATAAAAGCATACACTTGACATTAATAATTTATTTGTGTTTACAATTAGCCATTTAAGTTTTAAAATGAAATAATTGCAAACCCAATTTCATAATTAATCATTAATAAAGTTATAAAAACTCCCAATGGAAAACTGAATTAGATGAAAGAATTCACAATTATAAATATTTAAACGTGCCCACATGACCCCCGATTATGTTAAAGCGAGGCCGAAAGGGAAATGATTTTTTTTTTTCTTATTCACAACATTGTGGAAAGCCGATTTACGTTTTACATATAAAGCATTTTTTGAACGCCATTTAAACGTGAGTGGAGTTTACATTACATTACAAAGAATATTTAATGAGCGGACATATATTTACATACATACGCCCATGTACTAAAATTCTTTCGCTTCAAATATTTACGTGAACAGTTTTGCACACAATAGAATTAAAATTCTGGTGAATGAAAAAGTCCTGCTGTACAAGGAAAAATTATTATGGTTTAGGTTTTCTACTATAAACTTAGCAATAACTGGCTACGACTACAATGTTCGTTTTAAAAGTTGCAAACCACAAACTCACAGTTATATCCAGTATACGTTTTTCTAGCCTATAAACTTCTAATATCATATGTAATTGATAACCTAATTTAAATACGCCTCTAAGCACTAGCTTATACATACAGCAACACTGACAGAATTCTCTTTAGTCTGGAATAAATAAATAAACCTGGACTATACGAATATTAACTCTAATGTGTTATCTGCAAAGATAGGATTACTAAAAATAAAATTAATACTGTTACTGACAATTTAAACAATGATTGGATTATCACTTACTAATTGTTTTTTAAAATGATTACATTAATAAAATTGAAATATAATGAAAGTACAAAACAAATATTCATGATGTAAATTAAATTCTCTTTGTCTATACTTCCTGATTTTTATTTCGTTATTTAACAACTAACCGGATTAATTTTTTGAACGTGATAAATTTTAGTCGCGCAATGCGAACGTGCCATGAATTTATAATAAAGTCAAATATGTACTGAATAGATTAAATTCGTATAATTGAATCGTATTGTTGTATTGGTGATAAAAAAAAAATAAGTACAACAAATGCGTATAGAATTATTTTAAAATTAGGTGAAATTAAAAAGTTCTCAAAATCCATACAAATAAATAATTAATTTATTAAACCCTTGAATGTAAATAAATTTCCAGTTACTTTCTAAACTATACTTTTAACCTAAAATTACAAATACAAATTTTGAGAGCCTGAGATAGTTCACCTTTTTTAATATTAATTTTGTTTAGCAGTAATAACAAATAATATTTTAGCTAAAAATAACCAAAAATTTGGAATCCAATATAATTCTCAAACTAATACAAATTAAAATTAAAAATAGATTTAATTTTCAATTATTCAGATTATAAAGTTTATCTGTGTGACACTAACTATGCCGTTATTCTCCATCACATTACTCAACTCCACCACCCTCAAAAATATACAAGTCGCAGAAAGACCGGTCATGAGAGTGCTAACTAAAATTCGGCAATGATATATTTACAATACATTAGCATAAATTTTTTATAATATGCGCCCAAGGTAATTCAATCTACATATTGTGATTATCCATGTAATAAACTAATGAGTATCTTTAAGGATATAAAAGCATTATATAATATGCTCTCTTGTTTAAGCATATTACCACACGTTACATCATCTGTCCCTTAAATTAAGCCCTTACAATATATTATTTAAGCCGGTTAAGGGGTATGCGTAATCTGTATACAAACTGGAGCATCACTGGTAAATTGTGCGTGTTTTGTGGTGGTTTTACGTCCTAATAATGGAACGTCATTTGTGTTTTTAAGGTAATAATTTATGCCTAAAATTTTGCCATTGAAATAAATTAATTGAAGAAGAAGAAAGATCAACAGATCTCTAGCTTATTTAGAAAAAGCAATAGTGATATTAGTATTTATATATAATTATTTTTTAAAAAGCTTGTTATCGAACTTTCAATTTTAATGCTCTGCTATCATTTTTTTTTCTTATAGAAACTTTTACAAATATGTTTTAGCTTATCTCATGGTTGTTTATTCGTTATCAATACATTGTATCTTCTTCAAACTAATTTTAAATAAGACTTTTTGGTAATTTTATTAATTGTCACTTCATGGACCTGCAGATGTTTACTTGTCTTTCTTCTTTATCTTCGTCAATTTAATAATCTAGTGTTTTGCTTAAAGTTTATATTTACCAAAGCCAAAAACAGCAAAAAAAGAATTTTGCAAATCTAAGAAGAACCTTCATCTGTTCAATAATAACCTTCCAATATCTAAAAGTAAGTCGCGTTTTTATTAAAACTGTGTAGTTCACATTTTTTAGATTTTAGAGCAATTCTCTGTTACTAAAATTAAATTATTGGTCATCTTTATTGTTTCTAAAGATTTTTATACTATAATACAGTAGACGCCGCTTATTAGAATCACGGATAATGTTATCAATCGGATATTGTTATCACTTTTGCGAAGAACGGGCCGAACGTGTAATACTACATACAAAAATTTTCGTTTATAGTAATCATGATTTCGGTTTATGTTATCATTTTTACTTTCCCTATATACGAAGTATATATAGGGGAAGTATTGTGATCGTGATTTTTTTTGAAAAAATTTTTTTGCGGAAATATCCGTTTTGAGGTCCCCCCGAGTCCGTTAAACTAATTTCTGGAAAAAAAAAATGTGTCTGTGTGTGTGTCTGTCTGTCTGTACGTGGGTGCTGTATCTCAAAAACGACTGATCCGATTGAGATGAAACTTTAAACTTAAGGTTTTATCGTTAAAAACTGGAACTGAAAAGCTTTTGGTAAACATACATAAACCGGAAGTGGGTGTTTACTCGAGGCGTTTTTTGTTTTTTTTCCGATATTTTTTTAATATGAAAAATATTACAAAACTTTTCAAACAAAAGTTAAAGAGAATGAGAAATTGAACAAATTTTTGACATTTTTTGCCAATTGCTAATAAACTATTGAAGCAACATGAATGTTATATAAAAAATAATTCTAGAGAATTTAAAATTTAAAGTTTTGTTTTTCGGCTATTATTATCAATCGGTTATTGTTATCAAAAACCCCGAGTCCCGTTGTGATCACATTAAGCGGCGTGCACTGTATTTGCAATTATAGTTATTAGTTGATATTCTTCTGAAGTTTAAGCTTCCTCTATAGAAAATTTTGGACAATATTATTCTTGCATCGAGATCAATCGTATATTATTTAAAATTAATTTTTCGATTTATATAAATTTAAACAACAAATAACTTATAGCAGGGAACATGTGGGCGAAATTCACGTAGTGTTTTTCCACTCAGACCCATATGATATCCTCAGCAGAAGTATATTTTTGCCATTTCAGGCAATACTTTGTTCTTCACTGGATTATTTTTGCTCATTTTGTATTAGACTATTTTTTGACGTTTCAAGTCATTAGTTTGCTATTCGTAACTTTGCTTTTAAAATCTTTTTTTTTTTCATTGGGCTTTATTGACTTAATTATTCTCTTATCGCCTAAAACTATTTTAGCTTACGTTTCCTTTATTTTCTAGGATTCATCTCTGTTTTTATGGCAGTACTTTATTCAGAGTAATCATATTCCTTCTACTGAATCTTATTATTTTATTAATTTTGAAAATATTGTATTTTTTAGTTACAAGATTTTAAATAACTTTTTCTTGTATAAAAATCCTCGTAATTTTCATTCGTGCATTTCAGATATATATTTGTTTCAATTGTATTATTTAATATACCTGCATTTGTCTGTTCGTTCAAGAAAAATTTTTCTAGATATCCCTCTGAAGCTTAGGAACGTTACCCAACCAAATTATTTTGAAAAATATTGTATCAGTTTATATAATTTTAAAAAAACTACTCAACAATTTAGAGCAGGAAACATGCAAAAATATACTATTATATTTAAACATATATTTGAAAGTAAATAATAATAATAATAATGTTTAATTGTTTTCTAAAAACCCAAAATATTATGAAAATATAATATAAAAATGTCTTTTAGTTTTTTTGTTATCTACATCTATTTTATGGATTTTTTTTTTAATTTTTCAACGTTAAAAAAGCAAATATCTTCAAGTAAACACTTTCTTACAGTGCCCAATTTTTTATCAAAACTTTTCAGATTTTCCAATAAAGGATAAAAGCTCATGTTTAAATACATAAATAAATAAATAAATCTTTATTGTCCAACAGGAAACTAGTCCTAATTACAAGACAAATGTACAATAAACAAATACAAATATAATATAAAGAAAATATGAAAAACTGTAGTATAATATAATAGCCGCACTACAATAATTATAGTTCTCGAATACATCGATCTAAAGTAGTTAAAATTGTAGTTAAGTTATCGCAAAATATATCGCAGGATTCAGATATTTTATTAAAACATGTTGACATCATTCTGATAGGTGATTTCCGACCAATATCGATTCTATTAGCTACCACATTAAACGTTGGCGATCGTCGACTATAAATAGATGGAATATGCAGCCTAATTGTATTTAACAAGTCAGGTGAGTCAATAGAATTGTGCAGAAGTTTGTAAAGGAAGGAAATGCACATTTTTTGTCGACTAGATGCGAGACTCTCAAAATCAAATTTGCGCAGAAGTAGGTTATGATCTACACCTCTATCTGGATAAGATCCTTCTGATTTAAAACATAATAATTTTAAAAACTTACGTTGTATGCTTTCTATTTGACGGATTTGACCCAGGTTCTGAGGAAACCAAACTATGGCTGCATATTCCATCTTTGAGCGTACATAAGAATGAAACAACGATTTTAGTGTGTTAAGATTGTGGAATTTCGACAGATAAAACCTAAAGATTTACAAGATTCTTTAACAATAGCGTCAACATGAAAATTGAAGGTTAAATTACTATCAAAATAAACTCCCAAATCTTTAAATACTGTAACATACTCTAAAATATTTCCATTAATTGTATAATTAAATTTATGTGGAGTAGTTACCTTAGTGAACGACATGTGTTTACATTTCGAGATATTTAGATTGAGTCCGTTTTTTATGCACCATGAATATATAGTAATAAGGTTAGTTTGTCGGGCCATACAATCATTGATATTTTTAACATTGCTATATATTTTTATGTCATCTGCATAAAGCAGGTGTTTACAAGTCAGAGATTCCGAAAGATCGTTAATAAATAGATTAAAGAGAATCGGTCCCAAGATTGAACCTTAAGGTACCCCAGAGGTTGGAGAGTATTCGAGTGATTTGAAGCCATTAACCACCACGTATGCAATTCGTTCATTAAGATAACTTTGAATTAATGACAGGGACGACGTACAAAAACCGAAAGTAGTTAGCTTTGATAACAGAACATTATGTTGAACTGTATCAAAGGCTTTTGACAGGTCCGTGTAAATCACATCAAGTTGTCCCTTACCATCGACGGTTTCAGCAATATCATGAGTAATGAGTGTAAGATTAGTTACAGTTGATTGGTTTGGAATGAATCCATGTTGTTTATCAGAAATATAAAGTTTAATATGATTATAAATTTGATCAAAAAGTAAACGTTCATATATTTTAGCAATATGCGGGAGGATGGCAATAGGTCGAAAATTGCAAGAGGAACATTTAGTAGACTAGCGCAATCTTTTAATAAAAATGAAGGTAAATTGTCATCCCCGGATTTAAAATTATTTGGTAACTTCTTTAATAGCTTGAAAACAAGCTGATCTGATGTAGGTGCAAAAACGAAATTAGGAATTAAACTTAAATTAGAGGTAATATTATTGTTTGCTGTTGGAGGATTATGCACAGACTCAGAAAACTCTCGGAATAAATTAACGATATCATTAGGATTATCTAGGATGAATTAGTTCTCTTTGAATTTATATATGTCCAAAATTGCTTAGGGTTAGTTATAAGGTTATTTTCTACTGTTTTTATATAATTTGTGTGTGCATATATTATTTTGTATTTAATTACAGATCTTAGTTTTTTTAGTTGTTCTGATAATAAGCACATGGTTGAATTACGTTTACGTTTATTCCTAAATGCAATTTTTTCTTTTAAAAGTTTGATTATTTCTGAGGTGAACCATGGCGGATATTTAAATTTACGTTTTAAATTAAATTTAGGTATAAATTGTGAAAGGGTTGTATTTATGATGGTATAAAATTCATCAAACGCTATGTCTATATCCGAGAAAGTTGAAACATAACTCCAGTCAATCTCGGATAAGTATGCGTACAATTCCGGATAATTACCTTTTTTAATGTTAAATTTAAGTGAATATTCATTAACTGGTGACATATCTAATAAACATTGCACTGTAAATGTAAATTCGGGATGATTATTGTCCTCAGAAACTAAGGCATCTAGATCTAAAGTATTATTTGATGAATTCGGTATTGTGTTAAATTGCTGAAGGCCCAAAAAATTACAAAAATTAATAATATGTGACGCTTTATTAGATAAATTACAAGGATCATTAGTAATTGTAGGACAATTGAAATCTCCCAATAAGATTATTTTGTTAGTATTAAAATTAATCTGCAATAACAAATCAAAAAATAGTTTTACATCTTGAATCGGTATGTTTGGCGGAATATAAATAAGAATTACATAGAGCCAGCAAGAATTAAGCTTACATCGACATATCAGTAAGTCTATGAGAGGTAGATGCAGTTTAATGTTTTCAGTAGGAATAATATCAATTTTGTCGGTGTTGCGAACTGCAATTAATACTCCACCGCCCTTAGATTTACCAGAAAGAAATGTATCGCGGTCTGTTCTGGCTACTGTATATACTTCACTAAATAATTCATTGTTATACACTGATGAATTTAACCATATCTCTGTAATAAATAAAAGGTCGTAATCGCAAATACTGACGTTGTCGTAAAATGTTGAAGTTTTCGTATTTAATCTTCTGACGTTCTGATAGTAGGCCGTGATGTTTCCTCTTGGAGTTGAACTTCAGGTGGACTTGGGGATAGATGTAGTAACAATTCGTGTTATGTACGGTAGGTCATTTCGGTATTTTATACAAATATTCTGTTCGCCATTATTAATTCTTGTATTTAACTCAGCTCTTACTTTGTTATAAAACTCACGTTGTTTTACTGTTCTATTAGCTCTAAAATGAAAACGAGAATCATTATTCATTGCGTTAGTTTTAAGAACTTCTTTGGCGGAGTAAGTAAGTTTAAGTGGTCGGCAACCATTATTAGATTATTTTACGCCTAGACGGATCACTTTGATTGGTTTAGAATTAACTCCAAGGGGCATGAGTATCTTATCTACTTCCGCAATATCATCATCGACTTTCTGTTGATTAGTCAATGATTCAGACTCTGTAATATTAAAAAGTAGTAGATTGCGTTTTCTTATTTGTCTCTCTTCAATTTCAGCAAGTACATTATTGACATCGAAATTTTGTGTCGAGTTTTCTAGCTTTGCTAACCTATTTTCAATGTCACAAAAACGAGTGGTAATAGAATCTATTATGTCTTGTTTAAGATTAATAATTTCTTGTCTAAATACATTTAATTGTTCTGAGATAATTCTATTTAAATCTTCAAGAGTAACCAAAGTGTTCTTAGAGACGTTGCTCGAAGGATTAATTTGCGGTGCTGGAGATGTGCATTTATGACAAGACCACTTTGATTTGCTATTAATTATATATGAAACTTCACTATCACTTAAGCGCGAACAACGAATATGTATGGATTTATTGCATTTCCCGTTACATTTCATGTAAGGAGTATTAGGAGTAATTCCTTGATCACAAATACCACACTTAAAAACCATACTGCAATTTAATATATGATTGTATAATAAGACTATCGCCGTCAGTTAAGGAAAATTTAAAACAGGGACGCAATGCTTCACATCAACGCGACCCGTCGTGGTGACTAACAAAAATGAGACAGAAATCACAGGGTTGGAATAGGTCACGGAAGGAATTACATAAGAGCACAAAGAAATAAAATTCAATATTAATACTTTAATTACTTGGCTTGAAATGGATCTATTAATTCACTATCTATTTGTGACGGATACACTACTCCGCAATAAATGTATAAATAGGTGAACGACGAGAAAATATGTATATTAATAAACTTAATAAACAAATAGTTCACTAATAAAAGTTCTTTAATTTAAAATCACAAAAATTATAGTTGGTTTCTGAGAATCGAACGACGGACCTTCGGATCTGAAGCTGAGCGCCTAACACTTGCGCTAAACTGTCGATGTTAATTATTTTCTATGGGTCATTTTCCTCACAATGATTGTGTTTTTATTTTACGGTGAACACGATGCAGAGGTTAATTTTAGGTTATATTCCTTTTAAGTATAAAAATTCCAAAATACTCACTGATTTTGCGTTAAGCCGTTACACACATGCTATCACAAAGATAACTAAGACTCACAATCACGTTTTTCGTATCGTAGATTGTATTTAGCAATAAAATCAGTTTGAAATCGTAAAAATGTATACCACCGACAATAACTTCAATAGAAAAAAAAATCTTGTTTTTTAGTTCAGAAACTTTAAAGGTTCTTAAGTTTCTATACGGACTGGCAAACAGATACATTTCAAACATTATCTCATTGAACTTGAGGGACATTAAAATACATACTTCTGTTCAAATTTCAGATTTGCAGAGGTACTTCATACAAGAAATGTAAACATGTCTTCATATCGTAAACTAATCTGGTAAATATTTTGTGGAATAAATCTTGATCTTTATTAAAAGTACTCTTATATATTAGTGCTAGAGTTATTTTTGATTTGATATTGATAGTATCTCTAGGGAAAACAACTACACCATCCTATTAAATATCTGGCGGAGTGATAAGTTGAAACGTTTAGGTGCACTATATCTAAGCATCTAATGTATTTTCCTTGGGTACTCCAGTGCAAAGATGACTACCGCCAAATGCACCCGTTTCATTTTAGTAATAACACAATCGTACCTTCGAACAGAACCATACTCAGTTGTACATGACCCAAACAGTATTTTTTCTATGATAAACTCATATCTTTTAGTTGCCATAACTTTTGTAGTAATCCTGTTTTTATAGCTGTGAATAATGAAAAAGTCATAATAAATAAATCTCGTTGATTGTTGAGGCACTTATATTTTGAAAATCCATTATCACTTAATATAATAATAATAGTAAACTACTGATGATTTTCAACTTTTTATTTTACTCACTACAGTGTAGCGAGTAAAATAAAAAGTTGAAAATCATCAATAGTTTACTATTATTATTATATTAAGTGATAATAAATAAAGTTTGTGAATAACTATTATAGAATAAACAACATTAATACCCAAAACCTATCGTCATGGCGAGGGCTTAGCAGAATTTTTATGGACAACCTCAATCCATTCAGTTCGTGGAACTAATCCACACTTATACTAGGTATTATCTGGTCACTCAACAAACACCAAATGGGTTAAATTGTTTTAAAGACTTTCTTCAATGCTCTGAAAATAAATGAAGTAAATTAAACTATTTAGATAACAAAACTGTTAGATTTTCAAATTGGTTTGGCGAAACATATGTAGTTTTTACAATAAAACCAATTTAAAAATCCAATAGTTTTGTTATTCAAATAGTGAATATGGATTTTCAACATTAAGTACCTCAACAATCAATCAATCGTAGTCAATTAAATGCTGTCATCAGGAGCACTAATGAAGATGGTAATACAAAGCAATAAATAATATAATAAAATTTCTTGAATTATGGAGGCGTTCACTTCGTAGTACATTTTTAATAAATAACAGAACTTTGATACGAAGTTGTTTAAAAATAAAAAGTAGTACAAAAAAGTTAAACGTTTTTTTTCCATTTACCATAAAATGTCGGATATATTTTGGCATAGAAAATATTATCTGGCAGCTGAAGAAACAAAAATTACTGACAACGAACTGGCAGCAGAATAACAGAAATTGCCAAAATCTAATGGATCAGGTAAATAATTTTCAGAAAATAGCATAAGGACAGAGATGAATTTATGCAAGAAATTGGAAAAAAACTTTATTCAAAGATTTGCTATATAAAACATTAAATTCTAAAGAAAACTTTACAAGCAGCAAACTCAGTATTGCAAGAAAATTGCATTATTTTCCTACAGTGGAGAGACGTCAAAGATAATGAATGCTGAGTGTTTACGTTACACATTCTCAATCCTGAAAATTGTCACTTGACAATTTTTTTAAATTAATAGTCTTATTTTAATCATCTAATAGTATTAATTTGGAGTGTTTTAACTTTCTATTAGATGGTTGGAATATGTTGATATTGTCTTCTAATGCATGAAACATTCTTTATGCTCTTCTATTCGTTGATTGAACGATTTTCCCGTTTGACTCATATATTGTTTTGAGTAGTCACCATACATCAACTCGCCATTACGTTGGTATTTTTTAACTAAATTTCTCGTCATTCAGTTTCATGCCAATTTTTATTTATACAAATTAAATATTGAGATAGCTGCACTGATGAGCTGTGATACAGCGAAACACGTGTCTGCAGATTGTCATTGCATAACACTTTTCGAGGAGCGGTTAAAAAATGATAACACCACAAAAATTGTTACATCGTGCTGAATATTATTTCAGACATGTAACGACAGCTAACAGTTATGTCATTCAATGCCTGACGGTGCAGTAAACAAAAAATAGTTGCACTTTGTTGCATAAGCGTTAAAAGTATGGTGAATTGTGAAGATGTTTTTCTCCGCTCAACTATGAGTGACAGAGAAAGGATTTCCAAGTATGATAAAGTGTTACTTGTTTCAGTTTCCAAAATAATTGGAATTCTATATATCGACACAGATACTGCACACCTGTGTTGAGGCTAGTACAAATATACCATTACATCAAAGGAATTCTGGAACCTTATCTCCTATCTTCAGACATTGCCAAATCTAACATTTCAGCAGCATAATGCTCGTCTACAAATGATCATTGTAGCTCTTCTTTGAGTACACTAATATCAATGTGTTGCCCTGGCCACCCAGGTCACAGGATTTATCTCCAATTGAGCATGTATGGGATATCATGGGCCGAACACTCCTTAATTTGCAGCATCCCCCTCAAATTCTAAGAGCACTTCAAAATGCGTTAGTAATTGCTTGGAATGAGATATCACAGGAGAACATCAATAGCCTAATTAGAAGCAAACCTAGGCGCCTTAAAGTATGTATAACTGTGGTGCATCGCACATTATTAATGTTTTTTTTTTTTTCATAAACTTCGTTGAATCAAATTTTACTATGTCGTCCCTTACAATTGTACAAAATATTATGAAAATAATGTTTTATACTGGGTGTTGGGATTTCTATGTCACTTAGTATAGTTTTGCTATGACTAGCAATACGGCAGTCACAAGAACAAGTATAACTGCAATAAATCCCTAAAATTTGCACAACTAATATTTTAGAACTAGATATCGTTGTTTTAAAGGATGAATGTCCAGCGCAAGTAACCATATTAACACCGATCCCAATCAGAAGTCTCCAATTGAGAACAGTTATTCCAGCAAATATTATACTCAAATAAGATCATCTTCTGTAGATCTAGATTCTATCCTAGCGGAGGTTAGGAACTATTTCAGCGTATCTATTGTTGCTTTCATCGGATCTTCAAACTCCATCCCTGTCGATTTCTTAATGTTCCACGACATTTCTTTCTTTCTAATGCCTCTCTCTCCTTCTATCTTTCCCTGGATTATCAGGCGTAGTACTTTATAACATTTGTGCCTCATTACATAACCAAGATAAGCTGTTTTTCGCTAGTGGAAGGTTTTAGTCATGCTTCGAAGCCATATAGCAGCGAGGGTCATATATAGCATTTCACCATTCGGTATCTCATGGAAAATAGTAGGTTTTAATTGGTTAACAGTTTTCTCATTTAGATAAAGCCCTCTCTCGCAATTTCGATTCTATTTTTTAGTTTTTTGTCTGAATCTATGGTCTCGTTTAGCCTACAAACTAAAATTTTTAACTTTGCGACTTTTTAGATTCTAGCATGTTTCAATATTAATGCCATACAAAGTATAAATATTTAAAGACAGAGGAACTGCAAAAATTTTATTCGATAGTAAACATTACAATATACTAACATAACATGTATTCTGCATAGATTACTAATTACGTAACATTGTAACCTTCAAAACTAATATCAAACTGGGTGAGTCTTCGTCTTCTACTTCGGATGCTAGGTGTAGGAAGCAGTTTACTAGCATCCTTCCGAGAATTGAAGCATTTGTCATCCTCAATAGCAAGAATCGTATGCAAATATTCATCATCAGCTATAGAACATAATGGATTGAGTGGAAGTACAATGCACCTTAAATTCCGCCTTTAAATATAGACTAAATTAACATCCAACAATTCACATTTTTACAAATTTCATTTCCAATTCCAATCAGCAGAGGTTATTACTTGACCGGCATAATACCATGTGGACTTTTTGGGAGTAAATTTCACAAGAACTCAGTCTTATAAATTAATTTACACAGGCCCATTTATCCAGCCTGTTCTACATCGGGTTTAAATCCATAATTGCCTGAGCAAGACTTCCTTTTGGGTATTTGGTAGCATAGTCTGATTTTCTTATATTCGTTCGCAATATTTTGCAGTTTTTCGTCGGATGGTCTTGATCGTTGAAGAAAATACTGGGGAATGGTACTATACTCTTGATCATGTATAAGAAACATAAGTCATACAAGACGTGCCTAATTTGCAGAGATAGAAAGTTATATTCACTTAGTACATCTTGATATGGAACATCGAATCCCATGTTTAACAAAATGAATGTATCCTAAGAATCTCTTTTGCACATTTTCAAGCATATTAATATATTTAGAAGAGCAAGGCGACCAGATCACTGAACAGTAACACAGCTTACTTAGTACAAACGTATTAAATAATTTAATGAGAACATTAATGTTCTTACAAGGTTTACAGTTACGAACTATAAAGCCTAAGAGTCTGTAACAATCAGCAGAAAGTTTAGCTACGTGCAAGTTGAATGTAAGTTTACTGTCAAAGGTAATACCCAAATCACATGTTACGTTAGGTCTGTCAAGCCGTATGTCTCCTATAGAGTTAACAAATTTAATACCGTTCTGTTTGTGGGTATAGGATGTAACTGAACATTTGCCAATGCTTAATTCTAACTTATTATCTAGACACCAAGTAAGCAAAGCATCCAGGCTATGCTGCAAGTCTAAACAGTCTTCAGTAGAGCCAATAACATTTAATTCTTCAAGTCATCCGCAAATAAGAATGTACTACAATTAAGTAAAGAACAAACATTATTAAAAAAAATAGGAATAATACCTGTCCCAGCTTAGACCCCTTGGGGAACCCCACTAGTTATGTACGTGCGCGACCGAACATCATTAACTTCTACCACTTACCACCGACTATGTAAGTATGAGCAAATCACATTCACAACACTAGCACTCAAGTCGTAGTCCATGAGCCGAGATAGTAAAAGGGCATTATCTTGCTTATCTAAGGCTTTAAGAAAATCAGTATAGATGGCATCGACTTGTTTTCCAGCATCCATGGCTTTAGAAATAATATGTGTAAAATTAGTTAACTTTGTACTCGCAGAGCGCTTCCTCATATAACCGTGTTGATCTTTATGGAGAGACGTACTGACTTTGTTATAAATATAGTTGCTGAGAAGTGATTCAAATACTTTGAACAAGTTGCTCAAGATGAAAATGGGTCTATAATTTTTTGATTGCAGCTTTAACTCCCTTTTTGAAGACCGGACAGATACGCGACTCTTTCCATGCATCGGGAAAAATATAGCTACTTAGTATAAGATTAAATATAAAACACAAAGGATCACATAACACGTTTGCATCCTTCATCATCAGGCTGGAAACAATGTCGGTAAATAGAGGCTTTTTTCGCCGAGAAGTAACCAAAATCAATATTTTTTAAGAAAAAGCTCGCGTGCTAAATCAAAATAAGCTTCGTATGAAATAAAATGAAGCTGTGGGGATTAGACGAGGGTAGATTAATGAAGGGGGTATGGAAGGGAAGCGTGGGTAAATGGAGAGTGGAAAGAAGGAAAATATATTAGAAGGTGGTTTGTCAGAGGGGATCGTGTGACGGGATGGGTGCATGGAAAGGCGAAAGAGGTGGAAAGGCAAGAGAGACAAACGTGTATAGAAAAGAGTGAGTGCGATGAGATTTATAGGGAGTAGCAGGTACATTGGAGGAACTCAAGATACTTGCAGGATAGCCGCATCAGAAGAGAAAAAATGGTGTCTTTGACAAGAGCGAAAAGTTGAAGTCATGTGAAGAATTGAAACATCTTTAATCCTATATTTATGTAGATATTTAAAAACAGAAGTTTACAAAAAGCATGTGGCAAGTAGTTATCTTAGGTGTGTTTTAAATAACTTAGAACTCAAACTTTAAAACAATTTGTGTAAAGAGTTGTAAGGGGTGTCCCTGCGAAACTTTTAGAATGATTAGACCAACTTTTTGCAGTTTACTCTACTCTTTAGTAAAGTAAAGATAATGATTTGTAGATACTGGTAAAAATCACAATAAAATGAGAAAATCTAGAAAAAAGCTCCTAAATGGCGTTGTAAGCTTAATGGTTTGTTAGCAAAAATCACAATAAAATGAGAAACACTGAAAAAAGTTTTTGAATGACTGATCTTTTTCAATAGAAGTATAAATGTGACAAGTTATTGCACTTTACTCACAAAAAATAATATAATACCTTATTCTGGCTATGTAAGTGTTTCAAACTGATGCCAAGGCCATTGAGAGGAAAGTGTAAAGGTATGGCAGAAAACTATACACCGACAAAGTTCGTGTATAAGTAGCCTTAAAAGTAGTATTAAATTTATCAATATAATTCGATACAATTTCGCGATCGTGTTGAAAGTCTTATAATTTAACATCAGTAGGTTAATACTAAATATATTTATTTTATAAAACATGATAAAACATTTTTGAATTGTCTTGATTAGAACTAAAAAAACAGGCAGACAATCTGTGAAACAAACCAAGTGTTCTAATCAAGCTAATTAAACATATTTTAAATTACTATTTCAATTTATTTTTAAATAAAAATAAATATTGGTAGAATGTATAAATATAATTCTAACAAATAACAATAATTTATAACTAAAATAAATAATTTTTTATCGTAACATAGATGCTTTTATAATCCCAATTATATTTTTTTATTAATTTAAATTCAATTTGATAACATAGCACAAATCCATCCGCATTTTAGGAATTTCAACAATAATTGCGCAAATTCCAATTATGTTCGAATTATCAGATATAATCCAAATATTAAATATCTGGTTAATAAGGATTTCGCCCGGCGCATCCACCATATGTTTACGTGTAATGGTTACATTCAATACAAAACATGCATCGGCGGCCGCGTTCGCACCTAATAATATGCAGATGATATGCCACTAATTCAAACCTAATTAGTCGAATTATTTAAATTCGCACGCCACAGCCGAATTCCGCATTACGTCCACGGAAAATGGAAAGCAATTACGCGGCGTTTACTAATTAGTGCAGTTTTTCCTGCGCGTCCCACTTTCAAATTTCCACTGTTATTTAATTCCGCACTAGAGATTTTTATTTCGGCCAGAAAACGCGTCAAGCTTTTAAGGGAAATTGCCATCCGAACCGGCCATAAATTATCCACACTCCGTGCATTTTAATTCTCACAAGAAACGATAGCGCAATTACGATTTCGGGTCGCGGCCGCTTTAATTTCGGCCTGGAATTTTCCGCTCTCGCCTAGCGTTATTATTGTTAAAAGAAATTAGCTTCGTAATTAGTCAGATTTTATAATTGTATTTATAAGTTTAATGAATTAGAATTCAAATTAATTTAAAAATGACTCAAACAATTAGTAGTTTTACTTAATTAAATATAAAAAGTTACCGTGGTAAAAAAATTAAGTAACAAATTATATTGTATAGCAGAATTTGTTTTGTTCCATAATACTATTTACCTCCATAATTTCTTTCAACTAAATGGTTTGAATTTAATACATTCGTATTAAAATATTATGTAACACATTCAAAGGTGAAATTACTCAAATTTCTTTAATAAATGACGCAAAGTATCTCATTGTAGTATTTTATTATTGTATTAATACGGCAATTTTCCAATCGTATTGTAATTAATAGTATTGTTTGTCGGTGGCAATTAATAATCTTAATTGAACAAACAGCACTCGTGAATTACATTTTCAATGAGACCGTTTCAGTAAAAAAGGCGTGTTCCATCCCGTAGGACCCTTCCGCCGTGCATCCCTTTATCCCTTTGAATTATTTAGCGGGACTAGTGGCGTTGGTTCCCATTGACGGTCCACGCATTTAGCAGAAAGGGAATTCGTATGACAATGAAAAGGGTGCAAATCTAATTGGAGCACTGCTATCCAGGACAATCCTTGAAATTAGAATTCACCAGGGTCAATCGCATAATTCATCCCTGATCGAATTATCAAGTTATCGCGTCGCGCTAATAAAATCAACATTCAATTTTTCATTAGATGTAATATTTTAATTATCTTTCATGATTAAACATTATTATATGTGGCATCTTAATACGTTATGTATATTTAATATAAGAAAACTGGTAGATTATATAAAATTTAATATTATATATCAATAAGAGTTCTGGCAGGCTACAACATAAAACTATCACTATCATCTGTATGCAATTATTTTATTGCATATTCTACTAGAGTTTAATAACAACAAATTTAACTACTTCCTTGCCATTCTTAATATAATCTACTAAACAAATATATTGCAAATATTGTTTTTAGTACTGTAGATGATTCATTAGTAGAAGTATAACTAAAATAGGTAATACAATATATCTTGAGTATGTAATAAACTTCGCAGCTGCGGGATAATCCGTGGTTTGAGTGCGAAGCAAACCTCCAAGAATTACAACTGGGTTAAGCGCTGCCCGAAGATGTACGGCCTAAGTTGTGCCCTTAAGTTGTGCAACTTTCGCCGAATCTCCATTTCAACCTCGTGTAGCCTCCATTAAAATTATTCTGACTCAAAACTGAAGTATGTCAAAATAATACTCATAATTCACTCCAATTAATTTACGCCACAAATGTATGAATGTTATGGTTATTATAGAAAATCTTACTTTTTAATCTGTATATTCTTTAAAATCGATTCACTAATTCACATAAAGAAATAAAAGCAAAAAGCTAAAAACACACTAAATACTCGACTGAACGACCACCTGTTTGAACAAGACTTAAGCTTTCCCTAATGAATACATTCACCGATACTTAAAAGGGTCTCTCTAAACAAAAACCCAATGGTGTGAATAGCATGTTATTTATATTTAACTTAAATATCTTTTTTAGTATTGATTATCTTTATACATTAAATTCATTTAACAATCTATTTATATAAAATACAATGTATTTTCGAAGCAACTACAAATTTAATCAGGGCTATAGCTTTGACATAGTAACACACTGCATAAAACATGTTCGATGTTTTATTCACAAATCGCTGTTCGAGCTTAGCGTTACAATCAGGGCCTTCATTACCAATTTTATTAGCTGTCGCGAGTAATCCACCACTAATCAATACCCACCAACACCATCGTCATCGGTGAAGGAGCGAGAGTGCATTTTTTATAACTCAACTTGATGCCGGTTGACAAGGCCCTAATAATTTAATCTATTTTATCAGTTTTCTAAGAATGGAACAGTTGACAGAAATTTGACGAAGGTATTTCAACGAAATCACTCAATATGTTATGGTGGATGCGCCGGGCCATACCCATCATTACAAATGAAATATTTATATTTGATCATTGCAATAATAATTTTCGTACATAATTTTTATTCTTTGTTACATCTATTGTATTGCTTCCACTTAAATTTGTCAACTTTATGCTAAATGAAAATTTGTTATAAATAAAAAATTTGTATGTAAAATATTTATAACCAAACAAATTCTTGATTAGTAATTATTATTAATTATTCCCGAATGTAATAAATTAAACGAAATAAAAACAGGAAAAACACACTGAACAATGCCAGCTACTAAATAGAGTGTAGAGTTTGTAAATGACTATGCAATATAAAAAAAATTACACTTATCAAAAGAAGGTCCTTACCTTCTACTGAAGCTTCTAAAAAGAATGAAACTAATTAATAGAAAAATAAACGATAAATTTATTTAATGAACAAACAAATCAATATTAAACTAATTTTACTAGATAACTTAAAACATTATTACTGTGCCTAAAAAGGCAACATTGTAGCTAAAATCACATTATAATTGTATATAATTCCTATTTAATTAAGTGTCCTTTTTATATTACGCACGAACTTTAAAACTGTAGGCGAAAAATAATATTGATTAATATTTATTAAAATTTTAAATAATTTTATTTGTGTTTAATGCCATATTTTGATTTTAATTATAATTGCTGCTATTTACTTATAATTTGCATTTCATTTCGTTTACTGCATAACAAACTGCATATCAAAAATGTATAAATTCTCTCGCGCTGTTTATACCATTTACTAAAATATATGGAAATTTCAGCAATTTTATGCATCATTATGAAATACACAGTTTTCGACCGGTATCGATTAGTCCATGCGATGAAAATAACGTGTAAATTTTAGCTATTCACGTTAAACGTAACATAAAATTTTACTACAACTACGGGCGCGCTGGGCAAATTTAATTATTATTTTTAATTAAATGTTACAGTTTGGATGTTTTTATTGCTGCTATTATTTGATCGATATTCTAAATTATTAGAGATAAGGATTTTTTTAAATAACGCTAAAGAACATAATCCAATTCAATCAATAATGAATATGAATAAATGAGAAAAGATTTATTACTTCGAGTTAATTACAATATTTCTTAATAAATAAAGGCAATTAGTATTAAATAAAATAACTATTTAAATGCGATTTTGTAAGTTCTGAGTAAAATTGAAACTACTTAGTTACATTTATTTTAATGAAAGGATAAAGACTGTTACCACATGATAATCAATGTTAGAATATATTTGGTAAAAATAAAGTTGTTTTAATTAAAACAAAATTAAGACTTACCAAATAATTGTAGAACTATATTATGAAATTACAGCGACTTACCTAAAACAAAAGAAGAACAATGTAATTTATTTGGAATTACAGGTAAAAATTGATTAATTTATTAGATATAATATTCATTTAAAACTAGGTATTTAATTGCCCTTAAAAGTGAGATTAGGAATGAGAGAGGCGATAATGACATTAAAATTTGCTGAACTTTGTTAATTATAACAATATCCTTTTATATTTTCATTAATTTTGCTATAATAATATTTAAAATAAAAATATCCTATATTAATATTTTGGCAAATTTCTTACATATGGGTTTTAATATCTTTGCCTTCCAATTCTCTAAGATATATATTTTTTATTGATTCAAGAATTTTTGACAATTTTTCTTGATACAGCAAAAAGACAGGAAAACCTTAACCCAAAAGAAGACACCACGAGCATATATTGAACATTGAAAGACTTTATAGAACCTAAAACAAAATACTAACATCTATAAAAAAAATCACTACAAAAATAAATAAATGTTTCAGTTGTAGATACACAGATTGTTTATCACAAATAGAAATCTAATAGAGTACTTTTGATAATATTAATATAATGTAAAATCTACTGACCTACATTTTTAATAGAGGGGTATTAGTTACGCACCACTAAAAGTGGCCTTCCAGAAACGAACACCAATGGAAGCTGGCTACGTTAGGTATTCCTTCAACCATTTATTCATTACAATTATATAATTTGTATATTTATTTAACATTAATACATACTATCTTGACAGAAACACTTAATAACAAAAAATAAGAAAACACACTTATAACAATTAACTTAAACTTACATTTCTTATATCAATAAGATTTTTTTTATTTATCTATAACACTTTACAAAAATTTAAATCGTAGTCTGATTTAGTTCTCTTTTCTAGAAAGTTGTTTGACGTGATTCTGCATCTAAAGTTGCATTTAAAAGGGTGGTTGCCTTTTTCATTCTATTCTTGACATTTCATATTGTCAATTTCTCTCAAATGGCAGAAAATATAAATTCCACAACCCACTTTTTAAATTTTTAAAAATAAGAAAAAACTCAATTTCCTAATGGCCCGAAAGTAATTTATATAAGTAATAATTTATTGCTCCCTATAATTTTTCTTCCCACCCATGATATTAGATTTCTAATTAGTTTATAGAAACACCTCCATTTAGTGTGTTAATCCCATAAATTTTGCTCTTTATTAATAATTTATTTATAATGCATTTTATAGCTTTCTTCTTATTTATTCCACCCCTTATGTTTTTCTTCATCATATTAACAATTAATCCAGTTAGTGGACTTGATTTCAAAATCACCCCTCTTCTGGTAGAAATTGTTCGATAGCCTTCTAATAATAATACACATTTTTATTGACAAATTATACATATTTACGTTTAAATAATAAATAATGGATGATGTGTTAGTGAGTTAGTTCATCAAAAGGCTATCGACCAGAGGTCTTTCTGCCTTGTTTTGTCGTTAATGTGTAGATGAATGAAACGATGAGATGAAATCAAATGTGGTTGAATTAGGGTTTTTATATTTGCGGTTCAAACTAATACAATATAAGGATAATATGTGAAAGTTGAAAGGATTTTTGGAGAATTTTTCTGATAGGAATTGAAGGCGTTATAATGGGGATAACTAAAGTGGTATCATAGAAGAGCTGGTTAGAAGGATTATGTAAGGGATTAAGAGGATCACGGAGTTTTGTTAGGGTATGGAGGGATGCTCTCTCGCTAACTTGGGATAGAGGGCAAAACCATAGTTCAGTAATGAGCGGCAAATCATCTTGTATATTTTGACTGCTGTTTTGCTAGTAATACCATCATTTCTGTATATTAAACATTTAAAATATTTTGCCCTGGATGCTATTTTCCTTTTAATTATAGCTGTGTGCCTTTTGAAATTGATTTTGGGGTCTACGGTTATGCCTAGGTATTTAACGAAAGTTGAAAGAGGGATAATAGTTTAGGAAATTAAAACATTGAAAGGGGAATTATTGGTGCGATAGTATGGAATTATGAGCTGTGATTTGTGAGGATTAATTTTAATGCACCATTTTGCAAGCCAGTGTTGAATGGAGTCGATAAGCTCTTGAAGGAATTTGTGGGGTTTTGGTAACGTAGGAGCATGGGTAATTAGGGCAGTATCATCTGCAAATTGCAAGACATATTTGGAAGGGTTGAAGTAGAGAGCATCAGTGTTATAGATGTCGGAGCTAAAAATGCTGTATAATAGAGGTTAAAGGGGGGAACCTTGAGCGAGTCCTTGTTTGGGAGTAGAAGAAGAAAAGAAAGAGGAAGAGTTGTGGGCAGTCTGGATATTGGAGGCTAGAATGGTTAGAGGAAGAGAAGTTAAACGACGGGGAAGGAATCCAAATTGACATTTGGGGATGTCAAGAAATAAGAGAAAGGATTTTGATATTAAGGAGGGATTCATACAATTTTCCAATAACACAATAACAAGTAGAATAGAACGATAGCTGGTTAGTAAATTGGGGTATTTTCACGTAATTCTGCTGATCTAAATGAAATCCGTTATCATCTTTGTTGTCTACTAGAATTTAGACATCTTAATTAAAAATTAATTTAAATATTCTTACACCCTTTTCTATATCGTTCACCTTGTCCTTTAAAATTTGTCAATAGCCAAACAACTGCTTTAACACATTTTGCTTCGACACTGTTGTCTGTTTTACATGTTAAATAAAATATGCATTTACTTCATTTAAAATAACTAAATATTTCATATTTAATCTAATTTCAATGTATCCTTTTAAAATATGAATTGTCTCGGCCCTGCATCTGTGTTATTACGTAAATGATACTTCCAAATCCAGATTTCTCAATGTTTTAAATAAACATTCGAGCCGTTAATTTTGATTTGAGTTTCACTTCTTTTATTCCTGAGTTTTGTTATAATTAGTAAGTCATCAGCAAATTCAACCTGTTTACCGCCCTTAGGTAAATCTATATTAAAAAATGTCATCATTAGTTATGTTTCAAACAGTAGTCTACTGTACTGATTCGGGTGGCACGATCCATGACAACTAAAACTCTTTCAGTTTTACCTCTACGCACTTATATATTAAAACTACCACTTCATTATAGCTTTAATATATCCTTAGTAAGTAATTTGAAATTCCTTTTCAAATTAACCCGTTTAAAATCACTGGCCATTAGAATTTTTAATTAATATCAATTTCAAATCTTAAACTATGTTATTTTCTTCCTAACTGACCTAGAGTAATATAACGTTAAAACCATTTTACCAAATCCTATTGAAACAAAATTTATATTAGATTATAATATCAGTTGTAAATTAAGTGCATTCTTAAACTGCTATATAAAATCTATAAAGGGTAAATTGTAAATCTTAAATATCTTCAAAAAAAATAAAAATAAAGATAAATGAAAGACAATTTACGATGTATTATCGAAATTACTTCTTCTACATATAATTTGACCTAAATTTTCTGAATGATAATTTTATATATTGTTAGTAAGTTAAAAGATCTACAATATATTCTTTTATCTAATTAGAAGAAAGAATTACATTTTATCAGAAATGTATATCTTTGGTTTAATTCAAACTTTGTTTCATTATTAGCAGAGCGCTTATAATTTATTTTAATTTATAAGCACCAAAAATATATATATATATATATATATATATATATATATATATATATGGTGCGGATAGTTTCGCGAAGATTATTTTTGTACATTGTCAAAGTTCGGCTTTAATCTTCGAATTTGCAAGTTTTGATGGTTCTAAAAAGAACCGATTTGCAACGTTTCGACCAAGTCGCATTGGTCTTCTTCAGGCGGTGTTCGATGGGGAACTGCGATCGTGCTAAGTGGAACTGCGCTATTTATACCTGCGGTGTTGGCGGTTGACGTTTGGCGGCGCGTGTGCGGCTTCTTGTAATAGGGCCGGTCGGATTAACCGGGATTACGTTGGTGGTACCTGTGGGGATTGAAATCTGTGGAGCGGGAATTCCCCAAAAAGACATCATTCCCCTTGAAAATCAAGGAGTATACAAAATTCCCTGTGCCGATTGTAATAAAGTTTATATCGGACAAACCAACAGACGTATGAATGTACGGCGAGACGAACATATCAGAGCCGTTGAAAAAGATCTACCATCCTCATCTCTAGCCGAACATTCCAAATCCACCGGACACAAGATAAATTTCGACCACACGACCTCCATCGCAGCATTAGACCATTTCACGAAGAGGATTATCCGCGAGGCAATTGAAATAGAAAAACACACCGATAATCTCAATAAACGCGACGACGCCCAAC